>OZ022596.1:15806832-15834332 GCA_963669155.1 Arbacia lixula
AATACCTATGTGTAGAGAGGGAGAGAGAGAGAGAGAGAGAGAGAGAGAGAGAGAGAGAGACAGAGAGACAGAGACAGAGAGGTGGGGAGATGAGAGAGAGGAACAGACAGAGAGAGAGAGATATAGGGAAAGAGAGAGAGAGAGAGAGAGAGAGAGAGAGAGAGAGAGAGAGAAAGGCACACAGAAAGACAAGATCAATGCTGAGATTGAATCTGACAATGCCTACATGTAGAGAGGGAGAGAGAGGGAGAGAGAGGGGGGGGGGGGGGTGAGAGAGATACAAGAGAGATAGCATGTAGCAGGGAGGAGAGCCTGTAAGAGAGAGTATAATGTACAGCTTGGTTCAGTGAGCAGAGAGAGAAAGAGAGAAAGAGAGAGAGAGAAAGAAGAGAAAGAGAGAGAGAGAGAGAGAGAGAGAGAGCAAAATAGAGATAACAGGTAGCAGGAAGAAGGAGACGGATAAAGAGAGAGAGTAATGTACACCTTGGTTCAGTCTGCACTTTTTATGACATCTGGGCCCCCATCTGAAAAAAAGCTGTCTTGATCTCAAGTCCAAACCCCTATCTCTAAACTTACTATTGATATCAATTATAAATCTTGAGAAGACGGGGCCCCTGGGGGTTGAAAAATAGGTGCATCAAACCAGTGTTATTTCTTACCATGGTGAATGATACACATCTTGTATACATGTACTTGCCATGCATGTTATGTTTACATAATGCCCCTGACATGAGCGGGTGAACTTTCGTGACAATTTGGCTTCCTCCTGGCATTGCATCCTGGCAAGATTTCAGCAAGGCCATTGCGCAAGGCCATGTTGCACAAGGACCATTGTCACTACCATGGCAACCAGTGCTTTACTTCAGCCAAGTTTCCATCATGGCTCACTATATGGAGCATTGAAAAGCACTGTTTTGTTTGTTCCTTTAAGATCCATGTTCATGTACATGTAGCTCTGAAAAGAACTGCTGGTTTCTTACAGTTTTTTTTATTTTACATGTACATGTAAGGTGCGTCTTCATCAGCCTGATCAGACAAAATAGCAAGCTAGTTTACTGATCCGGGGAACTAGCCTGAAGTTGCAATCTCGTGTCTTCATTAGCTCGAAACTCGGGATACGTAAGCTCGAAACTCTGGATGCATAAATTATCCTGAGTTTCACACATACCAGCAGTGTGTGACGGGAATAGGCTATGACCGCATGGCTTCAGTTGTGAGCAAAGAAATTTTCAGGCTAATGAAGACGCTCCGAGCTAGCTCGAGCTAGCTCCATCTAGCCCAAGATTTCTTGGGAAATTTTCTCGACCAAATAGCTCGTTATTTTGCCTGATCTGGCTAATGAAAACGCAAATAGCTAGCGAGTTCGTGATCTAGCAAGCTAACCCGATCAGAACAAGCTCGCTATCTCGACCACATCGGTCTAATGAAGACGCACCTGTACAATGTAGCTCTAAAAAGCACTGCTGGGTGTATTTGTTTAGGATACATGTAGAGCTCTCTGAAAAGCACTCTTTGGCTTGTTACTGTTTTGTATTTTAGGATACATGTACGTGTAGCTCTAAAGAGCACTGTTTGGTTATTTTAGGATAGTTTTGAAAGGCACTGTTTAGGCTGTTCTAAGGGGTTTATTGCCATTTGGTCCAATCCCAATTGGTCCACTCGCCATTTCGGCTCCAAGGAACTCCTAAAAAGTACCATTTTAGATTAAAATACTGGAATAACTATTCAACAACTCTAATCTACACCACAACCATAACCTCAACCGTTAACCCTAATCCAGACCCCCTACATGTACCCTAACCCATACATTTAGCATGTGATGGTAGACGAAATGGTGAGTGGACCAATTGGGATTGGACCAAATGGCAAATCACCTACTAAGGCACTGTTGAGTTTGTTCTTTAACAATACAGTACATGCACATGCAACTCTGAAAAGTGCTGCTTGATTAACTCTTTTATATATGAAGGATAGCTCTGGAAAAAGCTGTTCAAAGTGTGCCAGTAAAAACGCAGTTAGGAGTGAAGAAGTGAGCCTACTGCTTTGAAGGCTAATGTACACTCTTGCATATTTTGTAATGTTGTTTATATGCATACATGTATTCCTTTTTTTACGAGCAAAGTAAGTTGAATGGATAGTGAATGAATTTCAATTAGAAAAAAAGTATATATTGTCATTCTGCAAAAAATAGTCAATACTTTAAACATCATGTTTCTGTTTGTCTGTCTGTCAGGATTCGTCCTCAGCTAGCCAGAGAGAAGATCGATGCTTGCAGAGTGTGCACAGCGGTCAGCCCAGATGAGCCACAGGTCATCCTCGGACCGGCCAGAGTCTTCACCTACGACTATGTCTTTGACATGGACGGCCGGCAGGACAACATCTATCAGAGCACAGTCCATGAATTGATAGAAGGGTGAGTCTTCCCTCTATTCATCTGTTATCAGTCCATCTCTCCATCCATCCATCCATCCTTTATTCCTTCATTCTACATGTAACTCCTAAACCCATGTTCACCTAAGAGTACATACTTGACATGGACGGCCGGCAGGACAACATCTATCAGAGCACAGTCCATTAATTGATGGAAGAGTGAGTCTTCCCTCTATTCATCTGTTATCAGCCTATCCCTCCCTCCAGCCCTCCATCCATCCACCCTTTTCTTCCTTCATTCTATCTCCTGAACCCATGTTCACCTACGACTATATCTTTGACATGGATGGCCGGCAGGACAACATCTATCAGAGCACAGTCCATGAATTGATAATAATACATAATAATACATAGAATGTATATAGCACACTTTCCATCTTAATTAGATGCTCAAGGCAGAAGGGTGAGTCTTCCCTCTATTCATCTGTTATCAGCCCATCCCTCCATCTTCCCTGACTTACTTCCTGCATTCTTATTCCTGATAAAATGTTCACCTAACATTATGTTATAGTCTTGATTTGAGCCTAACTGTACTGATTGGTCTCTCTATCCAGGTGTTTAGAGGGCTACAATGCTACAGTCTTTGCCTACGGCCAGACAGGTGCTGGTAAGACAGGCTGGGTTTGAGTCTAACTATACTGATTGGTCTCTCTCTATCCAGGTGTTTTGAGGGCTACAATGCAACAGTCTTTGCCTACGGCCAGACAGGTGCTGGTCAGACAGGCTGGGTTTGAGTCTAACTATACTGATTGGTCTCTCTATCCAGATGTTTTGAGGGCTACAATGCGAAAGTCTTTGCCTACGGCCAGACAGGTGCTGGTAAGACAGGCTGGGTTTGAGTCTAACTATACTGATTGGTCTCTCTATCCAGGTGTTTTGAGGGCTACAATGCAACAGGCTTTGCCTACGGCCAGACAGGTGCTGGTAAGACAGACTGGGTTTGAGTCTAACTAGATGTATACTGATTGGTCTTTCTATCCAGGTGTTTTGAGGGCTACAATGATACAGTCTTTGCCTACGGCCAGACAGGTGCTGGTAAGACAGGCTGGGTTTGAGTCTAACTATACTGATTGGCCTCTCTATCCAGGTGTTTTGAGGGCTACAATGCTACAGTCTTTGCCTACGGCCAGACAGGTGCTGGTAAGACAGACTGGGTTTGAGTCTAACTATACTGATTGGTCTCTCTATCCAGGTGTTTTGAGGGCTACAATGCTACAGTCTTTGCCTACGGCCAGACAGGTGCTGGTAAGACGTACACCATGGGGACTGGCTTTGAGCCTGGGCTGACCGATGACCAGAAGGGCATCCTGCCGAGGGCGGTCAAGCACCTGTTCTCAGGGATCGAGGAGAGACGAAGGAGCGCGGCTGAGCGGAGTGAGCCGCCACCTGAGTTCAAGGTGTATGCTGAGTTCATGGAGGTGAGATGGGTCCGGGTTCACTCTCTCTTTACACGTTAGGGGCGTCTTCATTAGCCCGATGTGGGCGAAATAGCGAGCTTGTTCTGATCGGTTTAGCTAGCCAGATCACAAAATAGCTAGCTATTTGCGTCTTCATTAGCCAGATTAAGCAAAATAGCGAGCTATTTGGTCGAGAAAATTTCCCAAGAAATCTTGGGCTAGATGGAGCTAGCTTGAGCTAGCTCGGAGCGTCTTCATTAGCCGTAAAATTTTCCGACCTCGGCATGCATCAGCGCGCACGAGGCATTGTTTACGTTAGGTTTTTGTACGTTGGTGAATGCGAGCTCACAACCGTAGCCATGCGGTCATGGCCTATTCCCGTCGCACACTATGCATGTGTGAACATCGGGATGATTTATGCATCCCGAGTTTCGAGCTAATGAAGACGCGATTGCAACTTCAGGCTAGTTTCCCGGATCAGCAAAATAGCTCGCTATTTTGTCTGATCGGGCTAATGAAGACTCACCTCTAGAGTACCAGATAAACTCCTGCTCTATGGGATTTGCATAATTGCTTATAATTACTTAAAATAACAAAAAACACATATGATACACAAAGGGTAAACTCATCCAGAAGGAAAGACTTCCTAGAGCAAGACTGATCACTTCTTTGCTTTTCAATGGGCAACACTATTTTGTTAATGAAATTTTTATTATAAAATGGAAAATACCATACATTCCATTATAAATTAACAACATGTCTTTGTATAAATACAGGGCTCTCTTGAAAAGCAAGCCCTTGGGCTCTGAATGAGACTATCCTGTAAATGTAAGTTTAAAACCTTGATAGATTAATGAAAGAAATACTATTTTCTCTCATTTATTTTCTCCCTGCCAGCTTTACAATGAGGAGATTCTAGATCTGTTTGATTCTGCCAGGGACATCGAGTCTAGTCGGGTAAGATATGGGCTGCTAAATTCATGATAGATACTATGGTTCAGACTACGGTTTAATCAAATAAATTTAGAAAACTGGACTAAACCATAGTAACTAAACTTGCATGAGTTTAGCACACATGCCTAACACGTGCAAATTGTGTGTGCTAAATAAGTGCACTTATTTACTTATACACCGTGAAATCTGCCTTAACCCTAATCAGGCCGGGCTTTTTGGACTGTTCTGTGGCCAAGGGGGGGTTGATTCAACCCCCCCTTGAGATCTCGGCCATCGATCGCGCAATTGCGACAAAATTTGGCACGCACGATACTTGTGTCATAATCTACAAGATTATTTTGTTATATTTTCCAAAATTGATAACTGATAATTTTAATTAATTAATTATGCAAATTTAGCCCACAATTATATAAAACACTAAATAAAAACATTTAGAGTCTAATATTTGGTTTGTATATCTGAAATAATATGTTTAACAAGTGGACATCAAAAAAACTTTGAAAATTCATTTTAATTCTTATGTATTTTATTGTTTTTGGAATTTCTTATGTATTTCTTTGTTTTTTTCCTTTTGTTTTTCTTTGTTTTTTTTATTGAAAATTGTCAGTGACCACTTTTCAGCCATGATTAGCATCAAATTAATCAATCAAAATTGTCAAATGGAAAAATAATTAGGCTTTTATGACTTTTATGAACGAGCACTGTTTTCCATAGGAAATGCACACAAAATTGCAAAATTGTGCATGTTTTGGGATGACATGCGTTACGAAAACGGGCGTGGCTCCGTAATGGTATGCGTGGATGTCGCGAATTTGGTCTCAAAATATGCGCAAGACTTGAAAGAAAAAAGTCAAGAAGTGTCGCGATGAGTCGTTCTTGCGTTGCGGCATTATTGCACGAAACGTCGAGGGGGGGGTTGATTCAACCCCCCCCCCGGCCGTTTTAGGGTTAAACATGATGTAGATTGAAAGAAACTCCTTGTTATCATCAGTAGCAGCTCTCCTAGTGAGATGAAAACAAAAACAAAAAATGTTCATCTGTGCAAGTATGAGGTTGCTTATAACTCTCTTTTATGTTTGAATGTTTGATATGATGACTACTAATAGCAATGTCTAATTAGGAAATGTCCATCTAACAGGGGTAAAAACTTTTGTCACTTTTGAAAAATCATTGAAAATAAGTTTCAACTCGGCATCATTCAAGTAACTTTTTAAAAACTTTTTTTTTTCTTTTAAAGTTTTAACCATTCTTTTATTAAAACCTTGTATAAGAAACACAACATCTTCCATCTGTTTGTCTTTTCGTACAGCAAAAGAAATCCCATATCAAGATCCATGAAGATGCAGGGGGCGGGATCTATGTGGTTGGCGTGACAACCAGGACGGTCGCATCAGAAAAAGAGGTACATGTGTGATTTCATTCAGGACAGCTGCTTGCAAAATTGTATTGTTATTTCATGATATTGATTGAGAAGATTACCATGATGTTAAAAATATTACCACAGGTTTGCGTTCCACTGTGTTACAAACTCTACAGTATAGTCTTTTAACTTAATGGATGTTCATGTTCTGGATCGGTCAGTGCAGTTCAGTTTTGGGTAGGTCAATGAAGGTGCACATCAACATTGATCTTTAGTATTTACCCATTTATATATTTATTATTTTGAATTACTTAAGGTTTCTATTTAAATTTCAAGGATAATTGACAGAAAACGGTGCGCTTAGAAACGCCCATATTAAGCGCCAAATAAATGTTTTGTGTTATTATCATTATTATTATTATTATTGTTATTATTATTCATGTAATTCGTGTAAAATATGGTTTGCCAATTCTCTCTTTTGTCTTGTTATCAACAAGCACCAAGCCAAATGTTCAAACCTATATTTAATAAAGGAATATACTTTACTGGGAAGACAACAAAAACTCCCAAAAGTGACCGTGAGCAATCTTCTTGCCAATGGTCTTAAATTCATGTATTGTCCATTTTAGAAACTTGCTGAAAGTTATTTGCCCTCAAATGATCCACATTTGGAGTAATTAGTGATTAAATCTCAAATCCACAAATGTTCGGCCCAAACATTTTGAGGATTTGTGATGTAATCTTCAGAGCTATAGATTTTTTCACAACTTACATGTACTTTAATGAAATATGTATATTTTATCACTAAATTAATATAAATCCCACTGGTGCCACTAATGAAATGTCCACTTTGTGTAGACTCTGCATGCGTTGCACAGTGGAGCGCTATCTAGGACAGCATCAAGCACCATGCTGAAATCTCAGAGCACTATAGATTTCATTCCAACTTACTTTGATGAAATAGGTGTATTTTATAGCTAAGTAGTATGTGATTCCCACCGCTGCCACTAATGGAAAGTATATTTTATACAGACTCTCCAGGCCTTACAAGGTGGAGCTCTATCTAGGACCACAGCAAGCACTAAGATGAATTCTCAGAGCTCCCGGTCACACGCCATCTTCACCCTGCACATCAAACAACAGCGTCTCATCACAATGGTAAGCACCACTCTCCCTTTTTCTCTGTTTCTCTCTTTCTCACCATCTCTCTTTGTCTCTGTGTCTCTATCTTTTTCTCTCTCTTTATCTGATCATGTCTCTTTCTATCCCTCTCTAGGTCTCTATCTCTCTCTCTTTATATCTCACTGTCTCTCTATCTCTCTCTGTCTCTCTCTACTCTCTCTCTTTATATCTCTCTGTCTCTCTATCTTTCTCTGTCTCTCTCTACCCTCTCTATTTATTTCTCTCTCTGTCTCTCTCTACCTCTATATGTCTCTCTTTATCTCTCTCCGTCTCTCTCTATTTCTCTCCCTCTCTCTGTCTCCCTCTGCAATCTTCACCCTGCACATCAAACAGCAGCATCTCCTCACAATGGTAGGCACCACTCTCCCAGCTTCTTTATCTTGTTATACTCGCTCTCTGTCTCTCTCTCTTTCTCACCATCTCTCTTTGTCTCTCTGTCTCTCTCAGTCTCTCTCTGTCTTTCTTTATCTCTTTCTGTCTCTATCTCTCTCTGTCTCCCGCTTTCTCTATCTCTATCTGTGTCTCTTTGTCTCTCTCTGTCTACCTCTGTCTCTTTTTCTCTGTGTCTTCTTTTCTTGCGTCTTTGTGCTAGTGTAAAAAATATAGTCGTAATTTTTGAAAAATAATTAGAAATACGTTAAATCCTGAATCAAGCTGAAATTTGTCATGAAGTCGAAGGATGACAAAGGTTTTAAAAGCAGGCCTTGTTACATTTCATCAGTTATTACCCTTGTAATAGTCCTTTGAATATGTAATGATATTTGAATTTTTGAACAATTTGGATCTGAAAATTGTGTGTATCTGATAATGAATTCAGAACAAAACAATAACCGTAGTGCATCCATGTGTGAATCTATTAAGCTTCTGCCATCACAGTGTCATTTGTGATTCATAATGCCTCTGGCAGAAAAGACCTTGTGGGTTGACATTGTATACTCACATGAAATCAAATTGAGGACATTTCAATTTCTTTGTAGGTTGTTTCTATAAGTACAACATTCCTAGTAGCACATATATAAATGTTGATGTTGCTAGTTATGAGCAATTCAAGCATCACAGGTATATATGTTGGTGTTGCTAGGTAACATTGTGGGTTTTTTTTGGTCTAGACCAATGATGCGGAGGGGGAGGAGAAGGAGGAGAAGTCAACAGGAGGAGAATCGCTACATGAGTTTGAGACTCTGACTGCCAAGTTTCACTTTGTGGACCTGGCAGGATCAGAGAGGCTGAAGAGAACTGGCGCTACAGGAGATAGGGCCAAGGAAGGCATCTCCATCAACTGTGGTCTGGTGAGAAGACTAGTCATTCTAATTGATATTTTAAAGATCTGTGGTCTGGTGAGAAGACTAGTCATTTTACTTATCCAGTCAGTCGTTAGAGGGATAGTTCACCCTGTAATTAAGGTGGTTCCAATAAAAAGCAGACTCATGAAAGGAACATATTCGTGAAGTTCTGATGAAAATCTTTAAAGTCTTTCACTGGACAGTCTGTGGTCTGGTGAGAAGATTAGTCATTTAATTTATACAGTCAGTTTTTAAAAGGATAATCTAGTCTGGTGAGAAGACTAGTCATTTTATTTATTCAGTCAGTTTTTAAAAGGATGATCTGTGGTCTGGTGAGAAGATTAGTCATTTTATTTATCCCGATTCTAAAGGGGTTGTAAATGGACAAAATGTGGTTCATAAGACGGATGATGAAAGTCATAGACAAATGGACAGATATGGTTTAAAGAAACAAAGAAGTGTGACAGTCAATCAGAAACTACTTTTAGAAATAAGGACTTGGCAGATGAGATTCATGGGGCATTGAATACGTAAAAGACGACTTGAGAACCTGCCAATGACAGGAAAGATTAAGGGGAAGAGGAATAGAGGAAGAAGAAGAGTTCTTTGGATGGTCTTGGATAGGTTGATGAATTGGCTTGAAGAGAGAGGAGAAGAGGATCAAGGAATACAACTTATAAAGAAGGCTAGTCCAATGTTTGTCTGAGTAGCAATAGCTAAATAGATTCAGAGTGTGTTCTACCCATTGAAACCGGATCACCATATACAAGTGAATGTCACAATGCATTGCTATCCATTTAGTAAGAAAGTTATGAAAACATTAAAATAATTGCTGAAACCATTGAACTATGATAATAAACATTGAATTTGAATTTATTTTTTTCCCTCTCTGACCAGCTGGCTCTTGGCAACGTGATCAGTGCCTTGGGCGATCCTTCCAAGAAGTCTTCCCACGTCCCATACAGGGATTCCAAGCTGACTAGGCTGCTCCAAGACTCGCTAGGGGGAAACAGGTGAGATAATGTACGGGATTAGATTAAAGACAGCCCGTCCCTTTTTCAGATCACCAGAAAACCATCTAAACATTGGCAAAATGTATAGAGAAGTGTTAGCAAGCTGTATATTCATAATTTTAAACTGATACGTAGTGTAAATTTCAAATAATGCACATAAACAACGTCTGATTAAAAGTCTTTACCTCAGGCTCTTAGCAGTTTGTGTTGAAATATCTGCCTTATTGATTAATCTGTTTCTTAAATTATAAAACGCATTATGAAAATAAATTGTTCTATAAAAGAAATCATCTCCAAAGTTTGGTAATTACTCATAAAATTAGGATTTCACACATGCATAATAACTACATAGATACTGTAACAAAGACTAATACTTTTTTCGTAGTACGAAAAAAGTCAGTTTGAAATTTAACGGCTGAAATTTTTGCATTTACAGAAGGCTTCAACATGCTATATTCTTAGAAATGGTCTTGAATCACACCTTCTTCAATTTACGATCGTGATAGGCGATTTCAAATTTTAAGCTTTCAAAAGGGACGGACAGTCTTTAAGATTAGTTTACTGGGTCATGTGATCAATGCCTTGGCCTTCCTAGGTGTCCACATACAGGGATGTACCACAGAAGACGCAATTTTACAATTTTACAATTATACAATTATACAGTTGTAAGGCCTACTTCTGGTAGTGTGTTAACATCTTCTTGTACAAATCGAATTAACAGGTCCTTGATTCAGCCAGTCAGTCATTGAGTCATGCGACAGATCGGATCTTGTTGTTTGTATCGGGGGATAAGACTCTCTTCTCTGTAATGATTGCTGAACATGTATTTATTTGGTTGGGCTTTAGAGATTGGGATCCAATATCGCAAAGAGCTATGATTGATTGTATACTTGGAAGATCAATTGCTAGATTGATATTGATCAATAATACACGTTACAAAGAATCTACCATTGATATTAGTCCTAACCTGCAATTGATGTTAATCGTAGCTTAACAAGGCTAGCTTAACTAGGCTTCTAGCACTTCTAGACTGCCATACTTGGCTGTCTTGCTAAAGCCAGGGTAATCTTCACGCGCTTTGGATAGTATTTCCTACCAGGAAGGTACTAGGAAAGAGATGATAATTATTATTATTATTATTGTTATTACAATTCTTTGATGAATGGCGCCCTCTGCAGCCGAACCCTGATGATAGCATGTGTGAGTCCATCAGATCCTGACTTCATGGAGACGCTCAATACGCTGCGCTACGCCAACCGGGCCAGGAACATCAAGAACGCTGTGGTGGCCAACCAGGACAAGACCAGCAGACAGCTGACCCTGCTCAGGACAGAGGTCAAGAGACTCCAGGACGAACTCAATGAGTACAAGCAGGTATGGAGACAAGACTAACTACATCAAACTAAGAGACTACAGGACGAACTCAATGAGTACAAACAGGTATGGAGACAAGACTAGCTAGATCAAACTAAGAGACTACAGGACGAACTCAATGAGTACAAACAGGTATGGAGATAAGACTAGCTAGATCAAACTAAGAGACTACAGGACAAACTCAATGAGTACAAACAGGTATGGAGACAAGACTAGCTAGATCAAACTGAGAGACTCCAGGACGAACTCAATGAGTACAAACAGGTATGGAGACAAGACTAACTAGATCAAACTAAGAGACTACAGAACAAACTCAATGAGTACAAACAGGTATGGAGACAAGACTAACTAGATCAAACTAAGAGACTACAAAATGAACTCAATGAGTACAAACAGGTATGGAGATAAGACTAGCTAGATCAAACTAAGAGACTACAAAATGAACTCAATGAGTACAAACAGGTATGGAGACAAGACTAGCTAGATCAAACTAAGAGAATCCAGGACGAACTCAATGAGTACAAACAGGTATGGAAACAAGACTAGCTAGATCAAACTAAGAGACTCCTGAATGAACTCAATGAGTACAAACAGGTATGGAGACAAGACTAACTAGATCAAACTAAGAGACTCCTGAATGAACTCAATGAGTACAAACAGGTATGGAGACAAGACTAGCTAGATCAAACTAAGAGACTCCTGAATGAACTCAATGAGTACAAACAGGTATGGAGACAAGACTAACTAGATCAAACTAAGAGAATCCAGGACGAACTCAATGAGTACAAACAGGTATGGAGATAAGACTAACTAGATCAAACTAAGAGAATCCAGGACGAACTCAATGAGTACAAACAGGTATGGAGACAAGACTAGCTAGATCAAACTAAGAGACTACAGGACAAACTCAATGAGTACAAACAGGTATGGAGATAAGACTAACTAGGTCAAACTAAGAGACTACAGGACGAACTCAATGAGTACAAACAGGTATGGAGATAAGACTAGCTAGATCAAACTAAGAGACTACACGACAAACTCGACTAGCTAGATCAAACTAAGAGACTACAGGACAAACTCAATGAGTACAAACAGGTATGGAGATAAGACTTACTAGATCAAACTAAGAGACTCCTGAATGAACTCAATGAGTACAAACAGGTATGGAGATAAGACTAACTAGATCAAACTAAGAGACTCCTGAATGAACTCAATGAGTACAAACAGGTATGGAGACAAGACTAACTAGATCAAACTAAGAGACTCCTGAATGAACTCAATGAGTACAAACAGGTATGGAGATAAGACTAACTAGATCAAACTAAGAGAATCCAGGACGAACTCAATGAGTACAAACAGGTATGGAGACAAGACTAACTAGATCAAACTAAGAGACTCCTGAATGAACTCAATGAGTACAAACATGTATGGAGACAAGACTAGCTAGATCAAACTAAGAGACTACAGGACAAACTCAATGAGTACAAACAGGTATGGAGATAAGACTAGCTAGATCAAACTAAGAGACTACAGGACGAACTCAATGAGTACAAACAGGTATGGAGACAAGACTAGCTAGATCAAACTAAAGACTACAGGATGAACTCAATGAGTACAAACAGGTATGGAGACAAGACTAGCTAGATCAAACTAAGAGACTACAGAACAAACTCAATGAGTACAAACAGGTATGGAGATAAGACTAGCTAGATCAAACTAAGAGACTACAAAATGAACTCAATGAGTACAAACAGGTATGGAGACAAGACTAGCTAGATCAAACCAAGAGAATCCAGGACGAACTCAATGAGTACAAACAGGTATGGAAACAAGACTAGCTAGATCAAACTAAGAGACTCCTGAATGAACTCAATGAGTACAAACAGGTATGGAGACAAGACTAACTAGATCAAACTAAGAGACTCCTGAATGAACTCAATGAGTACAAACAGGTATGGAGACAAGACTAGCTAGATCAAACTAAGAGACTCCTGAATGAACTCAATGAGTACAAACAGGTATGGAGACAAGACTAACTAGATCAAACTAAGAGACTCCTGAATGAACTCAATGAGTACAAACAGGTATGGAGACAAGACTAGCTAGATCAAACTAAGAGACTACAGAACAAACTCAATGAGTACAAACAGGTATGGAGATAAGACTAGCTAGATCAAACTAAGAGACTACAGGACGAACTCAATGAGTACAAACAGGTATGGAGACAAGACTAGCTAGATCAAACTAAAGACTACAGGATGAACTCAATGAGTACAAACAGGTATGGAGACAAGACTAGCTAGATCAAACTAAGAGACTACAGAACAAACTCAATGAGTACAAACAGGTATGGAGATAAGACTAGCTAGATCAAACTAAGAGACTACAAAATGAACTCAATGAGTACAAACAGGTATGGAGACAAGACTAGCTAGATCAAACCAAGAGAATCCAGGACGAACTCAATGAGTACAAACAGGTATGGAAACAAGACTAGCTAGATCAAACTAAGAGACTCCTGAATGAACTCAATGAGTACAAACAGGTATGGAGACAAGACTAACTAGATCAAACTAAGAGACTCCTGAATGAACTCAATGAGTACAAACAGGTATGGAGACAAGACTAGCTAGATCAAACTAAGAGACTCCTGAATGAACTCAATGAGTACAAACAGGTATGGAGACAAGACTAACTAGATCAAACTAAGAGACTCCTGAATGAACTCAATGAGTACAAACAGGTATGGAGACAAGACTAGCTAGATCAAACTAAGAGACTACAGAACAAACTCAATGAGTACAAACAGGTATGGAGATAAGACTAGCTAGATCAAACTAAGAGACTACAGGACGAACTCAATGAGTACAAACAGGTATGGAGACAAGACTAGCTAGATCAAACTAAAGACTACAGAACAAACTCAATGAGTACAAACAGGTATGGAGACAAGACTAGCTAGATCAAACTAAGAGACTACAGGATGAACTCAATGAGTACAAACAGGTATGGAGACAAGACTAGCTAGATCAAACTAAGAGACTACAGGACAAACTCAATGAGTACAAACAGGTATGGAGATAAGACTAGCTAGATCAAACTAAGAGACTACAGGACGAACTCAATGAGTACAAACAGGTATGGAGATAAGACTAGCTAGATCAAACTAAGAGACTACAGGACGAACTCAATGAGTACAAACAGGTATGGAGACAAGACTAGCTAGATCAAACTAAGAGACTCCTGAATGAACTCAATGAGTACAAACAGGTATGGAGACAAGACTAACTAGATCAAACTAAGAGACTCCTGAATGAACTCAATGAGTACAAACAGGTATGGAGACAAGACTAGCTAGATCAAACTAAGAGACTACAGAACAAACTCAATGAGTACAAACAGGTATGGAGATAAGACTAGCTAGATCAAACTAAGAGACTACAGGACGAACTCAATGAGTACAAACAGGTATGGAGACAAGACTAGCTAGATCAAACTAAAGACTACAGAACAAACTCAATGAGTACAAACAGGTATGGAGACAAGACTAGCTAGATCAAACTAAAGACTACAGAACAAACTCAATGAGTACAAACAGGTATGGAGACAAGACTAGCTAGATCAAACTAAGAGACTACAGGATGAACTCAATGAGTACAAACAGGTATGGAGACAAGACTAGCTAGATCAAACTAAGAGACTACAGGACAAACTCAATGAGTACAAACAGGTATGGAGATAAGACTAGCTAGATCAAACTAAGAGACTACAGGACGAACTCAATGAGTACAAACAGGTATGGAGATAAGACTAGCTAGATCAAACTAAGAGACTACAGGACGAACTCAATGAGTACAAACAGGTATGGAGACAAGACTAGCTAGATCAAACTAAGAGACTCCTGAATGAACTCAATGAGTACAAACAGGTATGGAGACAAGACTAGCTAGATCAAACTAAGAGACTACAGGACAAACTCAATGAGTACAAACAGGTATGGAGATAAGACTAGCTAGATCAAACTAAGAGACTACAGGACGAACTCAATGAGTACAAACAGGTATGGAGACAAGACTAGCTAGATCAAACTAAAGACTACAGAACAAACTCAATGAGTACAAACAGGTATGGAGACAAGACTAGCTAGATCAAACTAAGAGACTACAGGATGAACTCAATGAGTACAAACAGGTATGGAGACAAGACTAGCTAGATCAAACTAAGAGACTACAGGATGAACTCAATGAGTACAAACAGGTATGGAAACAAGACTAACTAGATCAAACTAAGAGAATCCAGGACGAACTCAATGAGTACAAACAGGTATGGAGACAAGACTAGCTAGATCAAACTAAGAGACTACAGGACAAACTCAATGAGTACAAACAGGTATGGAGACAAGACTAGCTAGATCAAACTAAGAGACTCCTGAATGAACTCAATGAGTACAAACAGGTATGGAGATAAGACTTACTAGATCAAACTAAGAGACTCCTGAATGAACTCAATGAGTACAAACAGGTATGGAGATAAGACTAACTAGATCAAACTAAGAGTCTACAGGACAAACTCAATGAGTACAAACGGGTAATATTAAAGACGTTTTATTTCGCATACAGATATTTTCGCGAATTGCGATAATGCTAACCGTTTTACAAGCTTTTAATTTCACGGGCCCATATCCCAGGACCCAACATACAGGCCTACAACATGATACAATGCAAGTCAGAAAAGTCACAACTTCTTATCGATCCTGATGACGGTGCTTTGTTGTACAGTGCAGCCACCAATTTGTTGTGTGTTGTAGCTAACACCGACAGAGCATATATGTGCACTGGAAATGACAATAACAACCATTAACATTTTGTCCTTTTTTTTTTCTTTGGTGTGCACCTCATTCACAAAGTTATTAAAAAAAAAACACTGCAAAATAAAACCACATTCAGAGTGTCAGTTAAGGTCATGAGCTTTGTGTGTGTCTCCTTGCAGGGCAAGAGGTCAGTGAACTCTGAAGGGGTGGAGGAGGTCAACGACCTTTTCCATGAGAACACCATGCTGCAGATGGAGAACAGTAACCTGGTGCGCCGCATCAAGGCCCTGCAGGAGACCATCGATGGGCTGACTGCTAGGATAGCACTCCTCATCGCTGAACAGGCCAGGTTCGGCATGGCAGCGTCTACAGGTAACTAGTCTAAAGCTCTAATTGGTCTAGATCTAGCCTAAACTACTGTGATAAGTGGTCTCAATATAGCCTAAACCTCTAACTACTATTATGATTGGCCTAGATCTCACCTAAATCTCTTTCTAGGATGATAATTGGTCTAGATCTAGTCTATACTTCTCACTTATGTGATAAGTGGTCTTGATCTAGACTCAACCTCTAACTACTATGATAATTGGTCTAGATCTAGTCTAATTGTGGCTCTTACAAATATAATAACTGGTCTAGAATCTAGGTCATTCAAGAGACCATTGTGGGTCTGACATCTAGGATAGCTCTCCTCATCGCTGAACAGGCCAGGTTTGGCATGATAGCCTCTACAGGTAACAAGTCTAATTGATCTCTAAAGCTCTAATTGGTCTAGTTCTAGCCTAAGCTTCTCACTAGTGTGTTAAGGGGTCTCGATCTCTATTTCTCACTAAATAAAGCCTCAGGAATAGCAATTTTTGGTACAAATGTCTTTCATTACTCAATCATCAAATCCTTGAAGAAAAAAATAGGTTGTGGTAATTATTTCTTATGACTTTCATTGTTTTTCGGCGAGCGTTTTTTTTTTTTGTGGATGTGTGTGTCTGGGTGTTTGAGGGTGTGTGTGTGGTAACCATTTACACTATTTGAAACAATGATGATACTTACTAGAAAACTATTTACATAAAATGGAAAATTTCCTAATTTTTTCCATAGGGTTGTACAAAGTCATATAGAGAAATAGAGAAATTTTAGTAACATGTGTTTGGTAAACGTAATCTGACACCTACGTGGTAGGTCCGACCGCCATCAATGTGGTATCAAAATGTGTGGGAAGGATCAGAGAAAAAAGTCATGAAATTTTGTTTCGAAATATTCAGGCGTTGGGAAGAACTGACAAAAATTGACAGGGGGAGGCCCCCGGGAGTCTTAGGGTTAAAGACAGCCAGTCCCTTTTTCAGAACACCACAAAACCATCGAAACATTGGCAAAACGTATAGAGAAGTGTTAGCAAGCTCTATATTTACAATTTGAAACTGATACATAGTGTAAAATTCAAATAATGCACGTAAACAACGTCTGATTAATAGTCTTTACATCAGGCTCTTAGTTGTTTGTGTTGAAATATCTGCTTTATTGATTAATCTGTTTATCAAATTATAAAACGCATTATGAAAAAAATTGTTCTATGGAAGGAATCATCTCCAAAGTTTGGTAGTTACTCATAAAATTAGGATTTCACTCACGCATAACATGCATAATAACCACATAGATACTGTAACAAAGACTAATACTTTTTTCGTAGTACGAAAAAAGTCGGTTTGAAATTTAACGGTTGAAATTTTTTACATATACAGAAAACTTCAACATGCTATATTCTTAGAAATGGTCTTGAATCACACTTTCTTCAATTTACGATCGTGATAGACGATTTCAAATTTTAGGCTTGCAAAAGGGACGGACAATCTTTAATTGGTCTAGATCTAGTCTACACTTCCTACTAGTGTGATAATTGGTCTAGATCTAGCCTAAACCTCTTGCTAGTGTGATCACTAGTCTAGATCTAATCTAAACTAGCCTGAGCTTCTTACTAGTGTGAATACTGAAATGCTTTGATTACGGTTGGCAGCCCTGGATGTGATCTTTATGGATAGATATATCATTTTAGTGAAAGGGCTTTCTGGGGTAATTTCAATTTGCAAAGAAATTTTAGGCATACACCCAGTAATAAGGATAGCGTGCTCCATCCTGTAAATGAACGAAATGAGCACGCTATCCTTATTACTGGGTGTATGCCTTAAAATTTCTTTGCAAATAGATATATCATTGTTGTACACATTTTTACCTTCCTCTCGCCTTGATATGTGTCCATCAACTATATTGCTCTTTTGTCTATCATTTCTTATTTGTATTGATGTGTCTGTCTGTCTGTCTGTCTGTGTGTCTTCAGAGGAAGCTCGTTACAGCGTATGTGTGGAGCCAGGGAATGGTAACGGTCTTCTCTCTCCCTCTCTCTATCTCTCCATGCTCGAAGCATCCCTTTTCCCATCATCCTTTGCTGATGTGCATGCTACGTTCTCATTGGCTGCATCCGATCTCGTCATACTCCATTACCATTTTGATTTGTCCAATTTTTGTTTGTTTCCTGTTGTAATTTTTGATGCTCAGTGACCTCGAGTAATATTGAAATATAATTTCATTTTCCATGTTTGCATCTAGAATAATCTTCCCCCAGCTACAATAGATCTTTAATTCAGAACTACCAACCATCACAATCCTTAAGATCCTCCACATCCGGTCTTTTGCAAGTTCCGGTTTCAAAGAGATCGCGGGGAGAACGGGCCTTTGCACATGCAGGGCCAACCCTGTGGAATTCTCTTCCACAGAGTTTGAAAACCGTGAAGTCAGTGACCACCTTCAAGGGCAACCTAAAGACATACCTGTATAATGGTGCTTTTTGACATACAAGTTCATACCAGTATTGTATTTTTATGCCTCCGCCACGAAGTGGCCGGAGGCATTATGTTTTCGGGTAGTCCGTCCGTCCGTACGTATGTCCGTACGTACATATGTCCGTCCGTCCGTCCGTCCCGAATCCGTTTAGGCAACATCTTGAGAACCGTGAACCAGATTTGCTTCAAAATTGACCTTTTTCACTTTAAATCCAAATCCAAGGATACAATTCTCATCAAACATGGTACAAAGATGGATCACTACTTGGAGGTAGACTGGTGACATTTTGGGTAAAATTCCTGAAAGTTTAGAGGTCAAAGGTCAATGAACTTTGTGAAAAATTGCAAAAATTTGACCTTTTTCACAATAAATCCAAGTCCAAGGATGTAGTTCTCATTTAACATGGTACACGGATGGATCACTACTTGGGGATAGACTGATGAAAGGTCAGAGGTAAAAGGTCAATGCACTATGCAAAAATTTGCTATTTTTCACATTGAATCCAAATCTAATGATTCAATATAAACAAACATGGTACAGAGATGTCTCACTTCATGAAGGTAGACTGGTGAAAGTTTGGCTAAAATTCCTGAAAGGTCAGAGGTCAAAGGTTTATGAACTTTGCCAAAATTGCTGAAAATTGCCCCCAAATTGATACTTTTCACAATAAATCCCAATCCAATTATGCATTTCAAGAAAACGTGGTACAAGAATCACAAGGATACAGGGATGGATTTAGACAGACTGGTTAGATTGGAAGTCAAAGAAGTAAGAGGTCAAAGGTCAAATGAACATTGCCAAACTTCGCTAAACATAGAAAAACAGAATAAATGGTATTTTCATTTCACATAGGAACTGGAACATTTCCAACCAAACAAACAGATTTTCTGAAAATAATCTAAATAGAGCTAGCAAAGAGGCGGAGGCATATTTATCGACTGCGTGGCAGTCGAATCGCTCTAGTTTTTTTGTGGTAGTTGATATTTGAATGACTTGTGAGTTTTCTCCATACCTAATGCAAACCAGAGTATCCTAAATGCAGGCTGGACACCAGCAATTCTTGTATGCCTGGCAAAAAGGGACAGCACATCTATTTTTGTCAGATATTTGGGCTGCACGCATGATGCACCTCTATAGAAGGCGTTGCTCACAGAAAAACGAGAAAAGTAGGGATGATAAGACTGATGTTTGTCTCTTGACACGTGACAAGTTGTCTTTCCTGATAGTTACCATAGTAAAAGTCAGAGGCTAGTGCCTCTCAGCCTATCAAAGCCGAGGATTTCACTGAAATTGTCAGCACTGAGTATTTAATCAGTGCTGACAACTTTCATGGGCCCCATTGCATAAAACATACCATTAATGGCAACTTTGCCATTAATGGTAACTACCATGGTAGCATTGCTCAACAGCCAATCAAATGAAAGGTTTCCATGGAAGTTGATATTGGTAGCAAAGTTACCATCAATGGTAAGTTTTATGCGACAGGGCCCAGACCTGAAACGCCCCTGCGAATTGTTTCTTTATCTTTACTCTGTTACTGTGTACTAATGCATGATGATCAAAATCTGTCTGGACATTCCATGCATTACAATGCAAGTCACAGTGAAACCTGAGATGGGATTGCCAGCTGCCTGAGACTTATTTTTGTTATGTATGCAGATTGTTTGCACATTTTTCAAACAATACAGTACTAATCGTAACCCCAAAGCTTGTCCAAGGTTTATCTGTCTAGCAAGAGCTAATAGATTCAGAGTGCATGTCAATAATAGACAATTACGTTATGTATTAAAATATTACGCACGTCGTTCATACAATTTGTTACTAACAGTAACTTTAAATCTTGTCCAAGGTACGTCTAACTAGCAACAGCTAATAAATTCACCGGCATGTCATTATTTGAGAATGAATCATTAGATGCAGGTGAATGTCGGACATGTTACTAATTAATTAGGAGAAAGTTGTGAATACATTATGAAAATAGTCGATTGATTGCAATGTTGATTGCATGTGTATTTTGATAAGTTTCAAGAAGAATGTGATCAAGCGAGAGGTCTTGAAGGCACAATTGACAGTGATATAGAGCTAATTATTCCAAATGTGGATCATATGAGGGCAAATAACTTTCAGCAAGGCTCTAAAACGGACAATACATGAATTTAAGACCATTGGCAAGAAGATTGCACACGGTCAACTTTTGAAGGCTTTTCTGTCTTCCCAGTACAGTATATTCCCTTTAAGTAGTGGTAAACCGTTAACCCTTCGTCTCCTGTGTATGTGTCTTTTGTAGGAGCAGATGCAGAGGATGGAACCATCACAATGATGACGGGTTATATCAAGGAGGTGGAAGAGTTAAGGTGAGTCTCAAAGATGGAGGGAGGAGGGTAGGGGTGGTAGGGTGGAGGTGGGAGTGAGGGCAGGAGAGGGGGTAAGAGATTGAAGAGTTAAGGTGAGTCTCAGAGATTGAGGGAAGAGGGAGGGAAGTAGAGGGGGAGAGGTGAAAGAGTTACAATGAGTCTCAGAGGTGCAAGTATTATGATTCAGCATCAGGGATAGATGTGAGAGTGGATGAAGGAAAGAGGTGACAGGGAGGAGATGGGAAGTTGCCCAATATGCTGTGTTCACACTCATCAACCTACTTTCTTTCCTCAGAGCCATGCTGCTAGACAGTCATAATAACCTTATTACTGCGTGTTCATAATGCTCACATCATGTACCTTTATATTACTTTTACATTAGTTCAGTATGATCTGTTCACACTTGTCAATCAGTGATCTTTCCTCAGAGCCCAGCTGCTTGATAGTCATAATAACCTCATTTTGGCGTGTTCATACAATTTGATCATATCATGTAGCCTTATATTACATTTACATTCGTTCGTTACGCTGTGTTTACACTGTTCAATCTGCCCTCATTGCTCAAAACCAAGTTGCTAGAGAGTGATTTTGACCTTGTTCAATATGCTGTGTTCACACTGTGCAATCTACGATCTCTCCTCAGAGCCAAGCTGGTGGAGAGTGAGAGTATGAACTCAGCGCTGCGGAGGAAGAACGTGGACTCTCCTGTGAGGGTTGTCAGCAGGAACTCAATGAGCCCTTCCCATGTCCCCCTCAGACCAAGCTCCGTCCTCTACCCCATGCCCATGTAAGTACCCCTTAACCCTAAAACCTAAAACGGCCGGGGGAGGGGGGGTAACCCCCCCCCCCCCACCCCCGGCCACAGAACAGTCCAAACGCCCATGTAAGTACCCTGTAAAGACTGCAATGCCTCATGGGAAATGGTCCACAGGGAAATATAAGGGTGTGGTGCGCGAGGCTTGGTGGTGACAAGGTTCTGCATACTATGCCTAGCTACTCTTGACTATGTGTATATTAAATATGACCTGTCCCTTTTACAAACATCTGCAAACTTAAACATGAAAGTTTGCACATATTTAGCACGTATCTTTGGGATACCAACTGTGAAATTTGAAGGCCAGAGGTACTAAAACTCAAGTAGGATAAATAAAAAGCTAACTAGTGTTCACTGAGATTTGACTATTTTTGTGATACGAAAAAAGAAAGTTCAATCAATTATCGAAGATTATTTCCTCAAAACCAAATATTATGCTTTGTCGATACCAGGGAAAGGTTTATTATAGCCACTCTCTCTCAAATGATGACAAATGAAATGTCACAGTCATTGATTCACAAATCTGTTCAGGAAAAAGTGAAAACCATAGTCTCAGTTCATAATCGTTTTTACCCATGTCAGGTCAGAGGTCAGCGGGCATTGTGCTCATTGAGTGTAAGTACTGTGGTCTGGACGATAGCTGCATTTTTATAGACTGTATTTATCCCATTTATTTTTAGCTCATTTTGTGTGATGCGGAAAGCGATTACATTTGTAACTCTACTGGCATGTTTTTGTTGATTGACAGCTTTGAGAATGACAACGCTGGCGATGAAGAGAGCAGGGTGGAGAATCTTCTTCAGGACGCTAAGAAGCAGGTGGAGGATGAGCAGGAGAAGATCAAGAAGACAGAGAAGAGGAGACACTCCCATGGGTGAGTGGTAGGATGTAGTAGGGGAGGTGGTGGTGGTGGTGGTGGTGGTGGTGATGGTGGTGGTGGTGGTGGTGGTGATGGTGGTTGTGGTGATGGTGGTAGTGGTGGTGGTTGAGGTGGTGGCGGTGGTGGCGGTGGTGGCGGTGGTGGTGATGGTGGTGGTGGTGGTGGTGGTGGTGATGGTGGTGGTGGTGATGGTGGTAGTGGTGGTGGTGGAGGTGGTGGCGGTGGTGGCGGTGGTGGTGGTGATGGTGGTAGTGGTGGTGGTGGAGGTGGTGGTGGTGGTGGTGGTGGTGGTGGTGGTGGTGATGGTGGTGGTGGTGGTGGTTGTGGTGGTGGTGGTGGTAGTGGTAATGGTGGTGGTGGTGGTGGTGGTGATGGTGATGGTGGTGGTGGTGATGGTGGTGGTGGTGGTGGTGGTGGTGGTGATGGTACTGGTGGTGGTAGGTGTCTTAGGGGTATAGAAACTGGTGTAGAAGATGAAGAAGATAGAGACAAGAAGACACTGTCATGGGTGAGTGGTAGGATGGGGTAGGGGAGGGTGTGATAGTGGTGGTGGGAGTGGTGGTGGTGGTGGTAGTGATAGTGATGGTATTGCTGGTGATAGGTGTGTTAGGAGTATGGAAACAAGTGTAGAAGATCAGGAAGACAGAGGAGAGGAGAGGAGACACTCCCATGGGTGACTCGTAGGATGGGGTAGGGGAGGGTGTGGTGGTGGTGGTGGTGATGGTGGTGGTGGTGATGGTGATGGTGGTGCGTGTGATAGGGTCATAGCAACAAGTGTGGGATGAGCAGGAGAAGATCAGGAAGACAGAGGAGAGGAGACACTCCCATGCGTTAGTGGCAGGATGGGGTAGGGGAGGTGGTGATGGTGGTAGATGGGTGTGGTGGGGTGTATATGATTTTCCTCCTTTTTGTGCAATGAATTATATGATGTACCTTGATCTTTCACTCCTTCAAGCTACGGGTCATTATCAATAGCCTATTTTTTGTATTTCATTCATTTATGTTTTATGAATTTTCTTGATTGTCCGAGCCATGTTATAATTGGCACAATGTATTAACGATTATATGCCCTATTTGATGTATTGGAAATCAAGCAGAAAATGTATTAATCAAATAAAATTTAAATGGTTAACTTAGAATCGAATGTTTTATGAATGTTCTTGATTGTCCGAGCCATGTTCTAATTGACACATGTATTTACGATTACATGCCCTATTTGATGTATTGGAAATCAAGCAGAGAATGTATTAATCATATAAAATTAAATTCTTGACCGACAGGGGCAGTGAGAAGGACACGGAGTCTTGTGAGGAAACGGCAGACCTCAGCCACGAATCGGTGACCGATCCCGAGACGGAAGGAACGAAGGAGGACCGGGAGGATGATGAGGAGAAGGAGGAGGACGAGGCTGAAGATGAAGACGATGATGACAAGGATAGCAGCTCCAGCAGCGACTCAGAGGAGGAGGAGGAAGGTGCGTTCACACAAACAGTGTCCTCAAATGGATTGGGATTAGTTAATCTGGGTTTGATAATCCAATGTTGGCTCTTAAAGTTCACATGGATAGTCTTCATGACTGGATTGGGATTAGTTCATCCGTGTTTGATTAATCCAATGTTTGACTCAAAGGTCATGAGTTTACTCTAACCTCCATGCTTTAGAAGTTGAAGAGGTTCACAGGCAGACTTAATGACTGGATTGGGGTTAGCTGATCTGGATTTGATTAATCCGATGTTGGCTCTTCAAGCTCACATGGATAGGGTCCTTGACTGGATGGGGATTATCTTTTCTGAGTTTAATTAATCCAATGTTTGACTCAAGAGCCTCGGGTTTATACTTTAACTTCCATGCTGTAGGAGCTCACACAGTCTTCCTTACTGGATTAGGATTAGTTGATCACGGATTGGTTAATCCAATGTTTAATCTTTTGATCCATCTATCATCTCTCGCGCTCAGAGAACGCCCAGCTAGAAGAGAGACTGACAGAGGTGGCGTGTTACATCAACATCAAGCAGAGATTTACCGAGGATCTTGTCTAATTCTATAATCCTTTAATCTTTTAATCCTCAGAAAATGCCCAGCTCCAAGAGAGTCTGGCCGAGGTAGCTTGTGAGATCAACATCAAGCAGAGACTCATTGAGGAGCTCGAGCTGAGTCAGAAGAGACTTCACACCATGAAGATGCAGTATGAAGAGAAACTCAACTCACTCTTCAACAAGATTAAAGAGACGGAGAGTGAGAGAGACAAGGTGTTGGAGAACTTGGGTGAGTGAGGATTAGATTACTGATGTGAACGGGGTTGTAGAGATTAAACTCTTCGAAGAAGATGCAGTATGTAGAAAAACTCAACTCACTCTTCAACAAGATCAAAGAGACCGAGAGTGAGAGGGACAAAGTGTTGGAGAACTTGGGTGAGTCAGGATTAGGTTGCTGGTGTGAACAGGGTTGTAGAGATTATATACCATGAAGATGCAGTATGAAGAGAAACTCAACTCACTCTTCAACAAGATCAAAGAGACGGAGAGTGAGAGAGACAAGGTGTTGGAGAACTTGGGTGAGTGAGGATTAGATTGCTGGTGTGAACAGGGTTGTAGAGATTAAACTCTTTGAAGAAGATGCAGTATGTAGAAAAACTCAACTCACTCTTCAACAAGATTAAAGAGACAGAGAGTGAGAGGGACAAAGTGTTGGAGAACTTGGGTGAGTCAGGATTAGATTAGTGGCGTGAACAGGGTTGTAGAGATTCAACTCTTTAAAGATGTAGTATGTCAATGTTCTCAAAAGGATATGTACCATTTCACCTGTGTGCTTGGATGTATCATTAGACATATGTTTTTACACAAATATCGCTTTGAAAAGAATTTATCCCTTTATTAAAGAACATAAAACAGGCAATTTACGGAAAAAGTAGTACACAACATATGGGAGAGCACCTCACGTGACGTCACAAAATCAAAACCTTAAAATCAAATAACTTTCTTTTCCTTCAACCAATATTCATTAAACCTGTTTCTTTCATGTGTCTCCTTTTATTGAAACCAAAAATAATTTTAGGGTGAACTATCCCTTTAAGGCACGGTAAGAAAAGTTCATTGACGTCCTTTCTGTCCCACAGGCTCAATGGCCGAGTCAAGGACCAAGGACAAGGCAGAGAAGATCCGCAGAGAGTTTGAGATCAAGCTCAAGAAGCTGTCCGAGGAGAAGGACCGCCTCCTAAAGGCCCAGAAGGAACACACCAAGATCCTCAAGACCAAGTCTCAGTTTGAGAGGCAGATGAAGGGGCTGAAGGAAGAGGTCTCCAAGATGAAGGAGACCAAGGTTGGTAGAAAACCATAGTGATGATACCCATTTCTATAGTGATAAATCAAAAATATACATTTTCAAGGTGACATTAGACATTTCTAAAACCAAGTCTCAGTTTTATAAGCACATGACGGTTCATAAACTGATTTGTTTGTCATTATTTTGTTTTTGTTATTTGTTATTTTATTCATGTTTTTGAAGTTTTATGAAATGAATGAAATTGAATGAAAAGTGTTGTTTCTATGGTAACCCTCCAGGTGAAACTAATGAAGCAGATCCGAGAGGAGCAGCAGAACAGCAGGAACAAGGACCAGTTGAGCAGCAGGGAGATCCAGCGTCTTAAGAAGGAAGGACGCAAGAAGGAGACGCAGATCAAGACATTGGAGGCATCCGCCAAGCAGAGGGAGCTGATACTGAAGAGGAAACATGAGGCGGTGAGAGATGGGTGGGAGATGGATGGATGGAGGGAGGGAGGGATGGATGGAGGGATGGATGGGTTGATGGGTGGATGGATGGATGGAGGGATGAATGGATGGATTGATGGAGGGAGGGATAGATGGATGGAAGGATGAATGAATGGGTTGATGGGTGGAAGATGGCTGGATGGAGGGAGGGATGGATGGAGGGATGGGTAGATGCAGTGATGGATGGATGGATGGATGGATGTATGGAGGGAGGGAGGGAGGGAGGGAGGGAGGGTGGGAGGGAGGGATTAAATGGGTAGAAGGATGAATGAATGGGTTGATGGGTGGATGGATGGATGGAGGGATGAATGGATGGATTGATGGAGGGAGGGAGGGAGGAAGGGAGGGAGGGAGGGATGGATGGGTAATTATTGGGTAGATGGATGGATGGAGGGAGGGAGGGAGGGAGGGAGGGAGGGAGGGAGGGAGGGAGGGAGGGAGGGAGGGAGGGAGGGATGGGTAATTATTGGGTAGATGGATGGATGGATGGATGGAGGGAGGGAGGGAGGGAGGGAGGGATGGGTAGATGGATGGATGGATAGAGGGAGGGAGGGAGGGAGGGAGGGAGGGAGGGAGGGAGGGATGAATGGGTAGATGGATGGATGGATGGAGGGATGGATGGATGGATGGATGAACGGAGGGAGGGAGGGAGGGGTGGATGGATGAAGGATGGATGGATGGATTTATGTATGGATGGAGGATGGATGGATGTATGGATGGATGGATGGATGGATGGATTGAGGATGTATAGAATTACTGTTGCATTCATTCATGAAGGTGCAGATAGATTTATTGATTAAAAGATGGCTAGCAAATGCCTCCCCATACATTATGAACATGGTCTTTTGTTAAGTAAACAAAATGTCAAAGTGTCCCGTTATAATTTTGTCCGCATGACAAAAGACCATTTTCATAGGGATCTCTCTGAGTCGTGTTAATGGAGACATCGCCAAGAGATACTCCATTAGATGGATAAAGATAAAGATATTCTCTTCACTACCTCCTACACAGCTGGAGGCGTTGAGAAAGAACCAGAAGCCCATGTCTGAC
>OZ022596.1:15839332-15856832 GCA_963669155.1 Arbacia lixula
CTGTTGATACCATGATGACATCGAATGTTCAGTTGCAATAGTTACAGAACTTTATTTATTTATTAGATGCTTACCCTTCGTGGTTCACCAAAGAAAGCTATTTAGCCAACAAGTGGTATTAAAAAGCATATACTGTACTGGGAAGACAAAAAAGCCTTGAAAAGGTGATCGCGAGCAATCTTCTTGCCAATGGTCTTAAATTCATGTATTGTCCATTTTAGAAACTGCTAAAAGTTGTTTTCCCTCAAATGATCCACATTTGGAGTAATTAGTAATCAAATCACAAATCCTCAAAATGTTTGGCCCGAACATTTAATCTTTAATTATTAATTACTCCAAATGTGGATCAAACAAGGGAAAATAACTTTTAGCAAGTTTGTAAAATGGACAATACATGAATTTAAGACCATTGGAAAGAAGATTGCTCACGACCACCTTTTGAAGGCTTTTTTGTCTTCCCAGTACAGTATTATGCCCTTTAAAAAGGCATGAAGTGTGCCATATGAAAACATGATATAACCCTCACACCAATCATCTCCCCCTCTCTCCCCCATCCCCCCCCCTCACACCAATCATCTCCCCCCATCCCCCTCTCTCCCCCATCCTCCCCCCCCCCCCCCACCCCAGGGGCTGAGTGCGGCCCAGCGTGAGTCTCAGGTGAAGGAGCTGCAGGCCAAGCTCCACCAGGAGGAGCAGAACAGCTTTGTGCAACAGACCCTGCTCCAGCACATGATGAAGGAGAGAGAGGGAGAAGACCTGGAGCTAGACGGGCTCTTCACACGCCCAGGAAGAGGTATGTGTGTGTGTGTGTGTGTGTGTGTGTGTGTGTGTGTGTGTGTATGTGTGTGTGTGAGTGTGTGAGTGTGTGGGAAATTCATTTTTGTCCTTAAAGGGTTACTAAATTACAAAAATAAGTTCCCACTAATCTATGTAAAATTATCCACTAAAGACGAATTTCACATTCGTTTGCCGCAATAAAGTCTCATTTTGACGAAAATTTGATAAAACACAAGCCTCCAGTGGGAAGTCAAAATTCCATAGATTGTACGAAAGTCATTAGACCATTTTTGTAATGTATTCACAACTTTCCCCCTAACTGCGTAGTAACGCGTTATTGCATTCACCTGTATCTTGTCAATCAAATTCAATGGATGGAATGCACTTAGAATCTATTAGTTGTTGCTACTCAGACAAACCTCGGACAAGCTTCGGTTTCCCCACTGGTAACGTATGTTTGAATGGCGTGAATAAAACATTTTATTTACGCCGTTGGCATTTAAGGCATCTTGACTTCTCACACGTCACTGGAGGCGTGCGTTTTTTCAAATTTTCGTCAAAATGAGACTTTATTGCTGCATACGAATGTGAAATTTGTCTTTAGTGGATAATTTTACATAGATTAGTGGGAACTTATTTTTCTAATTTAGTAACCCTTTAAGGACAAAAATGAATTTCACATCTTCATTTTGAAACGATTCCTTGGTACATGTATTATCCCTAAATCAAACTATAATGAAACTAGAATCACAATGTGTTATGCACTTAACAACAATCCCTAATTATTATTATGATTGTTATTATTAATTTTGTTCTCTGTTCAGATTCTGATAGCAGCAGCAACAGCTCAAGAGCGCCCTCTCCAGTTGATCTCAGGTACGTGTGGTTTCATCCCAAGCAAAGCTCCACTTTACTGGGTTTTATTATTGCGCAATACTAGCTATACTGATCCCTATGTGTTCCAGAGGAACTGCTGCTTTATGGGATTTTTGTGTAGTAATTGAAGTTTATTGATTGATTGAACTTTATTTATTTCCATCAACATAAAAAACTTATTTACATACATAGTAAAATATGATACAAACATGAAAAATACATTTCATAGATAACAACAAATAAACAAGTTAGATTTGACATGTATTAACAATTTGAATGTAGAATATAAATGGTTACAATTGGGGAAAAAGGGACACCTGTAAAAGCCGTAGAGGCTTGATGGGTTAGGCGCACCTACATGACAATTAAACAAGAAATGGCTAAATATTGGTATATTAACAGTTGAGAATGAAATCAAAGAGTCAGGAAAATTAGCAGTAAGCTAACAATAGGTGTTTTTTTTTCAGAATATCTTTAAATGCATTGCAGAATTGAATATTTTGAATGAAAGATGGTAGTGAATTCCATGAAGCTGGTCCAATGTGTCGTAAAGATGATTGGATAGATGTAGAAATCATTCACAAGTAGCGTGCTAAGGGGTAGTCCAAGCATCAGGCTTGCGAGCTGATCAAGGATGAAGTGCCGAGCTTTCTGCAGCAGAGTGCGAGGAAAGTGACCCAGAATTAACTTTATGACAAATTAAACCGTGCCAACTAGGCCTAAAAGTTAGTGCTGGGGTTAGATTTAGTTCTTTTGGGAATAGGTTTCTTGCGCAATCATGAAACCCACTAAAGTGGATCTTTGCTAACATTGGTTATACAACACTTGCCACTCGATAAACAAGTGATATGCACTCCATATCATGTTGCACTTTTACACATATGTTCCAGAAAGGAGACCAGAGCCCTGTTGCATAAAACTTTGCTATCAATGGCAACTTCTTGGGAAACCTTAAATTTGATTGGCTGTCGAGCGGTGTTACTATGGTAGTTACCATTGATGACAGAGTTGCCATCAATGGTAAGATTTATGCAACAAGGCCCAGGTTTTCTGTGCATTTCTGTCTGTATTCTTTGAATCATGGTGACTTATCTGCTCCTACTGTTACATATCATTTAAAGGGAGTATACTGTACTGGGAAGACAAAAAAGCCTTCAAAAGGTGATCGTGAGCAATCTTCTTGCCAATAGTCTTAAATTCATATATTGTCCATTTTAGAAACTTGCTGAAAGTTATTTGCCCTTAAATTATTAACATTTGAAGAAATTAGTCAAAATTTGTGTAATCCTTTTTTGAGGACAATGTGATTTAATCATTAATTACTCCAAATGTTGATCATTTAAGGCCAAATAACTTTCAGCGAGTTTCTAAAATGGACAATACATGAATTTAATACCATTGGCAAGAAGATTGCTCACGATCACCTTTTGAAGGCTTTTTTGTCTCCCTAGTACAGTATATGCCCTTTAACATAAAGATGGTTGGCTGTTACTCTGTCTAGCTAAAAAAATGTCTTCTATTATGAAGTAAAGGGTCATCTCTCCTCTTCACGCTGTTTTCCTTTCCTCATTCTATAAGTGGGACATATATCCTGAAAGAATATTTCCTAAATAGTGTTTATTATCACCATGGAAACATTCAGAGAACCTTTCAACCTGCTTGTAGTGAATATTGGAATTAGGCTCGCTGGAGATTTCATCACATAATAATTTTTGTTTTTTCTTCTTTCTTTTCTGAATGAATTTTTCACCTCCCATATTATCTTTTGCCCACACTCATTTCATGAATTATTCATGTCGATTGATTTTCACATCAATATCATGAATAAATTATATACATATTGACTGATATACCCCTGGTCTGGCTCCTCCCATCTCATGAATTATTCATGTTATATAGGCCTATGTTGTATTGCCTGGCATGCATTGCTGCCCTTTTTATTTTCTTCTTCCAAGTTCTCCACGACCTTGTCAAGAGACAAGGTCACCAGAAAGAGAAACAAAAGAAGTGAAAACGTTTGGAAACTACTAATGGGGAGTTCCCACTATCATGATTGGCGCCACGATTCAAATCATGAAGTAATCGTGAAGTAATCATGGTGATTCTATCAGATTTTGAGGTCAATCGTGGCAATCTCGTTAATCATAGGAAAGTTTTGGACGGTTAAAAAAATTTACGATCAACACAATTAATTGTCAATCGTGATCATCACATCAGATCAGTTTGGAGCGTAGCAAAGTGTGACATATCGCATCCAACCCTCCTTCATATTCGTGGTGATCGGGATCAACCTCGAACAAGATAAACACCATGCTCTGTTGAGTTGTGCTGGGATCTCCAACGATATATCATGATATGTGACCCCGTGTTGGGTACCGTTAGTCACGGCCTGAAGGGTCACAACAATCGCAACAATTCCACGATCAGATACGCAATGACGAATTATGCCGTTCGTACCGGATCGCACGACAGTGGGAACAGGGCTTAATAATATTTCTGACTACTATAGCGGATACCAAACTTTTCCCTGGAAGATGAATCTTGCGTTGCATCTTAACCCTATCATTGCCAGATAAAATGCTGCCTTATGTGATTTGTGTGTATGAGTTGTGATGGCATTCACACGTGGCCTACAAAAACGGGAAGCACTCGTTATTCCGAAGGTTCGTTATTCCAAACGTTACGCGACAAGTGCTCGTACTAACAAACCCTTTTTCATTTTCAAACTAACGAGCATCGAGGTATTGGCAATTTACGTGTTTCGGAATTACGTACCTTCGGAATAACGAACCCTCGGAATCGACGAACCTTCGAAATATCGAACTGTAACCACAAAGACTTCATACTGCTTATCAGGGAAAAAAAAATCATTCAACATTTTGGGTTGCTATACTTTTTGAGCACATTGGCCAATTGGCTACAATTTTACATGTGTCTAAGGGAATTTAGGGGGCTATTTTAACATTTTCCAGGGTTCTTTTGATCATTTTGGGGGTAAAATCGTCCCAAGCCCCTGTGTATTTTTTTTCCCTGCTGCCACTCCATACTCAATATACTCTCATTGATAGCATCATTAATGTATATACCTCATCCATTATGCAAAACTTTAACACTTTGCACATGGATAAGAGTTTCTTGGCTTCATGGGACCTGGGTGGTGTTTCACCAAGCTGTTCGTAAGCTACAAACGACTTAAAGAACGACTGGTGACCCCTTCTTGTGCTAAATGCGATACCACACTTTGTTCCTGTTTTAACTTTTTGGGAGTTAATTTCCAACAATCCTAATCAAATTTGACAAATCATAAGCTTAGTACTCTGGCACTTGTTAACAACAGGAATTTCCATTTATAAACATCAGATTTGAACTTAAGCTGATGGGAATCAAAATAATTGAGAATCTGATTTAGCACAAGAAGGGGTCACCAGTCGTTCGTATAGTCATTCGTAACTTGCGAAGAGCTTGGTGAAACACCCTACTGTCCAGTGAGGATGTCAAAATTAGCCATGGAACTGCAGTAGCTAAAGCGTTGTGGCTTAGCTCTATAAGGAATGTGAAGGTTATTCACATACCAGCATGTTGTCTACATGTATTGTCTGTGCAGCAGATTGTGTGGGAGTCACACTGCTTAGTATCTGAGTGGAGGAGAGCCAACCTGCAAACAGGTGTAAAGAACAGGCTGATGATTTTGAAAGATGTGTTCCATTTTGCAGACCAAACAAGTAAAGTTGTGTAAATGTGGTAAATGGAAGAATATAATGTTTAAAAAACCTTCTCAGAATATGTAGGAACTTAAAAGGCACTTTGAGTGGGGAAAAACTGACCGTTACATTTCATTGGGAATTCGGCCAGGTCATCTGAAATTAAAGTTGAACACTTGCTAAACCCTCTGATCTGAAATTACTTTGAACAACAAAATCTAAGAAACTGGAGATCACTGCAATTATGCATCATGCATCATTCATCATTGTATTTGATACCAATCATTTCTTTGTCATGTTGTCGTAAGTGGAGAGATGTTATCATGAAGTTTGAGATGTCATATGTGTAGCATGAGATAGGATGCATGAAGATCTAGTGAAAGTTTTTGGACATGAAAACAACGCACTATGTTTCACATTTACCACACATACAATATGTGCAAAACTATGATATTAAAAAGACGTATAAAAATATGGAATATGGTGGATTCATAACGCGGTGCGCCACCTATCCGTTGCATCAGACAGGCCAAAATCTGCAATGCCTCATGGGAAATGGTGGACATTCGAAACGTGAGGCCGTGAAGCACACACGGCTTGATGGTGACCGTGTACATAACAATATATGTGACAATTCACATAATTTGTTGGCATTCTGCTAACATAGCTAAAATGACTGACCACTTTGAGGATAATAGTGTGCGTTCATAATTATATTACTACCCTGTCGTTAATATGATTCATGACAGGTCAATTTAAATACATAGTTATGTTTTTACCAGATTCTTTAGCCACAAAATATGTTTGATTAATGTGGTGTTGATTTATTATGTTTCAATGACTGGTGGGAGAGAATGAGCAATGGAGAGTGAGAGAGATAGAGAGAGAGAGAGAGAGACAGAGAGAAAGAGAGAAAGAGAGAAAGAAAGAAAGAGAGTGAGAGAGAGAGAGAGAGAGAGATAGAGAGAGAGAGAGAGTGAGAGAGAAAGAGAGAGAGAGAGAGAGAGAGAGAGAGGGGTGCAGACATTATATGAACATGGATAAGAGGTAAAGAGAGGTAAAGAGGGCAAAAGAAGAGGACAAGAAATGAGGAAGGTAAGAAGAAATGGAACTAAACAACTGAGATAATAACCATTATAAACTAGTGTTATGTAATGATGATGCTTGTACTTGTTCACTTGCTGAGCTTAATTAATGTAGCTTAGTTCTGCTTTGCATCGATTAACTTGTTTTCCATCTTATTTGTTTCTTTTCTTTGTTTCTCATTAATCCAATATGGCGGCCTGCATGGCATCACACACGCCTCCCATCCACCCCTCAACTCTATGGGATTTGGCTGCTCCCTGTTTAGTGCCTTGAATGCATTAGTGAATGTGCCTGACCACATCGCACAGCCACCTACAGGAGCAGCAAACTCTTTGTCGGCTATTCCTGTGCCTACCCAGACCAAAGCCAAGGACAAGGTAAGAACATCCTCACTCACGGTTTTAGACCAAATAGGATTGGACCAAGAGGAAGAAGGCTAAAAAGGAGTAGACCAAATCTGCCCTACTCTGACAAAAGGAAGCAAGTGATAAATCAGTCAAATCTGGGTTATTGCTATTCTTAGATTGTACCCAGCATTCCCTACATACGGCCAAAATCTGGACAAGAAATATTCATCTTGCTGCGAGTCATTCAATCTAACATGATGTGGTGTTGCTCTGATGCCAATGCAAGTGACAGACACATTTTGCTCATTTACAAGAAGGGTCACTTTTGGTAGTTGCTTCCTTTTGCCAGATTAGGGCGGAAATGTTAGACCTGCATGTTGCTAGGCCAAAAGGGAGAACTTGATCATAGGATGATACCAAATGTTGGACCAACCTCGAGGAGACTAAAAGAAAGAAGACTTCATTTCTGAAGAGCAAAGATGGGGAGTCTACATAGGATTAAACCAAATGTAAGACCAAATTGGTGAAGACTAGATTGGCAGAGCCGCCAAGTCTCCCCGATTTTGCAGGAGTCTCCCTGAAAGTAGGCCAATATTAGTGCATTAGATTGATAGGATATTGTCATTAGGTTGTATGCATTTGATAGACATCTCCCTGATTTCCGATGAAATTTCCCCAAATCTTCCTGATTGTTGAATTTCAATGTTGGTAGCTGTGGATAGGCGTAGACCAAATTGGAGTGGAGCAAAAGGAAGAAAACATGAAAGGAGAAGAGAAATGAAAGACCAAAGTGTGGAACAGTGAGTAGTGGTAGACCACATTGGAGTAAGGCGAAAAGAGGGAAGTCTAACTTTGCTACCAATGGGAACTTCTACAGAACCCTTGAATTTGATTGGCTGTCTAGCGATGCTACCAGGGTAGTGACCATCGATGACAGAGTTACCATTAATGGTAAGTTTTATGCAATGGGGCCATGATGTTAGACCAGGGCCCTGTTGCATAAAATTTACCATTAATGGTAACTCTGCCATCAATGGTAACTACCATGGTAACATCACTGAGCAGAGAATCAAATGCAAGGTTGCTATAGAAGTTGCCATTGATAGCAAAGCTACCATTAATGGTAAGTTTTATGCAACAGGGCCATGATGTTAGACCAGATGGCCTTGCAGCATCTGGGGCCCATTTCATAAAAAGTTGCTATGATAGCAATTCTTGCTGTAATGTCAACTACTATGACGACAGTGAAAATTCTGCATCCTGATTGGCTCTTTCAATGAAAGTTGACATTCCAGCAAGAGTTGCTATCATAGCAACTTTTTATGAAACGGGCCCCTGATGATGGTTTTTATCCCCGTACGGCAGGCTAGGAGACGGACAGCGACATCGGAGGAGCTGCTGGGATTCAAGGGGCCCGTAGACTTCACTCCAGACCCGGCCGTGGGCGTGGTCATTGAGTCTGACGAGACGTCGTCCTCCACGGACACCGCTTCCATTGACTCCTCCCTGGTTCAGACCCAGAGCCAGATACCAGTCAGAAGGTAGGTGTTGGAGGAGAGCTGGGATTGGTGCTTGTAACTTGTAACCTGGAACTAGTACTTGTGCTTGTTCTTGATATCAACTGTTTGTGCTTGCTAACTGAAAGAGTCATATACAGCCAGACAGAGCCAGAGCCAGAGCCAGATCCCTGTGAGGAGGTGGGTGTTGGAGGAGAGCTGGGATTGGTGCTTGTAACTTGTAACCTGAAACTAGTACTAGTGCTTGTTCTTGGTATCAACTGTTTGTGCTTGCTAACTGAAAGAATTATATACAGCCAGATAGAGCCAGAGCCAAAGTCAGATCCCCGTGAGGAGTGGTATCACAGAAGTTATCTTAAGTTTTCTCCTAAAATCCTTGAGTTAGGAGGTGCCTAAGAGAGCAAGAAATTGGTATTCCAGAACGTCCTCTTAGGACTATCTTAATGCAAATTAGGGAGGGTTTGACCCCACCCAGTGCGCATTTATTGGCCAATAGAGGAAAGTGTTTCATTTATGAACAGCCAATTACAATCACAGCATCTCATCGGGCCCTCCCCTTAGGATTGATCCTAACTTTGTGGTCGCGCAACTATGTTCGCGCACATCAATCATGTATGCACGCTTGCGCAAATAAATGCTGCTCTTTTTTATTGCCTGAGTTATGAATGGCTAAGACAGGGGGGAGGCTCTCCTAAGTTTTCTCCTAAATCCTATCTTACGCACATTCTGGAATACCAATCCTCCTAACTTTATGATTTCCATAAATTTGCATAAAGATAGGAGAAAACTTAGGAGAAATCTTAGGAGCGGAGTTAGGAAAAAAGTTAAGATCGTTCTGTAATACCACCCTGGGATTGGTGCTTGTAACTTGTAACCTGGAACTAGTACTAGTGCTTGTTCTGTTTGTGCTTGCAAACAGAATGAGAGACAGAGACAGAGACAGAGGGGAGCAAACTGCTAAAGAGAATTGGTATGTTGAGTTTGTGCTTGCCCACAGAAAGAGATGGAGATATACAGACAGAGAGAGACAGAGACAGAGAGAGAGGGGAACAAACTACTAAGGAGAATTGATATGTTGAGTTTGTGCTTGCCCACAGAAAGAGATGGAGATATACAGCGAGAGAGAGACAGAGAGTATGAGACACAAATGGAGACAGAGACACAGACTGACTCTTTGACTGACTGAAAGCTAGACACTGAGAGAAAAAGATAAGGAAAGAGAGAGAGAGACAGAGAGAGAGAGAGGGGAGCAATTTACCAAAGAGAATTGATACGTTGAGTTTGTGCTTGCCCACAGAAAGAGATGGAGATATACAGCCAGAGAGAGACAGAGAGTATGAGACATAGAGAGAAAGAGAGAGAGACGGATAGAGACACAGAGAGACAGACTCACTGACTCACAAGCAGAAAGAGATGGAGATATACAGCCAGAGAGAGACAGAGAGTATGAGACACAGTGAGAAAGAGAGACGGAAAGAGACAGAGAGACAGATTGACTGACTGACTGAAAGCAAGACACTGAGAGAAAAAGACAGGGAAAGAGAGAGAGAGAGAGGCAAATTATGAAGGAGAATGGAAAGATATGTTGAGTTTTTCCTTACCCAAAGAAAGAGTTATATACAGCCAGAGACAGCCAGAGCCAGATCTTCGTGAGGAGGTGGGTGTTGGAGGAGAGCTGAGATTGTAACTTGTAACCTGGAACTAGTACTAGTGCTTGTTCTTGATATCAACTGTTTGTGCTTGCTAACTGAAAGAGAGATATACAGCCAGGGAGAGACAGAGACAGAGAGTGAGAGACAGGAAGAGAGAGAGGGGGAGGGAGCAAACTACTAAAGATATGTTTCTTCTTTTTTCATCATTTGCCCTGTTCATTTGACAGTGATGTATATTTCAATTTTCAATGTTTCCATCTTTCCTTTGTAAGATAGTACCCTAAGGCCATATTCATGAAAGCTTACTAGCCTAGTTGGTTACTACAATGCATGCATTTTGATGCACTTTAGTAACTAACTAGGCTTGGTAAGGTTTCATGAATATGGTCCCTGGTCTCTTGAAGACAGCTTTGTAAGAAATGCTTCTTCATGTTTCCTCATTTGCTCTGTTCATTCGAAAAAGATGTTAATTTCAATTTTCAATGATTCCATCTCTCCTTTGTAAGAGGGTACCCTCATTTCTTAAAGGCTTTCACACGTCGTACGCAGGATATATCCCTAGCGCGCTGCCATATTGCGTACGCCGTGCGTTCCGTGCAAAACGCACACTTACCTATGTGTATTGTTTCTCGGGCACTTACGCATTTACCCGCCTGGTTAGAGTGGACGATCCTTACCGAAGCTAAACCTTCGGCCCTGATCGTGGCTAGCCATTTCGTTGCATGCTGCATACGTGTGTTAAGTTTGCAAGTAAGCATAGCAGCTAAATAGTGATGTCTCCCTACAGAATCGAAGCGTGAAAGCCTTTAAGGATATTAATTTGAATTTTCAATGTTTTCATCTCTCCTTTGTAAGAGGGTACCTCATCTCTTAAGGACAGCTTTGCAAGAAATGTTTCTTCATCTTTCCTCATCTAACAGTGACAGTAATTCTTCAATGTTTCCATCCCCCCCCCCTCCCCTCATCAGGCTAGAGAAGCAATCTCCCGCCCTCAGAAGGAAGACCATTGCCCAGCTGCAAGCCAGCTCTCTGCCCAGCTCAGTGTAAGTACCTCTCAGATAACCCTCAGTCTCCACTTAAAGGGCATATACTGTACTGGGAAGGCAAAAAAGCCTTCAAAATGTAATTGTTAGCAATCTTCTTGCCAATGCTCTTAAATTCACGTATTGTCTATTTTAGAAGCTTGCTGAAATTTATTTGCCCTCAAATGATCTACATTTCGAGTAATGAGTGATTAAATCACAAATCCTCAAATTGTTCGGGCCGAACATTTTGAGGATTTAATCGTTAATCATTAATTACTCCATATATGGATCATTTGAGGGCAAATAACTTTCAGCAACTTTCTAAATTGGACAATACATGAATTTAAGACCATTGGCAAGAAGATTGCACACGATCAACTTTTGAAGGCTTTTTTGTCTTCCCATTACAGTATACTCCCTTTGACCCTATTCTGACGGGGGGGGGGAGGGGTTAAAATGACCCCCCCCCCCCCCCCCCCCCCCCCCTCTGTGTGATATCCATGAGTGATGCGCAACAGCTAAACATCGCGACACTCCTTTTTACAGCTTTTTCTTTTGGAGTGCCTCGCAACTTTTGACACCAAATTTTAAAAAAAATTAGACACTCCGTCCAGAGGTTATGCAACATTATGTCATCGCAAAAATTAATTTGATCAATGCCCACCTTCCCTTGTACTAAATGCCCAATTTATGCGCAATTGCATTAAGTGTCTTCATTTCTTTACTTTCTTGAGGGCTAGTTTATCTCTTCTTGTTTTTATCAGACAGACAGGGTACCCCTGGCCACCTAAAACTCTCCACTCTCAAAAAATAGCTCATTGCTAACATTTTGTGTTAGCTGTGTGCGCTGTGAGTCAGCCCTGAATCTCCTTTCCTTTACAGATTGATTTGATTTCAGAATTTCTCAACCCTTCTCTCTTTTTTTCAGCCATCGCACCAAACGGTCTCCTAGGAGGAGAGGCAAAGCGTAAAGTAGCATGCTATCTTTAATTGGGAGTGAAAGTGTAAAGTAGCATGCTATGTTTAATTGGGAATGAAAGTGTAAAGTAGCTTGCTATCTTTAATTGGGAGCCAAGCATAAAATAGCTGGCTATCTTTAATTGCGAGTGAAAGTGAAAGGGGAATTTGGGAGTGAAAGTAGCTTGCTATCTTTAATTGGGGGAACGTGTGAGGGAGCATACAATCGGTTTAAGGGAACATTACATGTGTTTTGCATGATAGAGCGCTAATATTGTCGTAAGTTGGGATTCTGAAGATTGTTGTATCTCTCTAAAGACTGCCTCTCTATTGTTTTTTAAGCCAATCAAAATTGATTTCATATATAGGCATAGGTCCATCAGCCAATCATCATTTATTCCAAGGTTTTGAATCACACACAGGCGTGGCTGTTGATTACACGTTACAACCTACATGAGGCAAGATATTTGTACAGCGAATGATAAGACAATTTGCAGAATACCAACTTTGTTGTTAGTGCAAAGACACAACAATATTATAAATAAGACAATTCTTAGAAAACCACCCGAGCCCCTTCACAATGAGTGTGTAGTTTAACATAAAGGATTCATATTTTTTTTCAGACTCAAATAACTCCTGTGCTTGGTTTTGTCAACTGTAAACCATACCAACCTAATACATGACATATAAGTTTAAACACACAAGTCATCAAATTATTACATATTTTTATGATTTTTTTCTGACTTACAATGATGTACAAACAAGTTTCAACACATAAGCCATAACTTCATTACATCAATTTTTATGATTTTTCTCCAACCTCTACATGACGTTCAAACAAGTTTAAACACATAAGACATAACTGCATTATATCATTTTATGATTTTTTTCAGACGTAACATGACGTTCTACCAAGTTTAAACACATAAGTCATTATACCTTCAGTACATATTTCTTTGATTTTTCTCCCGACTTTAACGTTCATCAATCTTTTGCTTATGATTTTCTTTGTATTTTCTGAGGTTATCCCTTTGTGTATAAGACAAATGCCCTTTCATAGGATGTGTGTGTGTTACTCAGGGACAAAATTAATTCAAAACTCTCTAGGGCTACTTTTTGAGCACATTGGCCGATTTGGCTTCAAATTTACATTGTGTCTGTGGGAATTTGGGGGGCTCTTTTACACATTTCAGGGGCAAAATCGCTCCGAGTCCCTGCGTATTTTCCCCCTGGTATTACTTGTGAAAAGGGGCATGTGGTTCATACAAGGGTTAAAGGTCGTATACTGTACTGGGGAGGCAAAAAAGCCTTCAAAAGTTGATTGTGAGCATTTATCTTGCCAATGGTCTTAAATTCATGTATTGTCTATTTTAGAAGCTTGCTGAAAGTTATTTGCCCTCAAATGATCCCCATTTGGAGTAATTAATGATTAATGATTAAATCCTTTAAATGTTCGGGCCAAACATTTTGAGGATTTGTGATTTGATCACTCATTGCTCCAAATGTACATCATTTGAGGGAAAATAACTTTTAGCAAGCTTCTAAAATTGACAATACATGAATTTAAGACCATTGGCAAGAAGATTGCTAACAATTACCTTTTGAAGGCCTTTTTGCCTTCCCAGTACAGTATATGCCCTTTAAGCAATTTGTTGGATGCGTGATACGGTGACGTGTGTGCCACCTATCGTTGACAGGGGACAAGCCAATTTTAACATTAGGGATCAAAGTCACAGCCCAGCACCAAAATACCCTAGTGGCATGGATGGTACACTGATCTTAAAAATGGCGGAGGCAGAATCCTATGAAAGTGGTCTAAATGTTGTAAGGAAATATGCGACAAATTTGTATTGTTGGCTCAAGCTTAAAAGTAGCCCAGCCCTTTTGCAGACCTAATTCTTTGTCATCCTTTGAGAGAGAGTAGCTATACAACCTTTCCCTGGAATCGACAAAGCGTAATTTTCGGTTTGGGGGAAATAATCTTTCATAATTGATCGAGCTTTCTTTTTTTGTACCAAAATAGTCAAATCTCAGTGAAAACTAGTTAGATTTTCATTTATTCTAAGGGAGTTATAGTACCTTTGACCTTAAAATTTCACAGTTGGTATCCCAAAGATTGCTGTTACATATTTTGCAAACTTTCATGAAGTTTGCAGATGATTGTAAAAGGGACGGGTCATCTTTACTGTACACATAGTCAAGAGTAGCTAGGCACAGTATACAGAATCATGTCACCACCAAGCCTCGTGCACCACACTCTTCTATTTCGCTGTGGACCATTTCCCATGAGGCATTGCGGTTTACGGCCTGTCCACTGCAACCGATAGGTGGCGCCCTGTATCATCAAACCACCACATAGAAATACAAACAAATGATAATGGTAATTGCAATAAAATGTTTAGCAGGGTCTTTTCATGGTCCTGCATGTGTGCCCCTCTTATTCTAAATGTGGTATAAATTATGTCATATACAAATGTTCTTGCATATATTGTAAATTCTTCATGCGCCATTTCTCAAATGCGTGTACCGAGTGTCCGGCACTCTCAATGAGAGACCCAGATGCTTGCTGTTTCCACATGTACAGTGGAGCCTGAGATCAAATTCACAGTGATTGCAATCAAATGCAATCAGCTCCATACATTGACTGCAGTCTGACTGCAATAGATTGCAATCAGCTGTGATGTTGATCTCAGGCCCAACTGTATAGCTTAGAACCAGCTCCCATGACAATTTGCTCCTGTAATGTCAAACTTCGGTATTTAATTGTATTTCAATCTGGTGTAGGCTAATGGCATGTCAAGGGGTATAATACTACCAGTTGTCATGACAATTTGCCCACATGACTTCACACTTCGGTACTTAATTGTGTTTCAATCTGGTGTAGGCTTATGGCATGTTGAGGGGTGTAATACAACCAGTTGTTATGACAATTTGCCCACATGACGTCACACTTCGGTACTTAATTGTTTTTCAGTTTGGTGTGAGGCTGCTCGCATGTCGAGGGGTATATAATACAAATAGAGACTGCTCTTGAGGGGATGGTTACATCATATTGGTATATAATGATATATTGTAGTCTTTGTTTTGCTGTTACTCTCCGTAGTAATAAGATTGATTGATTACTTTATATGCCATATACATGTATTTTGCTAATCTAATCTTTCACAAATGAGGACTTCTTGATAATTTCGCGATCGTGGAGTAATAGTACTATAAGTTAATGTGCTCTTACACGTTGTATTCATATTTTTGCGTGTTGTTAAATTCGTGAATACCATCTAACTCACAAATTTGCGAAAATAAAAACCGACTAAATATATGGCGTATACGGTAATCTTTGTTTTGCCATTACTCTCCATAGTAATAAGATTTATTATTTAATCTGTTAGAAAATAAGCAAAGAAAAGAAGACCATGGGGGACTTGAACCCGGCGAGCGAGCAGCGACACTATCTATCAGCTTGGCTTATGATAATGACATGATACGTAGGGGCCGGTACACTGGGTCTTTGTTTCTCTTCAATTCTTCAATTTCAGTTCAATTCATTCAACCGTTGACAGTCAGTAGTGTACAGGATACTAATGATGCACAGGTTTGAGTGGGTCAGTGGGGATTGTGTACGAAAGGCACTTCTGAATTGCCTGACCACAGGTTTTGGGCAAAATTCAACATAGAATACACCCACATATTTCTATGTGTTCATGCGATATATATTGTAATGCATGTAAATGAGGTATATTTGTAACACATGTTAATGAGGTATATATATGTATGTTAATGAGGTACATATTACACATTTTACTGAGGTATATATTGTAATACATGTCGATGAGGTATACATTATTATAACACATGTTGATGCGGTATATATCATAAAACATGATGATTAGGTATATATTGTAACGTATGTTAATGTTTGCTTATGTGTTTTTGTTTTGACCACCAGTGACCACACCCCTGACCACACGCCTCCCGGCTCGCCCCCGCCCTCCAGGGCAGGCAACGTCTTCTCGCGTCTAGCCCAGACCAACTCCCCTGCTCAAGCTCAGAAGGACAAGTGAGTAACGCTCATATGCTTTTCACACTGGCAAAAATTCGCCCCGTACTACCCTTAGCCCCATACTATCCTTAGCCCCGTACTATCCCTAGCCCTGTACTATCCCGAGCCCTGTATTTTTTTTTGAAGCTTTTCACACTGGCATTTCTTAGCCCCGTACCATTTCTTAAACCCGACTAGCTGTTCTCACTCGAAATCGTTAGCCCCGGACTTTCTCGACAGCTTATGAATATTTGTGAGTGTACGTCTTGCACATCGGCTCTTTACCACTCCGCATCAAGGTCACTTGCCCGTCGGGCCTTATCTGATTGGTCTCGGCGTTTCGGCCTTGAGAGCTGACACTGCATTTCCTTAGCCACGTACTATTTTTTGTTTCTGTTCACACTGGCGTTCTTAGCCCCGGACTATTTGGCTTGGTCCTGCAATTGCGGGGTAAGCCCTGCTTTTTTGCAGGGCCAAATAATCCCAGATTATTGGTGGGGCTAGCCTACTTTGGTCTAAGCTTAGCCCCGTACTATAGGTGGGGCTAAGGAAATTTTTGCCAGTGTGAAAAGCATATCAAAGTACGGCTGCGTTCATATCGAGCTGGATTACCGCTGCAACTCCCCATCTGCACTGTGCCGCATCAAAGCCCAAAACCTTTCACCGTGCGATATTTTGAATGTCAAGGCGGGTAGATCTCTGCTTGAGGCAAGGAAATGTTGTCAAAACCCTAAGAAAAGGTGGCAGTATGCGGATGCTGCAAACTACCTGTGTGTCAATGTCCCTTCACTTGTACACAGTTGCAAGGTTCTATTCCAACCCTGTTTACATTGGGTAACCGCATGTGCAAGGGGATCGGGATCCATCGTCTTGGTAAAAATGTGATAAAATCAGCATGCGCATACTGAGTACTGTACTGCAAAACAAAATTGGCATTTTGCTTACTTACATAACAATAGGTTCAAGAGATTTGGGATATTTAGTTTGTGTGTGATTGGGCACCCCATTCACAGACGACTATACAGTGATGCTTCATACATGTAGCGTTTCTTGATGGCGTTTTGGTGTAATCTTAATATGTGTGTCCATGCTATTAGTGATCAGTACACCTTCTCTTCCATGTGTTCACACTCCTCAGAGGTTCCATGATTATATACAATGATGCTTCATATTGCGTTTCTTTATAGCGTTTTGGTGTAATTTTGATATGTGTGTCCATGCTATAAGTGATCAGTACGCCTTCACCCCCTGTGTTCACATCAGAGGTTCCATCATCATATACAATGATGCTTCATATTACGTTTCTTTATAGCGTTTTGGTGTAATCTTGATGTGTGTTTGCATGCTATTAGTGATCAGTGGGCCTTCACCCCCTGTGTTCACATCAGAGGTTCCATCATTATATACAAAGATGCTTCATATTACGTTTCTTTATAGCGTTTTGTTGTAATCTTGATGTGTGTTTGCATGCTATTAGTAATCGGTACGCCTTCACCCCCTGTGTTCATACTCAGAGGTTCCAT
>OZ022596.1:15861832-15886085 GCA_963669155.1 Arbacia lixula
CCCCCTCTCTCTCCACCCCCTCTCTCTATCCACCCCCTCTCTCTCCCTCACCCTCACTTTCCCCTCTCTCTCCCCTCCCCCTCCATGTCCCCTCCCTCTCTCCCCCCCCCCTCTCTCTCTCCCCTCTCTCTCTCCCTCCCCCCTCTCTCTCCCCTCTCTCTCCCCCACCCTCCCTCTCCCCTCCCTTTCTCTTACTTCCTCCTCTCCTCCCTCTATCCCTTCCGTAGATGTTTGAGGTAGAGCCCAGTGCATCAGGCTGCCTGTCCTCCGCCTTTAACTTTGAGCCTCCTCACTATGACGGGATCCAGTCCATGGCTATCCATGGTAACTCTCTCTTCAGTGGCTCGAGGGACACCTGCATCAAGAAATGGGACCTGGAGCAGAAGCAACTCAACAAGGTCAGAGCACCACAGAGCACCACAGTGCTTATACCATTATATAGATGTCATGATTCATAACACCATGATATACTATGGTGCTTACAACATTATACAGGGGATGACATTATCATAACACCATGATACACTAGAGTGTAAGGAGTATACAGTGAGAGCACATCAAGAAATGGGATGTGGATCAGAAGCAACTCACCAAGGTCAGAGCACCGCAGAGCACTCCAGTGCTTATACCATTATATAGATGTCATGATTCATAACACCATGATACACTAAGGGTGCTTGCAACATTATACAGGAAATGTGATTCATTACACCATGATACATTAAGGTGCTTGCAACATTATACAGGGGAATAAAATTATCTTAACACCATGATACACTAGAGTTTAAGGAGTATATGGTGAGAGCACATTAAGAAATGGGACCTGAATCAGAAGCAACTCAACAAGGTCAGAGCACCACAGAGCACTACAGTGCTTATACCATCATATAGCCGTCATGATTCATAACACCATGATACACTAAGGTGCTTACAATTTATACAGGAAATGTGATTCATTACACCATGATACATTAAGGTGCTTACAATATTATACAGGGAATCAAATTATCATAACACCATGATACACTGGAGTTTAAGGAGTATATGGTGAGAGCACATCAAGAAATGGGTTGTGGATCAGAAGCAACTCAATAAGATCAGAGCACCACAGAGCACTACAGTGCTTATACCACCATATAGACATCATGATTCATAACACCATGATATACTAAGGTGCTTGCAACTTATACAGGAAATGTGATTCGTAACACCATGATACACTATCGTGCTTGCAACCTATACAGGAAATGTGATTCATAACACCATGATACACTAAGGTGCTAACCTTACAACTTATACAGGAAATGTGATTCATAACACCATGATACACTAAGGTGCTTGCAGCATTATACAGGGGATAAAATTATCATAACACCATGATACACTAGAGTTTAAAGGTCCCCTGTCATCAAAATGTATGTCGACTTATGTTGATGCAACATAATATGTGCATAACAAAATCACTAAGTGTTCAATGGAAATATGTGTCCTATATTTTAAAATAATTTTTCTTTATTTTTTTCTCAGCACTGATAAGCCCCGCCTCCAAAATATCCTCCAACTCAAGATACCCCCTGTGACATCATCAAAGGTAGAAATTAGCAGGATAATAATCAAAAATTATGCACAAATTAAACATTGCAATGATTACCTCCACCTGCCCACATGATCATCACATGTCTTCACACAATACCATCTAACAACCATTCATGTGGGAATAATCGTTTCCTTATGTCAGAAATGTGCTAGCTATATGATGCTATTATAAGCACTTGCAGGTAGTCATTGCAATGTGTACTTTGTGCATAAATTATGTCTATTGTCCTGCTAATTTCTACCTTTAATGATGTCACAGGGGGAATCTTGAGTTGGAGATTTTTTTTTGTAGGCGGGGCTTATCAGTGCTGAGAAAAAATATGGAAAAATTATTTTAAAATATAGGACACATATTTCCATTGAACAGTTAGTGATTTTGTATATTATGTTGCATCAACAGAAGTCAACATATATTTTGATGACAGGGGCCCTTTAAGGAGTATATGGTGAGAGCACATCAAGAAATGGGATGTGGATCAGAAGCAACTCAACAAGATCAGAGCACTCCAGTGCTTACAACATGTACAGGAGATGTAGTGATTCGTAACTCCATTTTACACCAGTGTATCATTATTTTATAAAATAGGCAATAACCTAAAATAACAACAATAACAAAAATTACCCCTCAAAATGTTACCGAACAAAATTTACTGATCGGCGGACTTTTCGGACGCATTGCAAGGAATTTCCACACATTTGACATACTTTCATTTTGCAAATTTTTCTTCACAAAATAGCAGAATGCATCCAAAATGTTGATTTGCATTGTAATGCTCATTAGAATGCATAATGGGGAAAATATATGGAACGAGAAGAGAATTTTTAGGAGATTCTTAAAGGGCATATACTGTACTGGGAAGGCAAAAAAGCCTTCAAAATGTAATTGTTAGCAATCTTCTTGCCAATGGTCTTAAATTCATGTATTGTCTATTTTAGAAGCTTTTTGAAAGTTATTTGCCCTCAAATGATCCACATATGGAGTAATTAATGATTAATGATTAAATCCTCAGAATGTTCGGCCCGAACATTTTGAGGATTTGTGATTTAATCACTCATTACTCCAAATGTAGATCATTTGAGGGCAAATAACTTTCAGCAAGCTTCTAAAATAGACAATACATGAATTTAAGACCATTGGCAAGAAGATTGCTAACAATTACATTTTGAAGGCTTTTTTGCCTTCCCAGTACAGTATATACCCTTTAAAACCATTCTATATTATTATCATTATTATTATTTTAATCAATGTGTGTGGTTGTTGTTTCCTAGGCCATGACCAATGCTCACAAGGACTGGGTGTGTGCACTTGACTTCCTCCCAAGCAACAACTGCCTGCTCAGCGGCTGTAGAGGGGGCTATTTAAAGCTGTGGAACGTTGCGGACTGCTCGTCCATGGGAGAGATGAAGGCGCATACCAGTCCCATCAACTCCATAGCAACCAACTCCACCCATGTCTTCACAGCCTCCAGGTGACTTATCAAAACTCTTCATTGTCCTCTGCTCTCTTTATCTCATATTCATGTCTCCGTTCATTTTTGTCATGCTTTTTGTACTTTAAAGGGATAGTTCACCCTAAACGTAAGTTAGCTTTGATAAAAAGTAGAAACATGGCAGTAAATGATTAGTGATGGTTTGACAGAAATCCGTTAAAATATGACAGTTGTAAATTTTCAAATTCTTAGTTTTGTGATGTCACTTGCGAGCTCCTCTGCTATAAGTTGAGTGCTAATTGTTTTGAAAATATCCATGTTCTCGAAATATATATACCATTTTACCTATCATTGGACATTATTTTTACATACACCCCTTTATGAAGAAGATTTTTTTTCTTCATCAAAACCCCCAAAACAGGCAGTTTACAACTTATCGGAGAACACCTTGCAAGTGATGTCACAAAATCAAAAATTAAAAAAAAAAATTCTTATCCTTTGATGGATTTTCGTCAAGCCATCACTAATATGTTGCTTTTATTTTCCAGGGGGGTGTTTCACCAAGCTGTTCGTAAGTTACGAACGACTTTACGAACGACTGGTGATCCCTTCTTGTGCTAAATGCGATACCACACTTTGTTCATTGAGAATATGATTTTGCACAAGAAGGGATAACCAGTCGTTCGTAAAGTCGTTCGTAACTTACGAACAGCTTGGTGAAACACCCCCTGGTTTAAATAAAATCAATGAAACTTCAGAGTGGACTTTCCCTTTAATTTTCCCATTATTTCACCATTGTCCTTGTTCCTCTGGTTTATGTGTCATTCAGTGTCTCATTTACTGCTTAACCTTTTGTGGGCCACCTGTAGATTTTTCCAAAAATAACAGAGTACCAAAGTTGTATACATGCACCTCACAGTCTAGTACCTCTCTCCCTCTTTCTCTCCCCCTCTCTCTCTCTCTCTCTCTCGCTGTCTCTCTCTGTGTCTCTCTCTCTCTCTCTCCCCCCCCCCCCTCTCTCTCTCCTCTCTCCTCTCTCCTGTCTCTCTCTCCTGTCTCTCTCTCTCTCTCTCTCTCTCTCTCTCTCTCTCAGTACCTAGGCTACTGAATTTACCTTCATTCTTCAAAAAAGATCACAATTGCAGCTCGTAATGAAATCAGCCAATCAAGTTTTGAACATGCTGATGCAATAAGCTTTATCACTTTTCTTCTATGAAGACGTTTCCATGGTTTCTGCGCTCTGGCAAACTGGATATATTAGATAGGGATTGGACTTACGATCATTTCAGATCAATCACAACTCTTTATAAGAAAGGGCCTGTTTCTGCCAAACCCCACCCTAACCACCTCTCTCTTTCTAATAGCTAGGAGAGTAGACTAGTTTCTGTGTAGTCTTGTAAGTGGCCTGCTTGTGTTTGTATACATTGTCAATGTTTTGTGTGTTTTCTCTTTTCCCTCCCTTCCCATGATTCATTGCCACTGCTATCCCATCATGCCTCCATTGCTTTATGGCCGACCATCAAATGAATAATTTATTTTGAAAATGGGCTGTGCGCTTTTTAATCCTCATCACATTTGCTTCCACAAAATATAATGTGGGATTAAGTTACCAATATTTGATGAATTCTAAACATGTTTATGAATATGAGATTCAATTATCAATTATATGTTTTCATTTATTTATGTTCCATATTGATTCCCCTAACTTTTTGTCTGTCATTTTATATTCATATTATATTCTCATTGCTTATATTCATTTTCTCTCATTATCTGCCTTCCTACTAAATTTGGTTTTCCGCAATCATGCCCCATGTCTTTTCTTACTTCACTTCATCAATTTTATCTGTGCACATATATATTTTTACATCAATTCATAAAATTTGCATAACTCTACCGTTTTCATTTTTTTTCATGATTTTATTTGCCCAAATTTGCTCTTGATTTTACTAAAAAATCATTTAACTATTAACCATTTTGTGTGCAATTCATATCAATCATACCTACATTCATCTCTTTGCAATTGTTTGTTTATTTTTCAACGTGCCTAACCCTGCATAAATCCTCTGTGTCCTGTAAAAGTCACCTAACTCTGAAGAATTATTTTGTTTCCATTAAAACTTGCCTAACTCTGCACAAATATTTTGTTTGCTGTAAAATTCACCTAACTGCAAATTCTTATGTTGCTTTTAAAACTTGTTTCACTGCATAAATATGTGGTTTTCTGTAAACACTTGCCTAAATCTTTTCAAACTATGCATGCTTACTGGTTGATATGGGTCTGTTGTATGTTGCCTAAGAGCAAATCTATGCCTGCTTGCTTGCCTTGCTAAAAAACAAATGCTTCCTTCTCTCTGGCTTTTTTCCCTTCCCTTCCTGCATGTTTGTCTCCTGCTTGCATTGCTTGCCTACCCCACTCCCCGCCTCACCGGGTTCATGTCTGCTGCCCCCAATGTCCACGGCTGGCCAACCTCACCCTGCACTATGGCGGAGCAGTGATGTCATCAAGCTATGGCGCAAGTACGATAACACCAGACACTCCTTATAGTGACACCTGTGGCTGTAAGATATATGATAACACCAGACACTCCGTACAGTGACACCTGTGGCTGTAACATATATGATAACACCAGACTCTATAGTGACACCTATGGCTGTAAGATATATGATAACACCGGACACTCCTTATAGTGACACCTATGGCTGTAAGATATATGATAACTCCAGACACTCCTTATAGTGACACCTATGGCTGTAAGATATATGATAACACCAGACTCTATAGTGACCCCTATGGCTGTAACATATATGATAACACCAGACTCTATAGTGACACCTATGGCTGTAAGATATAACACCAGACACTCCGTACAGTGACACCTATGGCTGTAAGATATATGATAACACCAGACTCTATAGTGACACCTATGGCTGTAAGATATATGATAACTCCAGACACTCCTTATAGTGACACCTATGGCTGTAAGATATATGATAACTCCAGACACTCCTTATAGTGACACCTATGGCTGTAAGATATATGATAACACCAGACTCTATAGTGACCCCTATGGCTGTAAGATATATGATAACACCAGACTCTATAGTGACCCCTATGGCTGTAAGATATATGATAACACCAGACTCTATAGTGACCCCTATGGCTGTAAGATATATGATAACACCAGACACTCCGTATAGTGACACCTATGGCTGTAAGATATATGATAACACCAGACTCTATAGTGACCCCTATGGCTGTAAGATATATGATAACACCAGACACTCCTTATAGTGACACCTATGGCTGTAAGATATATGATAACACCAGACTCTATAGTGACACCTATGGCTGTAAGATATATGATAACACCGGACTCCATAGTGACACCTATGGCTGTAAGATATATGATAACACCAGACTATAGTGACACCTATGGCTGTAAGATATATGATAACACCAGACTCCATAGTGACACCTATGGCTGTAAGATATATGATAACACCAGACTCCATAGTGACACCTATGGCTGTAAGATATATGATAACACCAGACTCTATATTGACACCTATGGCTGTAAGATATATGATAACACCAGACTCCATAGTGACACCTATGGCTGTAAGATATATGATAACACCAGACTCTATATTGACACCTATGGCTGTAAGATATATGATAACACCAGACTCCATAGTGACACCTATGGCTGTAAGATATATGATAACACCAGACTCTATAGTGACACCTATGGCTGTAAGATATATGATAACACCAGACACTCCTTATAGTGACACCTATGGCTATATTATAACACCAGACTCTGTGACACCTATGGCTGTAAGATGTATGATAACACCAGACACTCCTTATAGTGACACCTATGGCTATATTATAACACCAGACTCTAGTGACACCTATGGCTGTAAGATGTATGATAACACCAGATAATCCTTATAGTGACACCTTTGGCTGTAAGATATATGATAACACCAGACTCTATAGTGACATCTATGGCTGTAAAATATACATGTGTGATAACACCAGACTCTCTTTATAGTGACACCTGTCACACCTTTATGGTTACCCCTTAACTCTCAATATAGTGGGACTTCTGGTTGTCAGGTGTCAGCTTGCTAACATAATGCCTTCCTTAACAATAGACTGTAAACTGTAAAATGTCATGACGCCCAATAATCCTTATAATGACATCTTGGACACAAAGATGTCAAACACGATAACACTAGACATTGTTTAAAGTAACACCTTGTACAATAAGATCTCAACATTATACCAGACATTAATTTTAACGACACATTGGATTATACGTTATCAAACAAAATGACACTAAAAACTCCTTGTAATGACACCTTTAACAGTGAGATATTAAGCACAACCATAAACACTTCTTATTTTCACACCTTGGATAATAAGATATCAAACACATTGTAGACAATAAGATCACACACAATGACACCAGGCACTCCGTTGTAACCTTGGACAATAAGATAATGACAGTGACACTAGAGTGACACCTTATAGTGACACCTTAGACACCTTAGACAATAAGGCATCAATGACACAAGACACTCCTTGTTTTGACACCTTGGACAATAAGATATCAAACACAACACTAAACACTAAACACTCCTTATAATGACACCTTAGACAATAAGATATCAAACACAACACTAAACACTAAACCCTCCTTATAATGACACCTTAGACAATAAGATATCAAATACAACACTAAACACTAAACACTCCTTATAATGACACCTTAGACAATAAGATATCAAACACAACACTAAACACTGAACACTCCTTATAATGACACCTTGGACAATAAGATATCAAACACAACACTAAACACTAAACACTCCTTATAATGACACCTTAGACAAGAAGATTACACCCAAAGACTCAAGACACCGGGTGGGGGAGGGGGGTAATATGTATTCAAATTGCATCTTGAGTTCCACCCCTCTCCCTCAATTGGAACTGTGCATCAATATCCTCGGCATACTGGTAGATACATAATATCTGTAATTGTGCTTGATTATGTGTAATCATGCATGAATTTGTGTGCACTTATGTACAGTTCTGTCTAATCACGCATAGATACCGTCTGTGTGTAATTATGTCTGATTATGTGTAAATAAATGGAAGGAGGGGATTAACTTCCCAGGATGATTGCGATCAATTTGCTCCATGCGTTTGTGCAGCGATTGAATGCAATGAATAGAAATCAATTGTAGTTGAATGCAGTCACCTTCATACATTTTTGTTCAGTGATTGACTGCAATGATTTAGCTTCAGATCAATTGCTGTCAGTGATTGTAATGGAATAATGATTTGGAGGTACCGGTAACCCTTAAAACCGGAAGTTCCAAAATCAATCATTGGTATAACAACCGACATAATGGCTCTGCCCTTGACATTTTGTGCGATCTTTATAAATTGCAAAAACATATATTAGCAAGATAACCTGACATTTTTCATTGTAGTCTTGTGCAACTTCTCAGACCAAAATCGCGAAAGCCAGGTATAGCATCATGACTCCTCATCATTTTCGCAAGATTTCTGAATTTCTAAAGTCCCAAATTCTACTTTTTCTGTTATTTTGTGTACAAACCCGATGGAAAATGCCTTCTGTCATACAATTCACAAAACCCAATTATTTTTCTTTCTGATCATTTTGATTGTTTCTTCTTCTTTCCCTCGAGCAGCGACCGAACGGTGAGTGTGTGGAAGAAGAATGGAGATGCTTCATGACCTCTGACCTCCCTGGCCCTCTCGAGCACACAGACGGACAGACGGACAGACGGACGGCTTCCATATGTGACAAACATCTGGGCCACGTTGCATAAAACTTACCATTAATGGTAACTCTGTCATCAATGGTAACTACCATGGTAACATCACTCTACAACCAATCAGATTCACGGTTTCGATTGAAGTTGCCATTGATTGCAAAGTTAACATCAATGGTTAGTTTTATGCAACAGGGCCCTGCATGCGCATTCCAGGCATGGTGGATGCGTTGAGATGGAAGGTGGTAATAAGTTTAAAGAGGCGGGAAAGTGGAGGTCAAAATGACAGGACCTGATGTTATAGCAGTCAGTCTGCTTGGATCATATAATCTTGTAGCACAGCAGTTGTTCAACACACAAAGGGATACTGTATACGCCATATATATCGCTGGGTTTCTATTTTCGCGAATTTCTCGAGTCGGGTACTATTCACAAATTTAACAACACGCAAAAATTAATACGATGTGCAAGAGAATATGTACTACAAGTACTAGTACTCCACGATCGCGAATTTAACCACTCGCGAAATTGTCGAAGTCCTGATTCGCGATAAATTATACTCGTGAAATATATAGCGTATACAGTAACTGAGTATTAAACACCCTGACTGGTATTTCACGTGAAATGTACTTAGCCTGCAAATATGTAAAATAGTAAATTACACATGTCAATCTGTCTATTGACAGCACTGGGGGAACTTGAATGTAATACCATTTTCGATGTTTGCTTATGGTCAGTAATATATTGGATAATGAGTAATCCTGCATAGATACATCTTATTTTTGTTGGATAATTTGTAATATGCGTAGATATGTGTGTTATTTTGCCCAGATATGTGAAATTATGCTTAATAAAATGCATTAGAGCCTGTGACAGAGTTCCTAATGCGAATGCAGTCATATGCAGTGAGCTCCACACATTTCTACAATGACTGACTGTGATCAATTGTTATCAATCAGCAATCAAATGCCACCAGCTATGTGCGTTTGTGCAGTGATTACTTGGAATAAAACTTGCAATCAATTGCAGTCAGCTCTATGCGTTTGTACAGTGATTGACTGCGATAGAGTACAATCAATAAGCATTAAGTGATTAACTTGTGTGTAATCTGCTCTACTCTGACAAAAGGAAGCAAGTGACAAATCACTGAAATCTGGGTTATTGATATTCTTAGATTGAACCCAGCATTCTCTGCATACGGCCAAAATCTGGACAAGAGATATTCATCTTGCTGCGAGATTTTCACTCTAACATGATGTGGTGTTGCACTGATGCCAATGCAGGTGACAGACACATTTTGCTCATTTACAAGAAAAGTCTCTTTTGTTAGTTGCTTCCTGTTGTCAGAGTAGGGCAGTAATATTGCCCTACATATGAATGTAATTAAGACTGATTGTGTGTCAAGTCATTACTGTGCAATTTTGCCTGATGTATAGTAATATTGTCTAAAAAGGCATCATGGAATCACATTAGATCATTAAAGATTGAATGTATAAATGTCATTAATTTAGTGCCTTTGTTTGTACAGTTTTGAATTCCAGTTGAGTTTTGTTAATGTTCATGACAAGAGAACCTATATTATTTCCAATAATGACCTGATAATGATAATCTACGACTGTAAATATTGTAAAAGATATTATTGTATACATGTGCGATTCACTCCAGACTTTATATCAATCAATTTGCAATAATAGGAAAGCTGTATTGTTTAAAGGATGCCTATCTGCTGTTGTGTTTGCATGCTATCTGTTGGACAAAGCTGTTTATTAATATTGTATACATGTGCGATTCACTTGCGCTCTCAGAATCTGTGTTTTGGAAGATGGTTTCCGAAACTGTTTCTAGAAAAGAATTGCGGCTGCGCATCCCTGTAGAAAACAACATGTGAAAGAAGATATCCAGCATCCATATATAAACCCTCAGGAAAAAAGTTCTGCAAGTCAACTTAAAAAGGTAATATATCTTTGGTTGCTTCATTATCGTACGTAAATACGATATCATTAGATAGGTTGCCTTGTGATTTTTATAATGATGTATCGTTTGTAATGCTTACACAATCATGGAATGCACAGATCTTCTGAATATGCAGCAAGGTCATTAACAAAACGTTGCAAAATTATGTGTTTTTGGTTTGTTTTGCATATACACCATATACATGTAGATAGATTTTGATGTAACAAATGGTACACCAATGTTTAGAGGAATGATGAAGCCTTCTAATGATATCTCTGTTAAGTCACGTACGATGATATATCAACAAGACATATATTACCCCTCAAAGTTGATATGCAGAACAATTTTTGAGGGGTTAGTATATATTTATGATTATAATATATATTTATACAGTATATACAAGTATATGTGATATTGCAATGGCACTGGAAATATAAATGTAAACACAAACAAATTTGTAAAGATGCCACAGAAGAAAAGTGATTGAATATTGAAGTCATAGACCTTTATATATTTATGCCGTTTTCACCAAAAAGCACCAGCTCATACTATATAAGGAAGGAGTTAAAAGTTGATATTTCTGTTTGCAAAGCCTATAGCTCATAGTTATATATATGGCATTTTTTTGCTTTGAGCTTTATTTCAATGCTGTTGCTGTGTGTAGAAAGATTGTGGTATTTATTTCAGTGTGAACAGGGTAGAAGCATGGAAGGTATGGGGACTGGGGCCTGTTGCATAAAACTTATATTAATGGTGTATCACATAATATGATGGATTGCACAAGCATATATGATGTATCACATAAGCATATATGATGCATCGCACAAGCATATATGGTGTATCACATGAGCATATATAATGCATCGCACAAACATATGTGGTGTATCACATGAGCATATATAATGCATCGCACAAGCATATATGGTGTATCGCATGAGCATACATGATGCAATGCAGAAGCATATGAGGTGTATCACATAAGCATATATGATGCAATGCACAAGCATATATGGTGTATCACATGAGCATATATGATGCATTCCACAATCATATATGGTGTATCACATAAGCATATATGATGCATTGCACAAACATATATGGTGTATCACATGAGCATTTATGATGCAATGCATAAGAATATATGGTTTATGGTGTTTCATATAAGCATATTTGATGCATCACATAATACATGTAGCATGCATTGCACAAGCAATAAAAGGTGTATCGCTTTAAGCATATATGGTGGATCCTATAATCATAATGAAGCACCACATCATAAAAGCATATGTAGTGCATTCCAAAAGGATAATGCAACAAATAGACATGTGATGATGTTTGAAGGTTCGCATGGTGGTATGATCAATCACGAGAGAGGTTTACGGTACACCATGTGTAAAGTCCTGGTAGGACTGAGATGAGAAACATGGATAGAATTGAAGGTGAATTGGAAAGGCGAGAAAGTGGAGATTTGAAAGTAGAGTATTCTCTCGAAATGAGTGTAGTCCTGAAAAGGACTGTAAACCAGAAATAGACATGTATAATACATTTATAGACATGTATAATAGACATGTATAATACATTAGGTCTACTTAAGCACACATCATGTGTCTCACATATGTGTATATGATGTCTCTCCCGTATGAACATATGGATTTTCTCTGATGATTTGATATGCATATGATGAATATTAATTGCATATATTTGTGATGTATTTAATATGCATATAATTTTGAATATCATCATGATGCATCTCAAATGCATATGTTTTGCCTCTCATATACATGCACATTGTTGATGTTTATTAATGATGTCACATGCACATAATTGTGATGCATGTAATTACAATGCCTCTCATATGAACACAGTGTTGCTCCACATTTTCATATGTTACACCGAAATATAACATGATGGTGTTCAATGTACATGTATTTCATATACAGGCACAGGGCTAGAGTTGATACGTATACCTAGCTTTACATTGATAGCAAGAATAAAATGTGACAGTCAAGAACCCAGCCAATCATCTCCTCCCAATGTTACAGTTGCCATGGTACAGGTACTTACAATAACTGATTTATATGCAATATATAGGAGATTATGTATTTGACAACTGTTGATGTCACAAGATAAGTGAAGGAACACTGTTCAGACATAAGCGATTTTCTGCCTGCATTGTTTTCATGAGTGCTCTAAACCCATGGTAACATTGAAAATGGCTGTATACGTAGCAATGTGAACATGCTCAGATGTGCACAGCATCATTGCAATATAATGATAATAATACCAAGCAGTTTATATATATATATATATATATATATATATGTATAAGTAAGCGATTGAGTAGTGGTATACTGCAATATCTAATAGTGCTCGACTGTGTAGGAGCTGAGTATGAATAATTCATTGGTTGGATGCTTAACTTAAGCTGGTCGTACAGACTGTTTCACTCAAAGGATATATATATATATATATATACTGGTAGTGACTAAAATAAAGCCAAAGTATAATCTATAAGCGCTTTATAATATTATTTCCCCACTCATTGGATGCTTGTAACTTAAGTCTTTGTGACATCGGTCTAATCCCAAGGGATTATTTTAGAATTAAAGCAGCCACTAAGGCGCATAGTGTTTATTCCTGCTGGGTACCCAATTATACCGTAATCCTGTGTGGTGAGCCGCAGTAGACCATTTTCATTATGTTTGCAAATTTTATGCACGTCTTACAAACAAACAATACACTACTAATGGTAACTCCCAAAGCTTGTCAGAGGGTTGTCCGAGTAGCAACAAGTCATAGATTCACATGGCTCATTGAAACTGAATCTCTCTTCACATGTGCTTGTAATTAAGCCCAACTACGCATTCAGGGAGTGAGGTGTGAATGCATGACGAAAATGGTCCGTTGAAATCACCTGTCATTGGTCATTGTTTGAATGTAAGTATGATAACCGCAGTCACGTGCGAAACAGTGTCAGTGTGAATGCAACCTACATGAATAGCGTCCTTACAATATGGAAGTGACTCTTAATTTTGAAATGATTTCGTGCCTTTGTTTTTGTATGTGTTACATGTGTCTTTGTTTTAGAGTCAACAGCATGATAAACTTGTCACAAATGTCGTCGGGAGACAAGGCCTGAGCCGTGGCAATTAAAAGAAAGAGAACGAGATTCTTGCAATAAACATGTAAAGGAAAGTTGTTTGTTGTTTGTGTTTGTAGCGAGGTGAAAAGATTATCTCGGCTCCTAATCTCTCACTTTCTCTCCATCCCTCTCTTTCTCCCTCTCCCTCTCTTTCTCCCTCTTCCCTTATCTCTCTCTCCCTCTCCCTCTATATCTCTCTCATTCTCTCCATCTCTCTCTCTCTCTCTCTCATTGTCTCTCCCTCTCTGTCTCTCCCTCTCAAATCAGTGATCTGTCACTTGCTTTTTGTGGTCAAAGTAGGATAGCTGTTCCCATCATGTTTCTGTTTCAACATGCCCAGTTTGTCCCCCACCCCACCGAGCCTTCCCTATCGCTCACCCTCCTCTACTCATCCCCCCCCCCCCCCCCCCCAACCCTCCTTCTTTTTCTCTCAAACCACCCCGGCTTTTATTGACCCTAGCTCATGAAAATGAACATTGTGCACATTTTAAGACAACAAAAAAACAAAGACTTATGAGAGTGCAAGTACCACGCTTGCATGCCTTTAAGATGTCCTGTCCTGTCGTAATATGAAAACAAACTATGTAAAGGGCAGATGATTGTTCACAACAGGTTTGTGCCTGAACTTGGGATGGAAAGCCTTTCTCTCTTCCTCTCTCTCTCTCTCTCTCTCTCCCATCATCTCTCCACCCACTTTTCCTTCTAAAACTCTCTCTCTCTTCCTCCGGCTCTGCCTCCCATCTCTTGCACTCCTCTGTTTTCTTTTCCCTTCTCCTTCCACGTAAACACCGTTAACAAACAACAAACACAAGTCGTCCAATACGATGTAGATACATAATGCATTTAAATAGATTTTCAAAGCATACATCACATCATATCACTGTATATAATAATGGCTGAGATAGCCTAGGTCCAAGGCTTATCAATGCGTTATTTCTCCTTCCACTCTGCAATCACAATGAATTCTGAACACATAGCCTACACACACTTCCCTCTTTTCTCTGTCTGCATGCTAGACTATAGGTCTGGGATGGTGTAGTGAGATTATCTTAGCTCTTTCCCCATTTTAGTCGACATGTAATTAGCAGGTGCGCCGGCACCTTATTATAAGTCGTTTTTGATTTTCATTGCTTGGGTCTGGACAATGGCCAAATACATATATAAGAGGCCATTCTTAAAGAGATAAAACAATTTTCAGAACACCAACTCACAACAATATCAGGAGGGCGTTTCACGAACATTTTTCGTCTGACAAGCTGTCTTTTACCGACAGTTACCATAGTAACAGTCAGTGGCTAGTACCTCTCGGCCAATCAAAACCGAGGATTTCACTGAAGTTGTCAGCACATCATTTGGACAGTGCTGACAACGTTCATGAAATGCCCTCCTGTACCGAAGTGGTGTTGTCATTATGAGCATGTTGTCAAGACAACTGGCTCTAAACAAACTCACTCCAGTGAGTGGTTTACCGGTCCGATATTGTCTAGCGGGCTAGTGTCTGCAGTCGCAATATTAGAGTCCCCGATACGATCTCAGGAAGATGCGACAAAAGACGCAACGATTTTCAGAATACCATCCCTGGGCTACGTTACATGAGACTTACCATCAATGGTAACTCTGTCATCAGTGGTAACTACTATGGTAACACCGTTCACAGCCAGTCAAATTCAAGAAGTTGCATAGAGGTTGCCATTGATAGCAAAGTTTCCATCAATGGTAAGTTGTATGCAACAGGGCCCTTGACTACATTGTGCAATACAAAGCTAAAACCCTGGGACCATACAGTACCGCGTTGCATAAAACTTACCATTAATGGTAACTCTGCCACCAATAATAACTTCCATGGTAACATCGCTTACATCCAATCCATTCTAGGCTTCCACAGAAGTTGCCATTAGTAGCATAGTTACCATCAATGGTGAGTTTTATGCAACAGGGCCCATGGCTATAATTTATACTGAATGGCAATCACAACAAAACATAATTCATCATACATTTAGTCTTGCGCAGTGAGGCTAAAATAGTTCTCAAATCAATAGTAATACAATAGTGAAAGATGTATTCAACTTGCATTCATGAACACTATTCACAGTGAGTGAATTTCTGGGCAAGTTTACTGTGAACAGGAACACTCACCAAGGAGAAACTACACTACATGTATAATGCTGTAATCCCTCTCCAACCCAAATATAACAAGAAATTATGGCAAGGGTCATGTTGCATATAGCTTTTCAATGATTGTTACTTACCATCAATGGGAACTACCATGGCAACAGCCAATGCGATGTCATTATTGCACCTGTTGCCATGGTAGTTACCATTAATGGGAAGTTATTAGATTAGAAAAGCTATATGCAACGTTGCCCTGGGCACAAGTTACCTGTTAATCCCTTTTCCCAGAGAACAGTTCGGTAGGAATGAGGTGAAATTGGGAAACTGTACACACTGCAATAAGACTCCTTAGCAGTGCATTATAGATTTAAATAATAAAAAAAAAAAGATCGGCATCAACACAGCTGACTTTAAACCAATACAGGATGATACCAAACTCAACTAACATGTACTAGGTGCTTACACAAAACACACTTTTGAAAATAATCAAATATAACTTACATGTACAACTCGACCGAGGCTGCAATTTACACATTACAAACTCAAATGTTAATAATTATAGAAGAAAATTTTGTGACATTTCATGAATTATTATTCCTATAATAGTTCTTGAAATATTGAATTAGATTTTCACTTATGGACAAATTTGGGCCTCAAAATTGGGGATTATCATTCATAAGTCAACAGTGACCATTGTGTATCACAGCTGTCAATGAACCGGTAGTCCACCCCTGTACTGTATTTAGCAATCCGCCCACAACGAACGTTAGTGGCGCATCACATACAACAAAAAATTTCACTCCGGGCGGACAGATTCGTGGAGTCGCGCAATCGGTGGTCTGGCGCGGTGTGCGTACTATGTGAATCAGTGGCGTAATGTGCGTGGGAGAAGAGGCGGACGATAAAATACGGCCAGTATCTGGACTACTGTCAATCCAGCAGCAAACCACCATTACAGTGTCATTATCATGGCATGATTCTTCTGGCAGAAAAGACCCTGTGGGTTGACAGGTGTGGTGCACAATGGCATTCTTAAAGAGCATATACTGTACTGGAAATACAAAAATGCCTTCAAAAGGTGATCGTAAGCAATCTTCTTGCCAATGGTCTTAACTTCATGTAGTGTCCATTTTAGAAACTTGCTGAGAGTTATTTTCCCTCAAATGATCCACATTTGGAGTAAATCACAGATCCTTGAAATGTTCGGCCCAAATAATTTGAAGATTTGGGATTTAATCACTAATTTCTCCAAATGTGGATACTTTTATGGCAAATAACTTTCAGCAAGTTTCTAAAATGGACAATACATGAATTTAAGACCATTGGTAAGATGATTGCTCATGATCACCTTTTGAAGGCTGTTTGTCTTCCCAGTATGTACAGTATATTCCCTTTAAGTTCTGAATTAATTACACACACAGTTTTTGAGGTTCAGATTTGTTCGTAAGTGAAAATCTCTTTCACCTTTTTACACCACCTCACTCCTATACCATCACCAACCAATAATCGATCTTGGATAAAATGATGTCCACTCCAAAATAAAATGAATCACAATACATGAACAATCAAAGTATATACCATTGTTGAAAAACTGTATGTGCCATATATTTCACGGGGGGTTTATTTTCGCCAATTTCGCGGGTCTGGACCATTCGCGAATTTAACAACATGCAAAATCATGAATACGATGTGCTCGAGCACATGTACTACTAGAACTAGGCCTCCACGATCGTGAATTTAACCACTCGCGAAATTGGCGAGAGATCCTGATTCGCGATATATATGGCGTATACAGTACTATGAAAATCAGAATGATTGGCAAAATATGGATATATATATATATATATATGTACAGAATCAGTCATTAACTTCACAATTATGTCTATATTCAGACAAAAGTCTCAGTTTAAAGGATTCAGAGAAAATTAACGGGAGGTCAAACACACTATTTTGCAGGTTTTACTTTGAGGACATTGTACCATCAATAACATGTAGGCTTCGCATGCAGTTAATCAAAATGGATGCATGCATTTATTTAAAATTACTCTTATTTTACACAAATTGTGCTTAAAGAGCATATACTGTGCTGGGAAGACAAAAATGCCTTAAAAAGTTGATCATGAGCAATCTTCTTACCAATGGTGATTCATGTATTGTCCATTTTAGAAATTTGCTGAAAGTTATTTGCCATAGAATTATCCACATTTGTAGTAATTAGTGATTAAATCACAAATCTTCAAGTTGTTCGGGCCGAACATTTTGAGGATTTGTGATTTAATCACTAATTACTACAAATGAGGATCATATGAGGGCAAGTAACTTTCAGCAAGTTTCTAAAATGGACAATACATGAATTTAACACCATTGGCAAGAAGATTGCTCATGATCACCCTTTTGAAGGCATTTTTGTCTTCCCAGTACAGTATACTCCCTTTAAAACAGCGACAGTTGAACGGTTTGGGGAGTTGAACGGTTTAGGGAGATCTATAGAGAGGTCACCATCAAAACGCTGGTCATACAGTGTATGACATAGCAATGCCTCATGCATACATATACATGTGCACCATCTCTAATCCTTACCCACTGCACGGTAAAGGTGTTGGATCAAAAAGTCATGAAATATAACTTGTACAGTGTGACCTTTTAAAAAGGTCGAGAACATCCCAGAATACAAACACATTTTTCACAGATAATACAAACACATTTTCCACAGATAAATATCAGAAATATCTGAGCAAAAACAAATATGAAGGAATCAAGATTTAGAGATACACTCGCTGAGAATACCTTGTCTTTAAATTTATGAAAATTCAAATAGGGGAATTCCACAATATAACATAGTTATTATACAGATAAACATTGAAATATCTGAGAGAAAATTAATAACATTTGATTTAGATGTAAAAAAACATAATGTAAGAAAACTTTAATTCTTTATTTGTTTAATCTTTAAACAACATATAACAATATAGATAGACATCACAGGCAACTGAGTGAAAATAAAAAAACATTGAATTAAGATTTCGAAAAACATGGTGAGAACACTTATAATCAATCTTTAAATATGGAAATTTCGTACTAGCACTAATGATGTTCTACAAGTAAATATCACAAGTATCTATGACAAAATAAATATGGATGAAGTGAAGTGTACAAATGCACTTGATAAGAATACCTTGACTTGAAATGGATTACTGATAATCCTTAAAGGGCACATACTGTACTGGGAAGGCCAAAAATCTTCAAAATGTAATTGTTAGCAATCTTCTTGCCAATGGTCTTAAATTCATGTATTGTCTATTTTAGAAGCTTGCTGAAAGTCATTTCTCCTCAAATGATCTACATATGGAGTAATGAGTGATTAAATCACAAATCCTAAAATGTTCGGCCGCCGCCCGAACATTTTGAGGATTTAATCATTAATCATTAATTACTCCATATGTGGATCATTTGACGGCAAATAACTTTCAGCAAGCTTCTAAAATAGACAATGCATGAATTTAAGACCATTGGCAAGAAGATTGCTAACAATTACATTTTGAAGTTTTTTTTGCCTTCCCAGTACAGTATATTATGCCCTTTAAACAGGGAAATTCCTTTACATCACGATGTTGTTTAACAGATGAATAATGATGCGCATGGCTTGATGAAAATGGTTCAATAAATACAGCTGTAATGAATGAAAACATGTCTTAAAAATATTGCAACTAATACAACCATGTTCTCCCTGTGTACCTTCGTATGCCACTTTTAAGACGGAATGTCCCATTAGCAAACCTCCTCAAACTCATCAGGAATGAGCAGTATACCGAATGATAATGTGTGTGGAATCTCAGTCATATCCTCATTAAAAGGCATATACTGTACTGGGAAGGCAAAAAAGCCTTCAAAAGATAATTGTTAGCAATCTTTTTGCCAATGGTCTTAAATTCATGTATTGTCTATTTTAGAAGCTTGCTGAAAGTCATTTGCCCTCAAATGATCCACATTTGGAGTAATCAACGATTAATGATTAAATCCTCAAAATGTTCAGGCCGAACATTTTGAGGATTTGTGATTTAATCACTCATTACTAAAAATGTAGATCATTTGAGGGCAAATGACTTTCAGCAAGCTTCTAAAATGGACAATACACGAATTTAAGACCATTGGCAAAAAGATTGCTAACAATTATCTTTTGAAGGCTTTTTTGCCTTCCCAATACAGTATATGCCCTTTAACCCTAATACTCCCGGGGGGGGGGGGGGGGGGGGGCATTATGGCCCCCCCCCTGTCGAAGTTTTGTCGGTACTTCCTAACGCCTCAATATTTCGAAACGAAATTTCTTGACTTTTTTCTCTGATCCTTCCCGCACATTTTGATACCAAATTTATGGCGATCGGACCTACCGTGCGGGTGTCAGATTACATTTACCGAACACATGTCACTGAAATTTCGCTATTTCTCTATGTGACTGTGTATAACCCTATGGATAAAGTCAGGAGCTTTTCCAATTTATGTAAATACTTTTCTAAGTGTTATCATTGTTTGAAATAGTGTAAATAATTACCACACACACACACACACACACACACACACACATCCACATTCACACACACCCACACCCACGCATACACTTCTGAATCTTGACGAAAAACAAAGAAATACATAAGAAAATTGAAAAACAATAAAATACATAAGAATTAATTACCACAACCTATCTTTTTCTTTCAAGAATTGATGAGGGAGTTATAAAAGACATTTGTACCAAAAATTACTATTCCTGAGGCTTTATTTAGTGAGAAATACCAAAATCTATGATTTCTCGCATAAATTAGCATAAATTAATTAGTTAAAAAAAATAAAAGGACTTTCGTAAATTTAGCTATACAACTTTGTAGATTACATAATTCTTTACCCTTGTGCAAAATTTTGAGGCAATCGGGCGACCCATGGCCGAGATCTCAGGGGGGGGGGGCCATAATGCCCCCCCCCCCCCCCCCCCCCCCCCGCAAATACGAGAATAGGGTTACTCCAGGTAATAAAAAGTTTTAATACGACGGGAGTATTAGGGTTAACCTTCAGGAAAAGTGAAAAAATGTTGATGTTTACACTTGAAACCTAGCAGTCATAGTCTACATGCACAATACATGAAGCGTGGTGCAGACCTAGCGCACAGCTGTCTACAGTCTTTCCACAAAATCTTTGGGGTTTTTAAACCAGCAAAAAGAGGCAACCTGCCTTTTAAATTCAGTTCTCAGACTGATGTGGTGCATTGTTCTGATAAATACTATTATTACTAATACTACAACATGATGTGACCGAGAGTTTAACTATTTCCTAAATAAAATCTATTAGTAGACTCACACCAAGATAACATTTAAAGAACATATATTGCAACTTGTACCTCCTTGTTATTATCAAAAATTTGGCAATTGTAAACGAGCGTCTCATAGAAGTTGATCAGTGTGTGCTATGGGCTGACCGCTTCACAAGGTCATTCACAAGGTCAGTCACAAGGTCAGTCACAAGATCAGTCACAAGATTGGTTGGAGTTTTAAATTCTTTCTTTGCTTTTCTCTACTCAGATACTGTGCAGCGACACAGGCTATGAATGCACTTCGAACATCTTTAATAACACATGTTTATGGACTCTTTCAGGTTAGGGAGTACCGAAACTACGTTGGACCATGTTTTAGAATATTCTTCATGGTAAACACGGCAAAATAATACTTTGACATAATCATTCTCTGTGTTACATCTGCAGTAGGCCAATAGGTATTCTCCAGTCCTCAATAGCATAAAACTTACCATAAATGGTAACTCTGCTATAACTATTAATTAATGGTAATTCTATCATCCATTGTAACTACCATGGCAATATCGCTCAACAGCCAATTATATTCAAGGTTTCCATAGAAGTTGCCATTGGCAGCAAAGCTACTATCAATAGTCAGTTTTATGCAACAGGACCAAGGTTAGTTTGAAACGTACAAAGTTTGATAGCGTCCAAGAGATATATTTGAAATCATAGGCGCTAAAGGTGACAGCTGGTTTGGCAATCACTACAGATTAGCACTTAATCCTTTATACGGGTATGCCAGATTAACTACAGAAAGGCGTTTCATGAACATTGTCAGCACGGACTGAATGGTCAGTGCTGACAACTCAAGTGAAATCCTCAGTTTTGATTGGCTGAGAGACACTAGCCACTGACTGTTACTATGGTAACTGTCAATGAAAGACAGCTTGTCAGATGAAAAATGTTCATGAAACGCCTCCAGGTCTATGGAACATGCAAGTATCATTTGTGCAATAATGCTTCATTGGTGAATAGAGACTTAACAACATAACACATACAAATCAACTCCATGGGATTTCATATGAACACGACATGCCCCACTTGATAGGTGGGAAAAGCTCATGCAAGCTTCCTTTTTGGCACAAGAGGCTGTAGTCTTCATGTTAGACATAGAAAAGCAAGACAAGCCATTCAACCATCAGGGAGAATGAGCGAATTCTTGACTGCTTTCAGACACACACAGATATGAATGGAGATCCAGTGTTCCAGTGATGCACAAAGACACTCCTAAAACAAAGTACAAATTTCACAAATTACCAATTTGACAAATGCAATATTTTGGTCTCACGCCATACAAGAAGAAGAGGTGACAAAATCAAATTCTTGAAAAGGACAAATAAACACTGGCTAATACTTGCCTCCCTGAAAGAATACAATGCACAGCCAATCAAATTCAAGGTTTCCATAGAAGTTGCTATGATAGCAAAGTTACCACCAATGTGACGTTTTATGCAACAGGGCCCTGACTGTATCGTGGAGAGAGAAAAGCATCATAAAAACAGAACTAACCAAGTTAACCAAGATGAATTTCAAGTCTGCATTTTTTCATAGTTCACAGCAATGTTTAGTTACAGCATCAATAAGCAGCCATTATATAAATTCACATTTTCTTCATGATTTGTAGGGATTTTCTATTTACTTTAACATTAATCAACTTGATTTATTACAGTATAAGGACATTAAGTCATTAATGCCAAATATGTAAAATATTCTACCTAGTATCAGGCATTATTTGTGTTTCAAGATATTAAAAAAAAGGGTAATCTGTGGTCGATTTCACTACATGTAGATCAGCGCAATTCCAATGATATGTACAACAGGGCAATATAATCAAATGTCAACCTACATGTTCAACCAGGCAATATAATCAAATATTCACTAGCCTAGCAACATAATCAGAAGTCAACAAACCAGCTCCACATAAATTTATTACTTTTACAAAAACAATGAAAAACATCCTGTCTCAACCCACTGCCTCAGCCCTATTGCTTGATAAAATTGAAAAAGCTTTGACTTCTAATACACTACAAAGAAGAAAAAAGTCTAAAGGTATAGTTATATATTACGTTAAAAAAATTATTGCAAATAGCATAGCATTTGCACATTTTATTCACACAGCTATTGGCCAGCCTGGTAAGAACCATTTCTTCATATAGCTTGAACAAATCAGGTTGATCAGGTAGACAAGATCAAAGGCTCATTACATTACTTGTTGCTATGTCAGGCATTTTGGTTGTCTTACAAAGCTTCATTGACAAAAGCCAAGCATACAGTGAAATATGTAGACAGACTGAATTTTGACCGCCACAATGCTTTGTTTGGTTTGGCCGCGATGCTTACATGCATTCTTGATGATGTGGCTGTCAGATGTTAAAGACTAGTTTGTCTATTGACCATATACCATGACTGGCTTATATCTATCTAGCGATTATGAAGACTCCGCCCTGCCGCTAGTGAATGGCAGACACCTCAGAGTCCAGCCCTCGATGCGAGTTCCCGTTCAGCGCTTCTGAGAACTTGGCCTTCTTGCTGGGCGTGGCTTGGCCGTTGGTATGGTTACCGTTCTCCAGGGTTTTTGCGTTGACGCGTTGTCGATGGAAGGACAGTTGAGGGATGAGGTGTGGAGCGCTGAGCTTGTGCTCTAACAGCATGTGTTTTGAGGGGTAGTCCCACACATGCTCTGTCATGTAAGTAAAATGAAAGGAAACATCTTAATCATCATTACTCACACCAGAACAAATTATGTTAAAAATGTAAGCAATGGTAAGACACATCAAAATCATCATCACTAACAGCATGTTGTTTTAAGGGGGTAGTCCTATTTCCATGTAAGCATCAATTTTATTTGTTATCTTCTGATTCTCATTT
>OZ022596.1:15886285-15906285 GCA_963669155.1 Arbacia lixula
AGAGAGAGAGAGAGAGAAAGAGAGAGAGAGAGAGAGAGAGAGAGAGAGAGAGAGAGAGAGAGAGAGAATAAGAATGGGACAGAGAGATGGAGAGAGGGAGAGAGGGGAGAGAGAGAAAGTGATGGGAAGAAAGATAGCAAGTGGTGAGAAAGAGCGGGAATGAGAGGAGAGAGAATGAGAGAAAGACAGGGACAGAGAAGGAGGGAGAGTGAGATGAGGAAAGAGGAAGGTAGAGATGGGGAGAGAGGTTGGGTGAGAGAGAAAGAGACAGGAGGAGAGAGAGAGAGAGAGAGAGAGGGGGGGGGGGGGGTGAGAGAGATGGGGAAGAGAGGTAGAAGAGTGGGCTTGTGTGGAGAATGTCTTCAGGTAAGACTAGGAGAAAGAGGAGAGAGAGAAATGAGGGAGGGAGAGAAAGAGAGGAAGGGAGTACTGCCATGATTAACCATCCCAAACCTGATTTGCAGTAAGATGAGGCTTAAAAAAGGGACGAAATGTGACAAGAGATTAAGGAGGAAAAGAAGAATCAGAAGATAACAAATAAGATTGATGCTTACATGTAAATAGGACTACCACCTACAAACAACATGCTGTTAGTGATGATGATTTTGATGTGTCTTACCATTGCTTACATTTTTAACATAATTTGTTCTGGTGTGAGTGATGATGATTAAGCTGTCTCCTTTCATGTTACTTACATGACAGAGCATGTGTGGGACTACCCCCTCAAAACAACATGCTGTTAGAGCACAAGCTCAGCGCCCCACACCTCATCCCTCAACTGTCCTTCCATCGACAACGCGTCAACGCAAAAACCCTGGAGAACGGCAACCATACCAACGGCCAAGCCACGCCCAGCAAGAAGGCCAAGTTCTCAGAAGCGCTGAACGGGAACTCGCATCGAGGGCTGGACTCTGAGGTGTCTGCCATTCACTAGCGGCAGGGCGGAGTCTTCGTAATCGCTAGATAAATATAAGCCAGTCATGGTATATGGTCAATAGACAAACTAGTCTTTAACATCTGACAGCCACATCATCAAGAATACATGTAAGCATCTCGGCCAAACCAAACAAGGTATTGTGGCCGTCAATAAATCAGTCTGTTTACATATTTCACTGTATGCTTGGCTTTTGTCAATGAAGCGTTGTAAAACAACCAAAATGCCTGACATAGCAACAAGTAATGTAATCAGCCTTTGATCTTGTCTATCTGATTAACATGATTTGTTCAAGCTATATGAAGAAATGTTCTTTTACCAGGCTGGCTGTGTGAATAAAATGTGCAAATGCTATGCTATTTGCAAATGATTTTTTTTAACGTAATATATAACTATACCTTTAGATTTTTTCTTCTTTATTGTGTATTAGTAGTCAAAAGTGTTTTTCCAATTTTATCAAGCAATAGGGCTGAGGCAGTGGGTTGAGACAGCATGTTTTTCATTGTTCTTGTTAAAGTAATGAATTTATGTGAGGCTGGTTAGGTTGACTTCTGATTATGTTGCTAGGCTAGTGAATATTTGATTATATTGCCTGGTTGCACATGTAGGTTGACATCTGATTATATTGCCCTGTTGTACATATCATTTGAATAGCGCTGATCTACATGTAGTGAAATCGACCACAGATTACCCCTTTTTTCATATCTTGTAACACAAAATAATGCCTGATACTAAGAGGAATATTTGACATATTTGGCATTAGTGACTTAATGTCCTTATATTGTAACGAATCAAGTTGATTAATGTTGAAGTAAATGGAAAATCATACAAATCATGAAGAAAATGTGAATTTATATATAATCCCTGCTTATTGATGCTCTAACTGAACATTGCTGTGAAGTATGAAAAAATGCAGACTTGAAATTCATCTTGGGTTAACTTGCCTAGTGCTGTTTTTATGATGCTTTTCATTCTCCACGATACAGTCAGGGTCCTGTTGCATAAAACGTCACATTGATGGTAACTTTGCTACCAGTAGCAACTTCTGTGGAAACCTTGAATTTGATTGGCTGTGCATTGTATTCTTTTCAGGGAGGCAAGTATTAGCCAGTGTTTATTTGTCCTTTTCAAGAATTTGATTATGTCACCTCTTCTTCTTCTTGTATGGCGTGAGACCAAAATATTGCATAATTTGTCAAATTGGTAATTTGTGAAATTCGTACTGTGTTTTAGGAGTGACTTTGTGCATCGCTGGAACACTGGATCTCCATTCATATCTCTGTGTGTCTGAAAGCAGTCAAGAATTCGCGTATTCTACCTAATGGTTGCATGACATGTCTTGCTTTTGTTATGTCTAACTTCGAGACTACAGCCTCTTGTGCCAAAAAGGAAGCTTGCATGAGCTTTTCCCCACCTTTCAAGTGGGGCATGTCGTGTTTATATCAAAACCTATGGAGTTGCTATGTATGTGTTGTGTTATTTTGTTAACTCTCTATTCACCAATGAAGCATTATTTGCACAAATGATACTTGCATGTTCCATAGACCTGGAGGGCGTTTCATGAACATTTTTCATCTGATAAGCTGTCTTTCTCCGACAGTTACCATAGTAACAGTCAGAGGCTAGTGTCTCTCAGCCAATCAAAACTGAGGATTTCACTAAAGTTGTCAGCACTGTTGTAAGCTGTCTTTCTCCGACAGTTACCATAGTAACAGTCAGAGGCTAGTGTCTCTCAGCCAATCAAAACTGAGGATTTCACTTGAGTTGTCAGCACTGACCATTTAGTCCGTGCTGACAACGTTCATGAAAAGCCTTTCTGCAGTTAATCTTTTATACTGGTATAAAGGATTAAGTGATTATCCTGTAGTGATTGCCAAACCAGGCTGTCACCCTTAACGCCTATGATTTCAAATATATCTCTTGGACGCTATCAAACTTTGTATGTTACAAACTAACCTTGGTCCTGTTGCATAAAACTGACTATTGATAGTAGCTTTGCTGCCAATGGCAACTTCTAGGGAAACCTTGAATTTAATTGGCTGTTGAGCGATATTGCCATGGTAGTTACAATGGATGATAGAATTGCCATTAATTAATAGTTATGGCAGAGTTAGCATTAATGGTAAGTTTTATGCAATCCTGGAGGATAACTATTGGCCTACTCTAGATGTAACACAGGAGTATGATCATGTAAAAGTATTATTTTGCCGTGTTTACCATGAAGAATATTCTAAAACATGGTCCAACTTAGTTTCGGTACTCCCTTACCTGAACTTTTGGGTCCATAAACATGTGTTATGGAAGAGTGTGGGGTTTGCAATTCATGCAAAATTCCCCCCTCCCTCCCCATAAAAAACAAAGTATTTTCTTTTGTTAAAATAGATATGCAATACATGTATATGATTTGGTCTACAGCGGGTGATTTGAGTATTGTAGCAGAATGCATTCGTGTCCCTACATGTTACTCAAGAGCAGACAGGCTGACCGGCTGAATCAAGCGTTGGACTTGCCTTCACAAAGTCTGTCAAGGAAGATAGTATTTGTGACATAAATGTGCACTAATTTATTTGTTCTCTAAAAATTCCACACCAGATTTGTCTGGAACCCCAGAGCTAACATCAGAGGAAGAGGCAGGCAAAGTAGGAGGTGGATGGATGATATTAGAGAATATGTCAGTATGACATGGAAATGAACGGGTTGATAAAGCCCGAAAATCAATACCCGAGTCACAGTTTAATTCTGGTTCGGTTCCATCTAGCCTATTTCTCTCCACTGCTGAAGGAAGGCCTCCTCATCATATTTCCATTTTGATCTATCTTGTGCCGTTCGTTCATTTTCGGGCTTTATCAACCCTGTTCCAGTTACGATGTCAAGATTGACCATGATGGAACTGCAGGAACCAAAGGGGTGTAGTGTAAACTGGCCCCATAAGATGTTCGAAGTGCATTCATAGCCTGTGTCGCTGCACAGTATCTGAGTAGAGAAAAGCAAAGAAAGAATTTAAAACTCCACCCAATCTTGTGACTGACCTTGTGACTGACCTTGTGACTGACCTTGTGAATGACCTTGTGAATGACCTTGTGAATGACCTTGTGAAGCGGTCACCCCATAGCGCACGCTGATCAACTTCTATGAGACGCTCGTTTACAATTGCCAAATTTTTAATAACAACAAGGAGGTACAAGTTGCAATATATGTTCTTTAAATGTTATCTTGGTGTGAGTCTACTAATAGATTCTATTTAGGAAATAGTTAAACTCTCTGTCACATCATGTTGTAGTAGTAGCAATAATGGTATTTATCAAAAACAATGCACCACGTCAGTCTGAGGACTGAATTAAAGGCGGATTGCCCCTTTTGCTGGTCTAAAAACCCCAAAGATTTTGTGAAAAGACTGTAGACAGCTATGCGTTAGGTCCACACCACGCTTCATGTATTGTGAACGTAGACTATGGTCGCTAAATTTCAAGTGTAAACGTCAACAGTTTTTCACTTTTCCTGAGAAGGTTAAAGGGCATATACTGTACTGGGAAGGCAAAAAAGCCTTCAAAAGGTAATTGTTAGCAATCTTTTTGCCAATGGTCTTAAATTCATGTATTGTCCATTTTAGAAGCTTGCTGAAAGTCCTTTGCCCTCAAATGATCTACATTTTTAGTAATGAGTGATTAAATCACAAACTTAAAATGTTCGGGCCGAACATTTTGAGGATTTAATCATTAATAATAAATTACTCCATATGTGGATCATTTGAGGGCAAATAACTTGCAGCAAGCTTCTAAAATAGACAATACATGAATTTAAGACCATTGGCAAGAAGATTGCTAACAATTACATTTTGAAGGCTTTTTTGCCTTCGCAGTACGGTATATGCCCTTTCATGAGGATATGACTGAGATTCCACACACATTATCATTACGGTATACTGCTCATTCCTGATGATTTTGAACAGTCTTGCAAATGGGACAATCCGTCTTAAAAGTTGCATACAAAGGTACACAGGGAGAACGTGGTTGTATTAGTTGCAATATTTTTAAGACATGTTTTCATTCATTACAGCTGTATTTATTGAACCATTTTCATCAAGCCATGCGCATTATTATTCATCTGTAAAACAACATTGTGATGTAAAGGAATTTCCCTGTTTAAAGGGCATAATATACTGTACTGGGAAGGCAAAAAAAACTTCAAAATGTAATTGTTAGCAATCTTCTTACCAATGGTCTTAAATTCATGCATTGTCTATTTTAGAAGCTTGCTGAAAGTTACTTGCCCTCAAATGATCCACATATGGAGTAATTAATGATTAATGATTAAATCCTCAAAATGTTCGGGCCGAACATTTTAGGATTTGTGATTTAATCACTCATTACTCCATATGTAGATCATTTGAGGAGAAATGACTTTCAGCAAGCTTCTAAAATAGACAATACATGAATTTAAGACCATTGGCAAGAAGATTGCTAACAATTACATTTTGAAGATTTTTGGCCTTTCCAGTACAGTATGTGCCCTTTAAGGATTATCAGTAATCCATTTCAAGTCAAGGTATTCTTATCAAGTGCATTTGTACACTTCACTTCATCCATATTTATTTTGTCATAGATACTTGTGATATTTACTTGTAGAACATCATTAGTGTTAGTATGAAATTTCCATATTTAAAGATTAATTCTAAGTGTTCTCACCATGTTTTTCGAAATCTTAATTCAATGTTTTTTATTTTCACTCAGTTGCCTGTGATGTCTATCTATATTGTTATATGTTGTTTAAAGATTAAAGAAATAAAAAATCAAAGTATTCTTACATTATGTTTTTTTTACATCTAAATCAAATGTTATTAATTTTCTCTCAGATATTTCAATGTTTATCTGCAGAATAATTATGTTGTATTGTAGAATTCCCCTATTTGAATTTTCATAAATTTAAAGACAAGGTATTCTCAGCGAGTGTATCTCTAAATCTTGATTCCTTCATATTTATTTTTGTTTAGATATTTCTGATATTTATCTGTGGAAAAACGTGTTTGTATTCTGGGATGTTCTAGACTTTTTTAAAAGGTCACACAGTACAAGTTATATTTTGTGACTTTTGATCCAATACCTTTACCGTGCAGTGGGTAAGGAGTAGAGATGGTGCACATGTATATGTATGCATGAGGCATTGCTGTGTCATACACTGTATGACCAGCGTTTTGATGGTGACCTCTCTATAGATCTCCCCAAACCGTTAAACTCCCCAAACCGTTTAACTGTCGCTGTTTTAAAGAGAGTATACTGTACTGGGAAGACAAAAATGCCTTCAAAAGGGTGATCGTGAGCAATCTTCTTGCCAATGGTGTTAAATACATGTGTCGTCCATTTTAGAAACTTGCTGAAAGTTACTTGCCCTCATATGATCCACATTTGTAGTAATTAGTGATTAAATCACAAATCCTCAAAATGTTCGGCCCGAACAATTTGAAGATTTCTGATTTAATCACTAATTACTACAAATGTGGCTAATTCTATGGCAAATAACTTTCAGCAAATTTCTAAGATGGACAATACATGACTTTAAGACCATTGGTAAGAAGATTGCTCATGATCACCTTTTGAAGGCATTTTTGTCTTCCCAGTACAGTATATGCTCTTTAAGCACAATTTGTGTAAAATAAGAGTCATTTTAATGCATGCATCCATTTTGATTAACTGCATGCGAAGCCTATGTGTCATTGATGGTACAATGTCCTCAAAGTAAAACCTGCAAAATAGTGTGTTTGACCTCCCGTTAATTTTCTCTGAATCCTTTAAATTGAGACTTTTGTCAGAATGTAGACATAATTGTGAAGTTAATGACTGATTCTGTATATATATATTTCCATATTTTGCCAATCATTCTGATTTTCATAGTACTGTATACGCCATATATATCGCGAATCAGGATCTCTCGCCAATTTCGCGAGTGGTTAAATTCACGATCGTGGAGTACTAGTTCTAGTAGTACATGTGCTCGAGCACGTCGTATTCATAATTTCGCGTGTTGTTGAATTCACGAATGGTCCAGACCCGCGAAATTGGCGAAAATAACCCCCCCGTGAAATATATGGCACATACAGTTTTTCAACAATGGTATATACTTTGATTGTTCATATATTGTGATTCATTTTATTTTGGAGTGGACATCATTTTATCCAAGATCAATTATTGGTTGGTGATGGTATAGGAGTGAAGTGGTGTAAAAATAGTGAAAGAGATTTTCACTTACGAACAAATTTGAACCTCAAAAACTGTGTGTGTAATTAATTCAGAACTTAAAGGGAATATACTGTACTGGGAAGACAAACAGCCTTGAAAAGGTGATCATGAGCAATCATCTTACTAATGGTCTTAAATTCATGTATTGTCCATTTTAGAAACTTACTGAAAGTTATTTGCGATAAAAGTACCCACATTTGGAGAAATTAGTGATTAAATCCCAAATCTTCAAATTATTTGGGCCGAACATTTCAAGGATTTGTGATTTACTCCAAATGTGGATCATTTGAGGGAAAATAACTCTCAGCAAGTTTCTAAAATGGACACTACATGAAGTTAAGACCATCAGCAAGAAGATTGCTCCCGATCACCTTTTGAAGGCATTTTTGTATTTCCAGTACAGTATATTCCCTGTAAGAATACGATTGTGCACCACACCTGTCAACCCACAGGGTATTTTCTGCTAGAAGAATCATGCCATGATAATGACACTGTGATGGTAGTTTGCTGCTGGATTAACAGTAGTCCAGATACTGGCCATGTTTTATCGTCCGCCTCTTCTCGCCACTGATTCACATAGTACGCACACCGCGCCAGACCACTGATTACGCGACTCCACGAATCTGTCCGCCGTATTTTATCGTCCGCCTCTTCTCCCACACACATTACGCCGCTGATTCACATAGTACGCACACCGCGCCAGACCACTGATTGCGCGACTCCACGAATCTGTCTGCCCGAAAGTGAATTTTTTTTTGTATGTGATGCGCCACCAACTTTCGTTGTCGGCGAATAGCTAAAGACAGTCCAGGGGGTGGAGTAGATTGACAGCTGTGATGCACAATGGTCACTGTTGATTTCTGTATGATAATCACTCATCTTGAGGCCCAAATTTGTCCATAAGTGAAAATCTAATTCAATATTTCAAGGACTATTATAGGAATAATAATTCATGAAATGTCACAAAATGTTCTATAATAAATGACATTTGAGTTTGTAATGTGTAAATTGCAGCCTCGGTCGAGTTGTACATGTAAGTTATATTTGATTATTTTCAAAAGTGTGTTTTGTGTAAGCACCTAGTACATGTTAGTTGAGTTGGTGTCATCCTGTCATGGTTCAAATTCAGGTGCGTTGATGCTGATCGTTCCTAAATCTATAATGCACTGCAAAGGAATCTTATTGCAGTGTGTACAGCTTCCCAATTTCACCTCATTCCTACATAACTGTTCTCTGGGAAAAGGGATTAGCAGGTTAACATGTGCCCAGGGCAATGTTGCATATAGCTTTTCTAATCTTGTAACTTTCCTTTAATGGTAATTACCATGGCAACAGGTGCAATAATGACATCTCATTGGCTGTTGCCATGGTAGTTCCCATTGATGGTAAGTTACAATCATAGAAAAGCTATATGCAACATGACCCTTGTCATAGTTTCTTGTTATATTTTTGGGTTGGAGGGGGATTACAGCATTATAGTGTAGTTTCTCCTTGGTGTGCGTGTGTCTGTTCACATTTTACTTGCCCAGAAATTCACCCACTGTGAATCGTGTTCATGGATGCGAGTTGAATACATCTTTCACTATTATTATTGATTTGAGAACTATTTTAGCCTCACTGCACAAGACTAAATGGATGATGAATTATATTTTGTTGTGATTGCCATTCAGTATAAATTATAGCCATGGGCCCTGTTGCATAAAACTCACCATTGATGGTAAGTGTGCTAACAATGGCAACTTCTGTGGAAGCCTAGAATGTATTGGATGTAAGCGATGTTACCATGGAAGTTGTTATTGATGGCAGAGTTACCATTAATGGTAAGTTTTATGCAACGGGGGTCCTGCATGGTCCCAGGCTTTGAGCTTTGTATTCCATGTACATCCCACAATGTAGTCAAGGGCCCTGTTGCATACAACTTACCATTGATGGAAACTTTGCTATCAATGGCAACCTCCATGCAACTTATTGAATTTGACTGGCTGTGAACGGTGTTACCATAGTAGTTACCATTGATGACAGAGTTACCAATGATGGTTAGTTTCATGTAACATAGACCAGGGGTGGTATTCTGAAAATTGTTGCATCTTTTGTCGTAACTTTCTGAGATAGTATCGGGGACTCTAATATTGCGACTGCAGACACTAGCCTGCTAGACAATGTCGGACCGGTAAACCACTCACTGGAGTGATATTGTTTAGAGCCAGGCGTCTTGACAACATGCTTATAATGACGACACCACTTCGGTACAGGAGCCAGGGAATTTCATGAACGTTGTCAGCACTGACCAAATGGTCAGTGCTGACAACTTCAGTGAAATCCTCGGTTTTGATTGGCTGAGAGGCACTAGCCACTGACTGTTACTATGGTAACTGTCGGAAAAAGACAGCTTGTCAGACGAAAAATGTTCATGAAACGCCCTCCTGATATTCTCGTCGAGTTGGTATTCTGAAAATTGTTTGATCTCTTTAAGAATGGCCTCTTATATTTGACCATTGTCCAGACCCAAGCAATGAAAATCAATGGTTTATAAGAGGCTTAGGTTTGTTGGGCAATCAAAAACGACTTAAGGTGCAGGCGCACCTGCTAATTACATGTCGACAAAAATGGGGAAAAAGCTTAGATAATCTGACTATACCATCCCAGACCTATAGTCTAGCATGCAGACAGAGAAAAGAGGGGAGTGCGCTTAGGCTATGTGTTCAGAATTCATTGTGATTGCAGAGTGGAAGGAGAAATAACGCATTGATAAGCCTTGGACCTAGGCTATCTCAGCCATTATTATATACAGGGATATGATGATGTGATGTATGCTTTGAAAATCTATTTAAATGTATTATGTATCTACATCGTATTGCACGACTTGTGTTTGTTGTTTGTTAACGGTGTTTACATGGAAGGAGAAGGGAAAAGAAAAGTGAGGAGTGAGGGGTCGTTTGAGAGAAAAAGGAGGGTTGGAGGAGGAAAGGGGGGGGGGGGGGGGGGGTTGGAGGAGGAAAGGGGGGGGGGGGTGGAGGAGGAGGGGGGGGGGGGAATGAGTAGAGGAGGTTGAGCGATAGGGATGTCTGGGTGGGGTGGGGGACAAACTGAACATGTTGGAACAGAAACATGATGGGAACAGCTATCCTACTTTGACCAAAAAAAGCAAGTGACAGATCACTGATTCGAGAGGGAGAGACAATGGAGAGAGAGAGAGAGAGAGAGAGAGAGAGAGAGAGAGAGAGAGAGAGAGAGAGAGAGATGGAGAGAGTGAGAGAGAGATAGAGGGAGAGGGAGAGAGAGATAAGGGAAGAGGGAGAAATAGAGGGAGAGGGAGAAAGAGAGGGAGAGGGGGAAAGAGAGGGAGGGACAGAAAGTGAGAGATTAGGAGCCAAGATAATCTTTCCACCTCGCTACAAACACAAACGACAAACAACTTTCCTTTACATGTTTATTGCAAGAATCTCGTTCTCTTTCTTTTAATTGCCACGGCTCGGGCCTTGTCTCCCGACGACATTTGTGACACTTTTATCATGCTGCTGACTCCAAAACAAAGACACACGTAACATACAAAAACAAAGGCACAAAATCATGTCAAAATGAAGAGTCACTTCCATATTGTAAGGACGCTATTCATCATACGTTGCATTCACACTGACACTGTTTCGCACTTGACTGCGGTAATCATACTTCCATTCAAACAATGACCAATGACGGGTGATTTCAACAGACCATTTTCGTAATGCATTCACATCTCACTCCCTGAATGCGTAGTTAGGCTTTCTTACAAGCTCATGTGAAGAGAGATTCAGTTTCAATGAGCGGGATGCATTGTGAATCTATGACTTGTTGCTACTCGGACAACCATCTGACAAGCTTTGGGGGTTACCATTAGTAGTGTATTGTTTGTTTGTTTGTAAGACGTGCACAAAATTTGCAAACATAATGAAAATGGTCTACTGCCGCTCACCGGACAGGATTACGGTATAATTGGGTACCCAGTAGGAATACACACTATGCGCCTAAGTGGCTGCTACAATTCTAAAATAATCCCTTGGGATTAGACAGATGTCACAAAGACTTACAAGAATCCAATGAGTGGGGATATGATATTATAAAGTGCTTATAGATTATACTTTGGCTTTATTTTAGTCACTACCAGTATATATATATATATATATCCTTCGGGTGAAACAGTCTTTACGCCCAGCTTAAGTTAAGCATCCAACCAATAAATCATTTATACTCAGCTCCTACACAGTCGAGCACTATTAGATATTGCAGTATACCACTACTCAATCGCTTTCCTATATATATATATATATATATATATATAAACTGATGGTGTTATCATCATTATATTGCAATGATGCTGTGCACATCCGAGCATGTTCACATTGCTACGTATACAGCAATTTTCAATGTTACCATGAGTGTAAAGCACTCATGAAAACAATGCAGACAGAAAATCACTTGTGTCTGAACAGTGTTCCTTCACTTATCTTGTGACATCAACAGTTGTCAAATACATAATCTCCTATATATTGCATATAATCCAGTTATTGTAAGTACCTGTACCATGGCAACTGTAACATTGGGGAGAGATGATTGGCTGTGGTCTTGACTGTCACATTTTATTCTTGCTATTACAATCAATGTAAAGCTAGGTGCATATCAACTCCAACCCTGTGCCTGTATATCAAATACATGTACATTCGACACCATCGTGTAATATTTAGGTGTAACATATGAAAATGTGGAGCAACACTATGTTCATATGAGAGGCATTGTAATTACATGCATCGCATCACAATTATGTGCATGTGACATCATTAATAAACATTAAAAATGTCCATGTATATGATGTGCATAACATATGCATGTGAGATGCATCATGATGATATTCAGTATTATATGCATATGAAATGCATCATAATATGCAATTAATATTCATCATATGCATATTAAATTATCAAAGACAATCCATATTTTCATACGAGAGAGACATCATATACACATATGTGAGACACATGATGTGTGCTTAAGTAGACCTAATGTATTATACATGTCTATCATACATGTCTATTAATGTATTATACATGTCTATTTCCGGCTTACAGTCCTTTTCAGGACTACACTCATTTCGAAAGAATACTGTACTTTCAAATCTCCACTTTCTCGCCTTTCTATTTCACCTTCAATTCTATCCACCTTTTCTCATCTCAGTCCTCCCAGGAGTTTACGCATGGTGTACCGTAAACCTCTCTCGTGATTGATCATACCACCATGCAAACCTTCATCACAACATCATCACATGTCTATTTGTTGCATTATGCTTATGGAATGCACTATATATGCTTTTATGATGTGGTACTTAATTATGATTATAGGATGCATGATATATGCTTAAAGCGATACACCTTTTATTGCTTGTGCAATGCATGCTACATGTATTATGTGATGCATCAAATATGCTTATATGAAACACCATACACCATATATGCTTGTGCATTGCATCATATATGCTTATGTGATACACCATATATGATTGTGCAATGCATCATATATGCTTATGCGATACACCATATATGTTTGTGCGATGCATCATATATGCTCATGTGATACACCATATATGCTTGTGCGATGCATCATATATGTTCATGTGATACACCACATATGATTGTGCAATGCATCATATATGCTCATGTGATACACCATATATGCTTGTGCATTGCATCATATATGCTCATGTGATACACCATTTTTGCTTGTGCAATCCATCATATTATGTGATACACCATTAATATAAGTTTTATGCAACAGGCCCCAGTCCCCATACCTTCCATGCTTCTACCCTGTTCACACTGAAATAAATACCACAAACTTTCTACACACATCGACAGCATTGAAATAAAGCTCAAAGCAAAAATATGCCATATATATAACTATGAGCTAAAGGCTTTGCAAACAGAAATATCAATTTTTAACTCCTTTCTTATATAGTATAATGAGCTGGTGCTTTTTGGTGAAAATGGCATAAATATATAAAGGTCTATGACTTCAATATTGAATTACAAATTTGTTTGTGTTTACATTTATATTTTCATTGCCATCGCAATCTCATATATTCTTGTATATACTGTATAAATATATATTATAAACATAAATATACTAACCCCTCAAAAACTGTTCTGCATATCAACTTTGAGGGGTAATATATGTCTTGTTGATTTATCATCGTACGTGACTTAACAGAGGTATCATTAGAAGGCTTCATCACTCCTTTAAGCATTGGTGCACCATTTGTTACATCAAAATCCATCTACACGTATATGATGTATATGCAAAACAAACCAAAAACACATAATTTTGCAACGTTTTGTTATTGACCTTGCTGCATATTCAGAAAGATCTGTGCATTCCATGATTGTGTAAGCATTACAAACGATACATCATTGTAAAGAACACAAGGCAACCTATCTAATGATATCGTATTTACGTACGATAATGGAGCAACCAAAGATATGTATTACCTTTTTAAGTTGACTTGCAGAACTTTTTTCCAGGGGGTTTATATATGAATGCTAGACGTCTTCTTTCACGTGTTGTTTTCTACAGGGATGCGCAGCCGCGATTCTTTTCTAGAAACAGTTTCGGAAACCATCTTCCAAAACACAGATTCTGAGAGCGCAAGTGAATCGCACATGTATACAATATCAATAAACAGCTTTGTCCAATAGATAGCATGCAAACACAACAGCAGATAGGCATCCTTGAAACAATACAGCTTTCCTATTATTGCAAATTGATTGATGTAACGATTGGAGTGAATCGCACATGTATACAATAATATCTTTTACAATATTTACAGTCGTAGATTATCATTATCAGGTCATTATTGGAAATAATATAGGTTCTCTTTTCATTAACATTAACAAAACTCAACTGGAATTCAAAACTGTACAAACAAAGGCACTAAATTAATGACATTTATACATTCAATCTTTAATGATCTAATGTGATTCCATGATGCCTATTTAGACAATATTACTAAACATCAGGCAAAATTGCACAAGTAATGACTTGACACACAATCAGTCCTAATTACATTCACATGTACATGTAGGGCAATATTACTGCCCTACTCTGACAAAAGGAAGCAACTAACAAAAGAGACTTTTCTTGTAAATGAGCAAAATGTGTCTGTCACTTGCATGGCATCAGTGCAACACCACATCATGTTAGAGTGAAAATCTCGCAGCAAGATGAATATCTCTTGTCCAGATTTTGGCTGTATGTATGGAATTATAGGTATAATCTAAGAATACCAATAACCTAGCTTTGAGTGATTTGTCACTTGCTTCCTTTTGTCAGAGTAGAGCAGATTACACACAAGTTAATCACTTAATGCTTATTGATTGTACTCTATCGCAGTCAATCACTGTACGAAGGCATAGAGCTGACTGCAATTGATTGCAAGTTTTATTGCAAGTAATCACTGCACAAACGCACATAGCTGGTGGCATTTGATTGCTGATTGATAACAATTGATCACAGTCAGTCATTGTATAAATTTCGTGGAGCTGACTGCATATGACTGCATTCGTATTAGGAACTCTGTCACAAGCTCTAATGCATTTTCATTTAGCATAATTTCACATACAAATAACGCACATATCTATGCATATATATGGTAATTACAAATTATCCAATAAAAATAAGATGTATCTATGCAGAATTACTCATTATCCAATGTATTACTATAAGCAAACATCAAAAATGGTATTACATTCAAATTCCCCCAGTCCTGTCAATAGACAGATTGACATGCGTCATTTTCTATTTTAAATATTTGCTGGCTAAGTACATTTCACGTGAAATACCAGTCAGAGTGTTGTATACTCAGTTACTGTATACGCTATATATTTCACGAGTATAATTTTTCGCGAATCAGGACTTCGACAATTTCGCGAGTGGTTAAATTTGCGATCGTGGAGTACTAGTACTTGCAGTACATATTCTCTTGCACATCATATTAATTTTTTTGCGTGTTGTTAAATTTATGAATAGTACTAGACTCGCAAAATTTGTGAAAATAGAGACCCCGCGATATATATGGCGTATACAGTCACCCTTTGTGCGTTGAACAACTGCTGTGCTACAAGATTATATGATCCAAGCAGACTGACTCTGCTATAATATCAGGTCCTGTCATTTTGACCTCCACTTTCCCGCCCCTTTAAACTTATTACCACCTTCCATCTCAACGCATCCGCCATGCCTGGAATGGGCATGCAGGGCCCTGTTGCATAAAACTTACCATTGATGTTAACTTTGGGATCAATGGCAACTTCAATGGAAACCGTGAATCTGATTGGTTGTAGAGCGATGTTACCATGATAGTTACCATTGATGACAGAGTTACCATTAATGGTATGTTTTATGCAACGTGGTCCAGATGTTTGTCACATATGGAAGCTGTCCGTCTGTCCGTCTGTGTGCTCGAGAGGGCCAGCGAGGTCAGAGGTCATGAAGCATCTCCATTCTTCTTCCACACACTCACCGTTCGGTCGCTGCTTGCAGGAAAGAAGAAGAAAAGATAAAAAATGATCATAAAGAAAAACAATTGGGTTTTGTGAATTGTATGACAGAAGGCATTTTCCATTGGGTTTGTACACAAAATCGCAGAAAATGTAGAATTTGGGACTTTAGAAATTCAGAAATCTTGCGAAAATGATGTGGTGTCATGATGCTATACCTGGCTGTCACGATTTTGGTCTGAAAAGTTGCGCGAGACCACAATGTTAACTGTCACGTTATCTTGCAAATATATTTTTTTGCATTTTATAATAATCACACAGAATGTCCAGGGCAGGGCCATTATGTCGGTTGTTATATCGTTGATTGATTTTGGAACTTCCGGTTTTAAGGGTTACCGGTACCGCCAAATCATTATTCCATTGCAATCACTGACAGCGATTGATATGAATCTAAATTAATGCAGTCAATCACTGTACAAAAATGCATGAAGGTGACTGCATTCAACTACAATTGATTTCTATTTATTGCATTCAATCACTGCACAAACGCAAGGAGCAAATTGATCACAATCATCCTGGGAAGTTAATCTCCTCCTTCCATTTATTTACTCATAATCAGACATAATTACACACATACAAGTATCTATGCGTGATTAGACAGAACTATACATAAGTGCACACAAATTCATGCATGATTACACATAATCAAGCACAATTACAGACATTATGTATCTACCAGTATGCTGAGGACATTAATGCACAGTTCCAATTGAGGGAGAGGGGTGGAACTCAAGATGCATTTTCAATACATATTACCCCCCCCCCCCTCCCCCACCCGATGTCTTGAGTCTTTGGGTGTAATCTTCTTGTCTAAGGTGTCATTATAAGGAGTGTTTAGTGTTTAGTGTTGTGTATGATATCTTATTGTCTAAGGTGTCATTATGAGGAGGATTTAGTGTTGTGTTTGATATCTTATTGTCTAAGGTGTCATTATAAGGAGGGTTTAGTGTTTAGTGTTGTGTTTGATATCTTATTGTCTAAGGTGTCATTATAAGGAGGGTTTAGTGTTGTGTTTGATATCTTATTGTCTAAGGTGTCATTATAAGGAGGGTTTAGTGTTTAGTGTTGTGTTTGATATCTTATTGTCTAAGGTGTCATTATAAAGAGTGTTTAGTGTTTAGTGTTGTGTTTGATATCTTATTGTCCAAGGTGTCAAAACAAGGAGTGTCTAGTGTCACTGTCATTGATATCTTATCGTCCAATGTTCGAAAGGAGTGTCTGGTGTCATTGTGTGATCTTATTGTCTATAGTGTGTTTGATATCTTATTATCCAAAGTGTGAAAATAATAAGTGTTTAGGGTTGTGTTTAATATCTTACTGTTCGAGGTGTCATTACAAGGAGTTTTTAGTGTCATTTTGTTTGATAACGTATTGTCCAATGTCTTGTTATAAGGAGTGTCTGGTGTAATGTTGAGATCTTATTGTACAAGGTGTTACTTTAAACAATGTCTAGTGTTATTATGTTTGACATCTTTGTGTCCAAGATGTCATTATATAGAGTATGTGGTGTTATAATACATGACATTTTACAGTTTACAGTCTATTGTTAAGGAAGGCATTGTGTTAGCAAGCCGACACCTGACAACCAAAAGTCCCACTATATTGAGAGTTAAGGGGTAACCATAAAGGTGTGACAGGTGTCACTATAAAGAGTGTCTGGTGTTATCACACATATATATTTTACAGCCATAGATGTCACTAAAGAGTCTGGTGTTATCATATATCTTGCAGAAATAGGTGTCACTATAGAGTCTGGTGTTATATCTTACAGCCATATATCTATAAGGAGTGTCTGGTGTTATCATTACGGCCATAGGTGTCACTATAGAGTCTGGTGTTATCATATATCATACAGCCATAGGTGTCACTATAATATCTGGTGTTACATTACATCTTACAGCCATAGGTGTCACTATAAGGAGTGCCTGGTGTTATCATATATCTTACAGCCATAGGTGTCACTAGAGAGTCTGGTGTTATCATATATCTTACAGTCATAGGTGTCACTATAGAGTCTGGTGTTATCATATATCTTACAGCCATAGGTGTCACTATAGTCTGGTGTTATCATATATCTTACAGCCACAGGTGTCACTAGAGAGTCTGGTGTTATCATATATCTTACAGCCATAGGTGTCACTATAGAGTCTGGTGTTATATCTTACAGCCATATATCTATAAGGAGTGTCTGGTGTTATCATTACGGCCATAGGTGTCACTATAGAGTCTGGTGTTATCATATATCATACAGCCATAGGTGTCACTATAATATCTGGTGTTACATTACATCTTACAGCCATAGGTGTCACTATAAGGAGTGCCTGGTGTTATCATATATCTTACAGCCATAGGTGTCACTAGAGAGTCTGGTGTTATCATATATCTTACAGTCATAGGTGTCACTATAGAGTCTGGTGTTATCATATATCTTACAGCCATAGGTGTCACTATAGTCTGGTGTTATCATATATCTTACAGCCACAGGTGTCACTAGAGAGTCTGGTGTTATCATATATCTTACAGCCATAGGTGTCACTAGAGAGTCTGGTGTTATCATATATCTTACAGCCACAGGTGTCACTAGAGAGTCTGGTGTTATCATATATCTTACAGCCATAGGTGTCACTATAGAGTATGGTGTTATCATATATCTTACAGCCATAGGTGTCACTATAGAGTCTGGTGTTATCATATATCTTACAGCCATAGGTGTCACTATAGTCTGGTGTTATCATATATCTTACAGCCATAGGTGTCACTATACGGAGTGTCTCGTGTTATCATATATCTTACAGCCATAGGTGTCACTATAGAGTCTGGTGTTATCATATATCTTACAGAAATATGTGTCACTATAAGGAGTGTCTGGTGTTATCATACATCTTACAGCCATAGGTGTCACTATAGAGTCTGGTGTTATCATATATCTTACAGCCATAGGTGTCATTATAGAGTCTGGTGTTATGATATATCTTACAGCCATTGGAGTCACTATAAGGAGTGTCTGGTGTTATCATATATCTTAAAGTCATAGGTGTCACTATAGAGTCTGGTGTTATCATATATCTTACAGCCACAGGTGTCACTATAGAGTCTGGTGTTATCATATATCTTACAGCCATAGGTGTCACTATAGAGTATGGTGTTATCATATATCTTACAGCCATAGGTGTCACTATAGAGTCTGGTGTTATCATATATCTTACAGCCATAGGTGTCACTATAGAGTATGGTGTTATCATATATCTTACAGCCATAGGTGTCACTAGAGAGTCTGGTGTTATCATATATCTTACAGCCATAGGTGTCACTATAGTCTGGTGTTATCATATATCTTACAGCCACAGGTGTCACTAGAGAGTCTGGTGTTATCATATATCTTACAGCCATAGGTGTCACTATAGAGTCTGGTGTTATCATATATCTTACAGCCATAGGTGTCACTATAAGGAGTGTCTGGTGTTATCATATATCTTACAGCCATTGGTGTCACTATAGAGTATGGTGTTATCATATATCTTACAGCCATAGGTGTCACTAGAGAGTCTGGTGTTATCATATATCTTACAGCCATAGGTGTCACTATAGAGTATGGTGTTATCATATATCTTACAGCCATAGGTGTCACTATAGAGTATGGTGTTATCATATATCTTACAGCCATAGGTGTCACTATAGTCTGGTGTTATCATATATCTTACAGCCACAGGTGTCACTAGAGAGTCTGGTGTTATCATATATCTTACAGCCATAGGTGTCACTATAGTCTGGTGTTATCATATATCTTACAGCCACAGGTGTCACTAGAGAGTCTGGTGTTATCATATATCTTACAGCCATAGGTGTCACTATAAGGAGTGTCTGGTGTTATCATACATCTTACAGCCATAGGTGTCACTATAAGGAGTGTCTGGTGTTATCATATATCTTACAGCCATTGGTGTCACTATAGAGTATGGTGTTATCATATATCTTACAGCCATAGGTGTCACTAGAGAGTCTGGTGTTATCATATATCTTACAGCCATAGGTGTCACTATAGAGTATGGTGTTATCATATATCTTACAGCCATAGGTGTCACTATAGAGTATGGTGTTATCATATATCTTACAGCCATAGGTGTCACTATAGTCTGGTGTTATCATATATCTTACAGCCACAGGTGTCACTAGAGAGTCTGGTGTTATCATATATCTTACAGCCATAGGTGTCACTATAGAGTCTGGTGTTATCATATATCTTACAGCCATAGG
>OZ022596.1:15911285-15912777 GCA_963669155.1 Arbacia lixula
TACTCCCTTTAAGGGTGGACTATCTCTTTAAAGTACAAAAAACACGACAAAAATGAATGGACACATGAATATGAGATAAAGAGGGCAATGGACGATGGAAGAATTTGATAAGTCACCTGGAGGCTGTGAAGACATGGGTAGAGTTGGTTGCTATGGAGTTGATGGGACTGGTATGCGCCTTCATCTCTCCCATGGACGAACAGTCCGCAACGTTCCACAGCTTTAAATAGCCCCCTCTACAGCCGCTGAGCAGACAGTTGTTGCTTGGGAGGAAGTCTAGAGCACACACCCAGTCCTTGTGAGCATTGGTCATGGCCTAGGAAACAACAACCAGGCACAATGATTAAAAGAATAGAATGGTTTTAAGAATCTCCTAATAATTTTTCTCATTCCATATATTTTCCCCAGGATTGTGCATTATAATGCAAATAATCAACAGCTCTACAAACTTGTAAAGATAAATTTACAAAAATCCTTTTATTTTTTTTTTTAAATGAATTTATGCTGATTTATGCGAAATGTCAGAGAGTTTGGTATTTCTCACTAAATAAAGCGTCAGGAATAGCAATTTTTGGTACAAATATCTTTCATAACTTCCTCATCAATTCCTGAAAGAAAAAGAAATTTCGTTCCAATATATTGAGGCATTGGGAAGTACCGACAAAAAATTCAACAGGGGGGGGGGGTGGGGGGGGGGGGGCATAATGCCATAATGCCCCCCCCCCCCCCCCCTCCGGGAATATTAGGGTTAAACTCTAGTGAATTACTACATCTCCTGTATGTTGTAAGCACTGTAGTGCTCTGTGGTGCTCTGACCTTGGTGAGTTGCTTCTGATCCACACCGTATACTCCTTAAACTCTAGGTGTTATGATAATTTTATCCCCTGTATAATGTTGTAAGCACCTTAGTGTATCATGGTGTTATGAATCACATTTCCTGTATAAGTTGCAAGCACCATAGTATATCATGGTGTTAATGGATCACATTTCCTGCATAAGTTGCAAGCACCATAGTATATCATAGTGTTATGAATCATGATGTCTATATAATGGTATAAGCACTGTAGTGCTCTGTGGTGCTCTGACCTTGTTGAATTGCTTCTGATCCAAGTCCCATTTCTTAATGTGCTCTCACCATATACACCTTAAACTCCAGTGTATCATGGTGTTATGAATCATGACATCTGAATATAATGGTATAAGCACTGTAGTGCTCTGTGGTGCTCTGACCTTGTTGAGTTGCTTCTGCTCCAGGTCCCACTTCATGATGTGCTCTCACCGTATACTCCTTACACTCTAGTGTATCATGGTGTTACGATGTTGTAAGCACCTTAGTGTATCACGGTGTTATGAATCACATTTCCTGTATAAGTTGCAAGCACCATAGTATATCATGGTGTTATGAATCATGCCATCTATATAATGGTATAAGCACTGTAGTGCTCTGCGGTGCTCTGACCTTGTTGAGTTGCTTCTGCTCCAGGTCCCACTT
>OZ022596.1:15912977-15970477 GCA_963669155.1 Arbacia lixula
TTCTTATTCTCTCTCTCTCTCTCTCTCTCTCTCTCTCTCTCTCTCTCTCTCTCTCTTTCTCTCTCTCTCTCTCTCTCTCTCTCACACTCTCTCTCTCTCTCTCTCTCTCTCTCTCTCTCTTTCTCTCCCTCTCTCTCTCTCTCTCTCTCTCTCTCTCTCTCTCTCTCTCTCTCTCACTCTCTCTCTCTCTCACCACAGCTCCTCATCTTACCTGAAGATATTTTCCAGACAGGCCCTCTGCTTGAAGAGAGCGTTGACCACCGGGGTGTCTCTGGGTACAAGGGGAGCCTTACACAGATAACTCAGGATGGACAACACACTGTGAAACCTCTGGTACTCAGTCTCAGAAGCTAGGGATCAAACCAGAAGAGAAATATGTGAAAGAACTTGGCTGAGCCGCCACCCTCCTCCCCTCCTCTTCCCCTTCACCCTTCTGCCATTTTACCTGCTTTGATATGACATGATTATGTGGGGATGACAAGGTCTAGGATTGGGTTACCTATTGACACTCTCTCCCCTCCCCCACCTCGTAAGACATGTACTGTTCTCCTCCTTCACTGTTCTGTGGTCTTAACTCCCCACTGCCCCCCCCTCCTCCACCTCCCCTCATCCTTCCATGTTCTAACCTGCTTTGAATTAAATTCTCTGACAGTTTGTTGAGAATAACAAGGTCTAGGGTACTGTATACGCCATATATTTCGTGTGGTTTTTATTTTCAAGAATTTTTGAGTCGGATGCTATTCGCGAATTTGCCAACACGCGAAACTATGAATACAACGTTTTAGAGCACATATACTAATAGTAAACATATTTCACAATCAGGAATATAACCACTCGCCAAATTGACGAGAAGTCCTGATTCACGAATATAACCACTCGCGAAATTAATGAGAAGTCCTGATTTGTGAAAATTTAGACTGACAAAATATATGGCGAATACAGTAATTGGGCAACCCAACAACTCCCCCTCCCTCACCCCTCCCCCCCCCCCCCTTCACACTTCCTTGTTCTTATCAACCCCTAGCCCCAATCCCCCTCCCCTTCGCCTCCCCCCATCCTCTCCTCCCCCTTTCACCATTCCGATGTTCTTACCAGCTTTGAACTCAATCCTCTGACAGAGCTCTGTGAGAATGACAAGGTCTAGGATGATGGGGCTGGCAAGCAGGGAATCCTCACACGTATTGTGGAGCGACACCGTGTTCCTGCCGCCCAGCATGATCTCAGACACGTACTCGTCTAGCGCCCTCTTGCTGTCAGCCACGTAAGGCACGTACTTGATGACCACGCAGTGATCCGGCTTCCTGCCGTCAGGGTACAGCACGGGATTGGACTCCACCATGTCATCCACCACATTAGACTTAGAGATCTGGTGATGATGATGATGATAATAATATTCAGTTTATAACGCCTGATATAAAACAGTGTCATTTCTAAGTGCTTTACAATATCATTACCCTCCCCTCCTCCCCCCCCCCCCCCCCCACCCTCCTCCCCCCTTCATCTCCACAATATCATTACCCCTTACAGAGGATGTTTGTACAAGTCTTTGTGAGACCAGTGTGTTTGTGACAGATGGAGATTGGCCAGGTTTAGTAGCAAATGTTCCTACAGAGCATGTTTAGCATAGAAACACATCCATTTGGAAAAATCAACATTTTAACAGTGGTAAATGAAACAGAATGGTAACAACAAAAACAATCAATACAGTGAAACCTGTCTATAGTGGCCACCCAAGGGAAACAAAAATTGTGGCCTGTTTAGACAGGTGGCTGCTATAGACATGTTCTTTAACACATGATCTCTCTACAGGGGAATTATTTTAGTGGCCACTATAGACAGGTTGGCTGCTATAGACAGGTGGCCACTAAGACAGGTTTGACTCTAGACACAGAGACATAGTATACACTATGTACATGGTGTTTTGTTGTGCGGACAATAATTTCAAAGGGAGCCTTTCAAATTTTGTCTGCATAACAAAAGAGCCATGTTCATAGTGATAGATAATTCATGGATATAACAAGGCATTAGCAATATTGTGTCTCGCCCACTTGCGAAAATAACCAGAAATATCGCGATCTCCGTTGCTACGCAAAAGAACACTGAAACAAACAAATAAGCAACTTTAAACAGACAACATCAAAATCAGGTGCAAAATAGTGACTTTGAATAAATTTGCATAAATGTGCATGAGTAATGTTTGCCTAAATCTACATCAGTAATGCTCACACATGCTCACACAATTCTGTGCACAAGTTAGGAAGCCTTCACCAAGAGTCTTGCAAGTAAACTTTAATGTATGACCTCAAATGACCTTTGACCTTATCATGTGACCTCTTACAGCACAATAACATGCAGGTGCCCCCAGTGCATCCATCATCCAAGTTTGATTGCCATTGTAGCAACATGTGATGAGTTATGTGTGATAAGAGAGTCTTGCAAGTAAACTTTAACGTATGACCTCAAATGACCTTTGACCTTATCCTGTGACCTCCAACAGCACCATAACATGTAGGTACCCCCAGTGCATCTATGACCCAAGTTAGGTTGTAATCCAAGCAACCCATGTGAAGTTATTTGTCAAAAGAGAGTCTTGCAGGTAAACTTTAACGTATGACCTCAAATGACCTTTGACCTTATCCTGTGACCTCCAATGGTACCATAACATGAAGGTACCCCCAGTGCATCTATGACCCAAGTTAGGTTGTAATCCAAGCAACCCATGTGAAGTTATTTGTCAAAAGAGAGTCTTGCAGGTAAACTTTAACGTATGACCTCAAATGACCTTTGACCTTATCCTGTGACCTCCAATGGTACCATAACATGAAGGTACCCCCAGTGCATCTATGACCCAAGTTAGGTTGTAATCCAAGCAACCCATGTGAAGTTATTTGTCAAAAGAGAGTCTTGCAGGTAAACTTTAACGTATGACCTCAAATGACCTTTGACCTTATCCTGTGACCTCCAACGCCACCATAACATGAAGGTACCCCCAGTGCATCTATGACCCAAGTTAGGTTGTAATCCAAGCAACCTATGTGAAGTTATTTGTCAAAAGAGAGTCTTGCAGGTAAACTTTAACGTATGACCTCAAATGACCTTTGACCTTATCCTGTGACCTCCAACGCCACCATAACATGAAGGTACCCCCAGTGCATCTATGACCCAAGTTAGGTTGTAATCCAAGCAACCTATGTGAAGTTATGGATCATAAGAGAGTCTTGCAGGTAAACTTTAACATTTGTGACGGACGACGGACGACGGACGACGGACGGACGACGGACGACGGACGGACGACGGACGGACGACGGACGGACGACGGACGGACGACGGACGGACGCCATTTGGATCCCTTAGTCTCGCCTTCACCTCCGGTGGGCGAGACAAAAAGCGCAGTCTTCTTGACCAAGCAGAGGAAGAACCTGAGAGGGGGCTTACCTCTTTAGACCGGAACTGCTTCGGAGCGGAGAGGTTCTTGCCGTCGTTGTTGCCAAGGTGATTGTAACTGACGATGGAGACGGGCTTGATTCCAGCGCTGACCAGAAAGTCGACCAGCACGGACTTGATCTTGGTCTGGCCGGACTTGAAGTCATCTCCCGCAACCAGGACACCTCGCTTCTCAGCCATCTCCAGCACTCCAGGAACAAAGGTGTTCTGAGGTGAGCCATTGATGTAGGCAACCTTGACAGGGGTTAGAACATTTACAATGTAGATTTAATGTGCATTTGATGGCAACATTTATGCATAATAAGATTATTCTGTTATTCTAACGCATTCTTTACTGAGCTTGTGGGGCTACTTTTCCTCCACGGGACCATTTACAATGTAGATTTAATGTGAATTTGATGGCAACATTTATGCATAATAAGATTATTCTGTTATTCTCTCATTCTTTACTGAGCTTGTGGGGCTACTTTTCCTCCACGGGACCATTTACAATCTAGATTTAATGCGCATTTGGTGGCAACATTTATGCATTATAAGATTATTCTGTTATTCTAACTCATTCTTTACTGAGCCTGTGGAGCTACTTTTCCTCCACGGGACCATTTACAATCTAGATTTAATACGCATCTGATGGCAACATTTATGCATAATAAGATTATTGTGTTATTTTAACTCATTCTTTACTTTTCCTTCACTCAGATACTAGGCAGCGCAACTCATGCATAATCTTCTGTACTGACAAAAGATGACAGGCTATGAATAAACTTCAAATTCCTTATAAGGCAGAATTATGGCGCAGCTGTTTGGTTACTGCAGTTCTGTGGCAAACTTGGCCAACCTAACTGGGCAAAGGGTTTACGGAGACAGAAAATCTAACCGTGAATACAGATCAATAGATAATTCAGTAAAAAAGCATGACAGTCCCATGTCACTCAATTCCTTGCCTATGGCACTGAGGGAGTTGATACAGAGAAGAGCTTACCCCTTCTAGTATTGATGCCATGGCAACATTTCTGCCTAATAGCAAGTCTTCTGTACCTTAAAACATTCATTTTAACCCTTGCATTACCAGGCCTTGGAAACCCTATTAGCTGGTTATGCAAATGATAAGATTCAATACAGATTAAAATCCTACCCCTTCTAAAATTGATGCCACAGCAAAGAGCGTGGACGGCGACACTTCCGCCGCATTTTTCTCAATCGACCTCATGAGGGCGTGCTCCGTGTCGTTGAGGCCGGCCGCCACCTCGCAGAACCTCTCCGTGTTTGCGGTCCAGAGTACGATGACCTTATCCACCCTGGTCTTCATCTCCCTGATGTCCGCTCTGATGGTCTCTAGGAGCTCGGCCTTGGTGCCGGTCAGCACGTTATCCGCTCGCCCCTCCTGATTGGCCGCGATGAAGTCTGGCAGGTAGATGGAGGGGCGGGGCTTGAGCCTTGCCATGTGGGGGCGGAGTCTCTGCTGAAGCTCCCAGTCCAAGACCTGCGCTCGCTCCATGGCGTCAGCTAGGTTGAGGGACGAGATATCCCAGCCTGCAACACAGGGTAATATTAATCATTATTGACTGAGAAACATTTGCATTTAATGCTTCATATTTCATCAGATACAGTACGGAATGAGTGCATTTTAGACAATCTTAGGGATGAGATGTCCCAGCCTGCAGCAGAGGGTAATATTAATAAATATTGACTGTAACACATTTGCACTAGTAGTACTTTATTTCTTCAGATACTGCATGACTTCATTGAAGACAATGTAATATGGGAGATATCCCAACCTTCAGAGGTGAGAGGAGATCTCCTCTCACGTCCCTGAACAGAGGGACATATTAATAACTATTGACCGAAACACATTTGAACTAGTATTTTACTTCATTTAATCAGACACTGAATGAGTTCATTATAGACAAGGTTGAGGAGACATCCTACCCTGCAATGGACAGAAAGGTCAATAACTATTGGCTGAAACACATTTGCACGAGTAATGTCCTTTATTTCATTAGATAATGAAAACATTCATACTAGACAAGATTAGGGAGGAGATATCCTAACCTGCAACAGAGGGACATATCAATAAATATTGACTGAAACACATTTACACTAGAAATGCACTTTATTTCATCATAAACTGAATGAGTATTATAAACAAGGTCAGAGTAAGAACACCAAGTCATGGTCTGGTCATCATTCTGTGTCAACTGGTCTACGTTTCTTGTGTTTATTCTATTTTGATTACTTTGATCATTTTATTGGGTAGTTATTATTATCAGTCTATATGAAGATTGTTTTGTTAAGTTGTTATCAATATCAGTCCATATGAGCATTGTTTTATTGGGTTGTTATCAATAGCAGTCGATATAAAGAATGTTGACTGCAATCTGGGCCACAAGAACTCCTTCATGTTATCTTCCACAAAGAGCGCTAGTGTAAACACTCCTTATAGACAAACAAGTTGTGGGTTCAATCACGGTTGTTTGAACGCTACTTCCCCAAGCATATGAAATATTGATGAAAGGCATATCAGTCGAGAGGCTATAAGAACACGTGTTTTTGACAGGGATGAGTGAATCACACACAAGGATTTGACCTTATCCCTATATAGCCCGGGCTATTCTGAAATCGCATAGCCCTGGGGGGGGGGGGGGGGGGGGGGGGGGCCAAAAACAGCCACCCCCTAAGATCTCGACCGCTGATCGCGCGAAAATTGGCACGTAGGTCAACGATGACATAATCTCCACAATTTGCATCAAAATTATTCAAATTTATTTTTAATTAATTAATTATGCTAATTAAATGCATAAAATCATTATTTGGTTGTAAATCTTTAAATATAGCCCCAAAACTGCTAGATTTCAGACCAGACACTCTTTTTAGGATTATTATCAAATTAGGATTTTAAGAAAACGGCAATATCAAATTTTTTCTTATGTATTTTATTGTTTTTTGAAATTCTTATGTATCTCTTTGTTTTTTCGACTTTTATGTTTCTCATTGTTTTTTATGGAAATCATTGGCAACATTATTTCAGTCATAAATAACATGAAATTTATTGTTTTTCATCAGTAAAAATAAAAATAATGATACATTTATGAATTTTGCCTAGAAATTAAATGAAATTTGTACATGAAATCACGTTTTTGAGCAATTTTTTGGTCTGACATGCATGCACAAAATGTAACGTAACTTCAGAACCACATCCCCCCGCGTCGCAAATTTAGTCTTACAAGTTGCGTGAGACAAAAAAGTCATGAAACGTCGCGGCGCTATCTTTTTGCGTTATAAATTTATCGTGAAAAATGTCGAGGGGGGGGGCTGTTTTTGCCCCCCCCCCCCTCCCCGGGCTATAAAGGGTTAAAGAAATAGTTCACCCTGAAATTAAGGTGGTTTCAATAAAAGTAACCACATGAAACAAACATATTAGTGAAGGTTTGATGAATATCCATCCAAAGATTAGAAAGTTATAATCTTTTTTAAGTTTTGATTTTGTGGCGTCACATGCGAGGTGCTCTCCCACATACAATTTTTTGTTTAAATGTCCATTCTCTCAAAAGATTATAACTTTCTTATCCTTTGACAGATTTTCATCAAACCTTCACTAATATTTTTTTGTTGTTGTTGGTTCTGCTTTTATTGAAATCAACTTATCATCAGGTTGAACTATCCTTTTAATTTGTTTGCTCTGATCTTTGACCTACATACCCAAATTTTCATGGCATCTAACATCATTGAACAAAGTTTCATCAAATGCTGTCAACAATTTTTTTCAGTTTTCACCTAAAAAACTAGCATCATTGAACAAAGTTTCATCAAATGCTGTCAACAATTTTTTTCAGTTTTCACCTAAAAAACTAGCATCATTGAACAAAGTTTCATCAAATCCTGTCAACAATTTTTTTTCAAATTTCGCCTAAATGAGATTTAGAGAGATGGACAGACGGACAGACAGACAGACAGATGGCCAACCCGGAAACATCATGCCATGCTGCGACTTCATTTGCGGAAGCATAAAAAGCCCCGGGTAGATAAGACTTGATAAATCTTGTTTGATGTTGGAGTCTGCAATCTAATCTCTGATTATATGTTGACATACACTGATAAAGGCCTCACGAGTAAACAACTAGTAGTAGGACTTGGTAAACAATTGGTCAAGTTCAATTCAGTTCAATTCAAGGTTTGTGAAAATCATCTTGACAGCCATAAAACTGAATAATGACAATATCATATAAATATGGGAGAGGGGAGGGAGACTTTTAAAGCCTGATATGTTATGAAACAACTACAGTAAAATAAGGAAAAGAGACATCATTCGTAGCAGGGGGAAAAAAAATCATTCAAAATTTTCGGGGGCTACTTTTTGAGCACATTGGCTGATTTCGCTACAATTTTATGTTGTGTCTATGGGAATTTTGGGGGCTCTTTTCAACATTTTCCAGTTTCCAGTGATTTCGCCCTCGAAATCCTTAAAGAGCCTTGGAAAATGTTAAAAGAGCCCCCCCCCCCCCCCCCCAAATTCCTATAGACACAATGCAAAATTGTAGCCAAATTGGCCAATGTGCTAAAAAAGGAGCCCCCCAAAAAAATTGAATTAATTTTTTTCCCTGTGCTGGGGGATGTTTTATGCATTTTAGGTGGGGAATTGTCACAAGACCCCTTACATTTTACATGTGGTTCTTACCAGAGGAAAAAGGCTTCCTTGTTCCATTTCTGGGGTTGTGTTCTGCCAGGTGGCTTCTTAGGCATCTCAAGTTCAAGACTTAAAAGACTGCTGTTACTTCCAGGAATCCTGCTTGCTATCTTTTCTATGAAAGGCTTGATAATCCCCCATACTTTTCAATATTTTATTCTTTTTCAACAGCCACCAGCGTTCTTTTTATTCATAAGATGCTTGCAATCCTTTTCCTCACTTTAATCATGGACACAACTACATGTAGGGTCCATGCTATAATAGTTTAAATGACGTCGCGGAATGAAAGAAAAAACAGACGGGACTATTATTGGAATGCTGGCCTTTCCGGTCTTTTGAACGTTCGCACTGCAATTCAGGAAATATGGAAGTATAAAGGCCCATCCGTTCTTTCGTCTAAAAGACGCGGGAGGGACAGTCAACAAGTTTTGACAATGTTGCTTCTTACCATCAAAGATGATGTCATTTGGCTCCACCATGGGTAGGATGGTCTTAAAGGGAATGTTGATGTCTCCGTCAGGTCCAGAGCCCAGGTTCAGAGTGGAGGCCTGGGTCAAGGAGCCCACATAGTCTGCATGCTGGAGGGGGAGGGGGTATCACAAAGAGCAGGTTATATTTTCATATATTGAATACTAGTTAAAAGAAAAAAAAACAGTCTGTCTGCTGGAGGGGTATGCACAGAGCATGTTATATTTTCAAATATTGAATGCTAGTTAAAAAAAAACGCAGTCTGTCTGCTGGAGGAGGTATCACACAGAGCATGTTATATTTTCAAATATTGAATGCTAGTTATAAAAAACATAGTCTGTCTGCTGGAGGAGGGATCACACAGAGCATGTTATATTTTCAAATATTGAATGCTACTTAAAAAAAAATGTTGTCTGTCTTCTGGAGGAAGTATCACACAGAGCATGTTATATCTTCAAGTATTAAATGCTACTTAAAAAAAAATATGCAGTCTGTCTGCTGGAGGGGGTATCACACAGAGGATGTTATATTTTCAAATATTGAATGCTAGTTAAAAAAAAAAACAGTCAGTCTGCACTCAGAGCATGTTATATTTTCAAATATTGAATGCTCGTTAAAAAAAAAAAACGTAGTCTGTCTGCAGGAGGGGGTATCACACAGAGCATGTTATATTTTCAAATATTGAATGCTAGTTTTAAAAAAAAACATAGTCTGCCTGCTGGAGGGGGTACCACTGTCCAGACCTCCAACCCCCTGACGGGATGACTGATCTGTCGTGCCCAAAAGACGCACAAGTCAACTGGCTTACGCAGCTCCAAGAAATAGCTTGATGTTTTACTACCTCACACAAATGAAGAAGACACAGAACATGTTATATTTTCAAGTATGAAATGCTACTTAAAAAAAACATAGTCTGTCTGCTGGAGGAGGTATCACACAGAGCAGGTTATATTTTCAAATATTGAATGCTAGTTGAAAAAAAACAGTCAGTCTGCTGGAGGAGGTATCACTCAAAGCATGTTATATTTTCCAATATTGAATGCTAGAAAAAAAAAACATAGTCTGTCTGCAGGAGGGGATATCACACAGAGCATGTTATATTTTCAAATATTGAATGCTAGTTAAAAAAAACGTAGTCTGTCTGCAGGAGGGGTTATCACAAAGAGCATGTTATATTTTCAAATATTGAATGCTAGTTAAAAAAAAAACATAATCAGTCTGCACTCAGAGCATGTTATATTTTCAAATATTAAATGCCAGTAAAAAAAAGGGCTTCTGATCTTTTTTTCCCTTTTTATTTTGTATATAGGATGCAAATGCGAACAATAGCCCACCAGAGCCTGAGTCAGGTCCAGAAGGCAGATCAGTGGTTGTAAAAAAAAAAAAAAAAAACTTTATCCTTTGACGGATTCTCATCAATTCTTCACTAACATGTATATGTTTTCACATTTCTGCTTATATTGAAACCAACTTAATTTCAAGGTGGATGATCAGCACGGCTTGGTGAAACACCCACCTGAACTAATCATAAACCTAAAGTTATATTTATTTTTTTTAATTAAAAATAAACAATTAATGGGATAATTTAGTCAAGAAAGAAAACAATTTGGTTTTAGATGACTCCATTCCTCTCACCTGGCCTTCGTGGAATTCACTGATATGCTTTTCACACTGGCAAAAAATTCCTTAGCCCCATACTATAGGTGGGGCTAAGGGGGGCCTTAGCCCCACCTATAGTACGGGGCTAAGCTTAGACCACTTTCTGTTCACATTGTTTTTTACCAAAGTAGGCTAGCCCCACCAATAATCTGGGATTATTTGGCCCTGCAAAAAAGCAGGGCTGACACCGCAATTGCAGGGCCAAGCCGAATACTCCGGGGCTAAGACCGCCAGTGTGAACAGAAACAAAAAATAGTACGGGGCTAACGAAATGCGGTGTCAGCTCTCAAGGCCAAAACGCCGAGACCAATCAGATAAGGCCAGACGGGCGAGTGACCTTGATGCGGAGTGGTAAAGAGCCAATGTGCAAGACGTACACTCATAAATATTCATAAGCTGTCGAGAAAGTCCGGGGCTAACGATTTCGAGTGAGAACAGTGTGAAAAGCTAGTCGAGTTTCAGAAATAGTACGGGGCTAAGAAATGCCAGTGTGAAAAGCTTCAAAAAATAGTACGGGGCTAGGGATAGTACGGGGCTAAGGATAGTACGGGGCTAATTTTTGCCAGTGTGAAAAGCATATAACAAGACTAACGTATATGTGACTAATCAATTTGAGCTGCAGTGAACCACTGATTGGCATTCTGGACCTTCACTTAGGCTCTGATGGGCTACTGTTTGCATAAATATGCATATATACAAAAAAAATCAGAAGCCTTTGGAAATTGCAAAATACTACTTGGCTTGTTTTTTCGATTTGTCAAAGGCCTTGCATAGAATTTTCCTTAAAAAGTGTGACAATACGGTGTAAGAGGCATTGCCCAAAATTGGTTTTGGATCTATTTATGTGCTCGAAAATATGTGTCTATTGGAAATGAACCGTCCCTTTATTGTGATGTAAATATTGGTCTATAAATGAATAATGAATTTTTTGGAACATGCTTTGTTCAAAAGTACTTGCTCCCTAATGGAGGAAATTACTGAGCAAGCATTGGAAAAGAAATTGTCATTGAAAACTCTCACGACAAAAAAGTCGATCGACTTCTGTTGACGCACATAAACATTTAATTTGTTACAAAATCACTCACTGTTTAATGTAACGGTTTCGTTTCGTTTTGTTTGCAAATAAATGTCTCTCCATCTGGGACAGATTGCATGTTTCCATTCTTGTAACTTCCCATCAACAGGTGCAGTAATGAGAGCTCATTGGCAGTTACCACTTTAATGATCACTTGATAATCATCGAGCACAATAGTTTTGTTTTATTTTACGTAATGTATACCACTCTGGTTGTTAACCTAATGAGCATATCGAGTATTAGGTAACAGCAAAATACATAAAAATTTAAGGTTTTTGTAGATATTCAGCAGAAAATAAAATCTATAAAGAAAAAAATAACTATATTAAATTGTCACGTTGCTGTTAAATGCTGATAAAATTTTAAGCTTTATACACAAGCTGTTTCTTCCATGGGAGCATATTTACACAATTTGATCACTGTCCATGGTAATAAAAATGCAATTTAAAATGTAAACACTCATGTAGTTTGAAGGTCCCCTGACATCAAATGTCGACTTCTGCTTGTGTATAATGTATATTATAAAATCACTAACTGTTCAATACAAATGTATGTCATACATACTTTTAGATGTTTTTTCTACATTTTCCTCAGCACTACTAAGCCCCCGCCTCCAAAAAATTTCTCGAGCTCTAGAGTCCCATCCTGACATCAACAAATGTAGAAATAAACTGGAAAATAGACAAAGATGTACCTATAGACCATTTCGTAATTACACCATGGTCGAACAATCCACTGAATAAATACTACTAGACTGCTGACTGGGATTGTTTCATGAAACTGTGTTGGATGGTGGATGTAAAGACATTTTACAGTGTGCCCGGAACAACAATAGAAGCAGATGCACATGATGGAATGGTCTTTCACTTCCTTCTCAGAGCTGAATACTGTAGCTGTTGCCATATTTGCATGATAATAGATTGAAATGTGGTCGACTATCTTATGAATTCCCATTTTACTCTGTGAGTTTGGGAATTGACCTGAGGTCATTTACTAAAAGCAATAATCTGCTCATGCGCAAATTGCAATTACGAAATGGCTTATTCATTGCAATGATTACCTGCAACTGCTGATATTAGCATCACATAATGCAAACTTATTGCTTCTTCCTTGGCATACGCTAGCTGGCAAATTTGTGACATAGCAAACAATTATTCCCGAATGAAAGGCTGTGTAAAGACAAGTGATGCTCTTGTGAGCAGGTGGAGGTAGTTATTCAGCAGAAAAAAAGCACTCTATAAAAAAAGTAAAAAACTATATTAAATTTCAAATTTTGGTTTTATGCTCAAAGAAGTATGTATTGCCAGCTGGTCCTTCCATCGGAGCATATTTACACAAGGTGATCACTGTTAATGGCAATAAAAATGCAATTTAAAGTGTACTTTTAAAGGGCATATACTGTACTGGAAAGGCAAAAAAGCCTTCAAAAGGGGATCGTGGGCATTGTTCTTGGCTATGGTCTTAAATTCATGTATTGTCCATTTTAGAAGCTTGCTGAAAGTTATTTGCCCTCAAGTGATCCACATTTGGAGTAATTAATGATTAATGATTAAATTCTTAAAATGTTTGGGCCGAACATTTTGAGGATTTGTGATTTAATCACTCATTACTCCAAATGTAGATTCACTTGAGGGCAAATAATTTTCAGCAAGCTTCTAAAATGGACAATACATGAATTTAAGACCATTGGCAAGAACAATGCCCACGATCCCCTTTTGAAGGCTTTTTTGCCTTCCCAGTACAGTATGCCCTTTAAGCATCAGGAGCAGAGAGCTGGAGAGGAGAGGTATGAACACTCAAGGGTAAGCCCGAGTCATATCGATATTTTCAGAAACCGGTGTTCGATGGCTTTGCGCCAATCGAACATTGATGCATCGATACATGACGTCATCCAGCCACTGCCAAGAGCCAATTTATGAACGAGAGTATAGTAATAATAATAATAATAATAATAATAATGGTTATTTATCTGCGCTATACACAAAAAGTATCACAGCGCTTACAGTCAGATATAAAATATAAATATATACATTAAATTGCATCAACCATTGGAGTTCTCAACTGTGCCAGATGAGGCCTGGTGGCCTCTTGCTTGCTGCTTCGTTCACCAACAATTTAAGGGACAAGCCCGGTCAGCACATTATTCACAGAAGCTCTAGTATAGCACTTGAGGCCACCAGGCCCCAGATGGGTTAGCCAAGTCAAACCAAATAGTGATAGCAAAAATCATCAAAACAAATACACATTAAATAAATTAAAATATAAAACTAGATATTTGGAAAAAGATATGACTTGAGTTGTCGTTTGAAAGATGATATGGTCGGTGTTGTTCGGATGGAAGAGGGGAGTGTATTCCAAACTCTAGATCCAGCTATACTAAAACGTTTTTCTGCTATGGAGAGGTTTGTTCTCGGAATAACAAGTTTGGTGGTATCATTTTGGGAACGTAGATTACGAGCAGGTGTGTAATGAGCAATTGTGTTTACAAGATATGAAAGACCAGTACTGTTAATCAATTTATGAATGTACAGACAAAGTTTGAACTTGACACGTTGAGAAAAAGGGAGCCAATGGAGTTCCCTAATCAAAGGAGACGTATGTATATTGCGACCAACTGAAAACACTAAACGTGCGGCACGATTCTGAACACTCTGAAGTTTTTTCTGATCTTTAACACAAAGAACTGAAAAGAGACTGTTACAATAGTCAAGTCGAGAAAGTACAAGTGCCCTAACTGCATGATGGCAAGTTTTCTCATTGATAAATCTTCTAATGCGCCACAGATTCTTAAGATGGAAATTACAGGTACGTACAGTATTACTGACGTGAGATGAGAGTGTAAAGCACGAGTCAATACATATGCCAAGATTCTTAACTTTAGAGGATAGTGCAATTTCATTATCACATACATTGAGTTTTACGTTGGATAGATTTTCATTGAAGTAGTAAGCATGCGCAGTGCAATCCTTCCATTTCCCCACACAGTATTCCACCAAAACAAGTGTGCAATTCTCTATCAACTTGTACCAAAATCGACCTAGAATTTCAATTTCCTATATTTTATATGAATTATGAAAGGTATTCTCGGATCTATTTTCTCACCGATACCACACATGTAAGCGAATTACCATTACTTCTCGTTTTTCCGTCAAAATCGTACGAATTAGCGTCAATATGCAGGTTGGAATCTGTAGAGTCTAGTTTTCAATCAAATGCAATCAGCTCCATATGCGTTGATTAGAACGAGCCTTTTAATACCAGACTGGCAGAGGGAAGTGCACATGGCCTGTGATACGCCATACAGGGCTCTACAAACCCACTTGCCCGATTGCCCGGGGCAAGTGAAAATGACGCCCGGGCAAGCATTTCTCAAAGACACTTGCCCGTCCGGGCAAGTGGTTATTTTCCACCCAAAAATATGGAAATAACATTGTTCTTACGCATATGCGAGAAAATTAATGTGAATGTGTCTCGTATCATGTCAAACCAGGCAAACACAGCTGAAATTGGAGTGAGATCACTGACATTTTGTCATGAAAATTCGTCTGAAACTCCGTTCCGTGGACACTGCCATCTTGAACTGAAAAATAAATTCTGCTCATGCGCGATGTGAAATTTTTCGTAACAGCTGTGTTTATTTGTGTGTCCACATACCGTATTTACGTGGATTACTACATATGGGACTGTAATGTGAAAACGTGTGTAAGTGATTGTTGTATGAGTTCTGCACATATACCTGCCATGGAGCAGCAATGTTTGAATTGATCTGCCCATGATTTTGATCGCTACCAGTACACTTGAAACGGCAAAATGAGCACATCTACCAAGAACCCTACCCAGAAATATCGGGCTGATTACTCTAAGGTTTTCTGTATTAACAAGCTCGAAACTGGGAGATCATGGCGCTAGTTCATCTAGTTCATAACTCAGTGTATCCACGACAGCCTACGGCTATGCGGCTAGTCACAGGTAGCTAGCTGCCTAGCCGTCCCGGGGCTATAGGGTCTAAACGGACGCTAATGCAGACCTAGAAATCACTTTTTGGACGATTCAACGGCAAAGAAGTTGTCTAGGGTTAGACATTTTACTTTTGAAATGTGACTGTTTATAATCCTGTCAGCGTGCTTATGAGTTACATGTATTATGACAAGCTTTGCCACCTACAAATTACAATGCAATGTGGTGTAGTCAGTGTTATCAATATGTGTTTTTTAAATTCCTCTAGTCTTGTGAAAGTGTCCTATACCTGCCTACATGTAGTGAGCAGAGTCTGCTCCCAACATGCCCAATTATTAAGGGAGGTCAGGCGTATGTGTGCTTCATTTCGAGTGAAAGCAAGAGTACTATAGTTAGAAGAGTCAGTGCTAAACATGATGGACTCGGATGATTAAAAACAAACACTAGTAACTTGTCAAACTCTGTGTAAATACCTATTGTTATGTTCAGTTGTCCTGTAAAGTATGTTATAATTCGGCAGGATAAGGTATGCCGCTTCTGCAGAAAAATTAGTGAAAAACAAAGGTTATAATTAAAAAAAAAAAATGGGCAAGCAGTTTTTCCTCCAGGGCAAGCAAATTTTTTTACCGCTTGCCCGACAGGGCAAGCGGTAAAAAATTTTTTTGTAGAGCCCTGCCATATATTCCGCGAGTTTAATTTTCTGTGAATCAGGACTTCACAACAATTTCGCGAGTGGTTAAATTCGCGATCATGTGGTACTACATGTAGTACTAGTAGCACTTGTGCTCGTGCACGTCATATTCATAATTTTGCTTGTTGTTAAATTCGCAAATAGTCCAGATTCGCAAAATTTGCGAAATATATGGCATACAGTAGTTCTTTCTTACCCAAGGTAGGAAGAAGGGGAACTATCAGGAGAAAAATGTTGACCAATGCAAAAATCGAAAAGCACATCTCTGGGTCCACACAGCAGAGGCATCTACATCTACATGTATAGACAGACTTTGGCCAACTCAGCTTCAAAAGGTAGCGACATGGCGTGCGTTGCTTTGTTGGGCAAGCAGATAATTAAAAAATGTGCTATATTGTTACATTGCCAAAGTTAAATCAGAGCCTCTGTTGTTGCTTTGATCCAGCCGCGACGTGGCGCTACACACATTTTCGTACCGCAGAGAATTTTTTTTTTTTTTTTATCTCCGAGGCAAAGATGTGTATAGCGCCACCTCTCGGCCGAATCAAAGCAACAATATCGACTTTGATCTAACGGAGGTCATCCTTAGGGCTAAACTCTCTAGCTAGCGGTTTCTTTGAGGTGTCTCGGACAAATACTAGTCCTGGTGCTTTCTTCGTACCGGTAATTATGCCAATGATGCGATTGAGATTGTATTACCGGTATTGTGTCAGGCTATCAAAGCCATCTATTTTGTTGTTGAATGTTGATTGTTGTCACACAATGCATAGTCCCATACATGTGTATACGTGAGACCCAATTTTTTTTTTTTTCAAATTGTGTGCTCAAAGTCGGTATGTGTCTTATGTGCGGGGGCGTCTTATCTACCGGTCGATACGGTAATGACAATGATTTATCAATAATCAGGAAAACTGTGTGATGTGATGAAATGTAGTACAGTAATATTGCTCTATTTTCAGAGGTTCTCCTGCAAAATCAGGGAGACTTGACAGCTCAGCTCTACTGAAGCCGAGTTTACTGATTGATTCATTTGTCTTTTTTAACCAAAGTAGCCCTGGAGTTGGCCAATCTCTGTGTATACATGTAGATGGTTCTGCCCCCCCCCCCCCTTCTCTCTCTCTTTCCCCCAGTAGAGCAAGGGTAGTCTTACTCTCAGTCCCTCCTTGGTATCCCAACTAGGCCTGAGTCGAATCGATTATTAAGCCGGTGTTCGATCGAAAAAGTCGAACTCCGATTTCGTTTTGATGAATTCGATGCATCGACGAAATTACCAAATTGACTAGAAAACACAAAATCTTTTGTTTGATAGTCCTGTTATACACAATTTATCTTCATATTTTCACAATTTTAATTTGCTTACTTGGTTCCTACTCTCTTTTGTGAGTTTTGCAGTTAACGCATCAAGAGAATGAACAGGTCGCTCGATGATCAAGCAGCTACTACATACTACTTGGATTTGATTCGTTCACTACTACAGCGCAACGCCACAACAAACAATTGTCCATAGACTTTGTACAACGGATAGCATCGTGTGTTGTGAAAACCCGGAAATACAGTGGCAATAGTGCGTAAGGCTCATTTGCATACACGCTGCCGACGTACAGACTAATAGAGCGTCTCCGTACAGCGATTCGGAGACCACTGATTGGTGCATCGCGTAGATCACGTCATAACCATGTGGTCGCCAAAATAGTGATAACGATATCCGATCACGTTGTCCGAAACCCGGAAGCGATTTTTCGACGCATTAGGGTTACGGAAAAAAAAAATCGCAACCCGGAAGCTGATTGACTTTCTGCCCGTTGCAATAGACTCTACACATTCCAACCTACATACATGTATACGATGCCATATTGACGCTAACTTGTAAGATTTTGACGGAAAAACGAGAAGTAATCGAAATTCGCTTACATGTGCAGTATCGGTGAGAAAATAGATTCTCCGAGAATACCTATCATAATTCATATAAAATATAGGAAAGTGAAATTCTAGGTCGATTTTGGTACGAGGTGATAGAGAATTGCACGCTTGTTTTGGTGGAATACTATGTGGGGAAATGGAAGGATTGCACTGCGTATGCTTACTATATTTTCATTCATAAATTGGCTCTTGGCAGTGGCTGGGTGACGTCATGTATCGATGCATCGATGTTCGATCGGCGCAAAGCCATCGAACACCGGTTTCTGAAAAAATCGATATGACTCAGGCTTAATCCCAACCCCCTTCTCTCTCTCTTTACCCCGGTAGAGCAAGGGTAGTCTTACTCTCAGTCCCTCCTTGGTATCCCAATCCCCTTCTCTCTCTCTCTCTTTCCCCCAGTAGAGCATGGGTAGTCTTACTCTCAGTCCCTCCTTGGTATCCCAACCCCCTTCTCTCTCTCTCTCTCTCTTTCCCCCGGTAGAGCAAGGGTAGTCTTAATCTCAGTCCCTCCTTGGTATCCCAACCCCCTTCTCTCTCTCTCTCTCTCTCTTTCCCGGTAGAGCAAGGGTAGTCTTACCCTCAGTCCCTCCTTGGTATCCCAACCCCCTTCTCTCTCTCTCTCTTTCCCCCGGTAGAGCAAGGGTAGTCTTACTCTCAGTCCCTCCTTAGTATCCCAACCCCCTTCTCTCTCTCTCTTTCCCCCAGTAGAGCAAGGGTAGTCTTACCCTCAGTCCCTCCTTGGTATCCCAACCCCCTTCTCTCTCTCTCTCTTTCCCCCAGTAGAGCAAGGGTAGTCTTACCCTCAGTCCCTCCTTGGTATCCCAACCCCCTTCTCTCTCTCTTTCCTCCGGTAGAGCAAGGGTAGTCTTACTCTCAGTCCCTCCTTGGTATCCCAACCCCCTTCTCTCTCTCTTTCCCCCGGTAGAGCAAGGGTAGTCTTACCCTCAGTCCCTCCTTGGTATCCCAACCCCTTTTTCTCTCTCTTTCTTCCGGTAGAGCAAGGGTAGTCTTACCCTCAGACCCTCCTTGGTATCCCAATCCCCTTCTCTCTCTCTCTCTTTCCCCCGGTAGAGCAAGGGTAGTCTTACTCTCAGACCCTCCTTGGTATCCCAACCCCCTTCTCTCTCTCTCTCTCTCCCCCGGAAGAGCAAGGGTAGTCTTACCCTCAGACCCTCCTTGGTATGCCAGGTCATGCGGTGCTTGTTGGCGATGACTGCGGCGGTGACCGTAGAGCCGTTGTTACCACCCCAGCCCACCAGCATCACACCGAGCCGGGGAATCTGCCTCTCTGTGCGGAACTGCAGACTCACGTCCACCGGCGTCACCTACAGACAGGGGAGAGGGGGGCATCAGTCAATAAAAAGAAGTCAAAGGACATAATACTGTACTGGGAATATAAAAAAAACCTTCAAAAGCTGATTGTGAGCAATCTTCTTGATCTTGCCAATGGTATTAAACTCATGTTTTGTCCCTTTTAGAAACTTGCTGAAAGTTATTTGCTCTCAAATGATCCAAATTTCGAGTAATTAGTGATTAAATCACAAAACATGAGATCATTCGACCCGAACATTTTAAGGATTTGTGACTTAATCACTAATTACTCCAAATATAGATCATTTGAGCCAAAAAACTTTCAGCAAATTTCTAAAATGGACCAAACATGAATTTAAGGCCATTGGCAAGAAGATTGCTCACGATCACCTTTTGAAGGTTTTTCTGTCTTCCCAGTCCAGTATATGCCCTTTAAATAGACAAAGATGGGTCTGTACGGGATTTGTGAATTACATGTACAATGTAATTCACCTTTGGCACAGAAAGGTTTAAATTACTATATAAGTGGTTTCTTTGGCGGGGGTTTTATTTCCGCGAATTTCGCGATTCGGGATGCGTCCGCGAATTTAACATCACGCGAAAAGGTTTTGAGCATTACCGCGAATTTATCCACGCTAGAAAATGTGTTGAGCTCCACGAGCAGAGTTGTGTATGCGGTGCTATAAATAGCACACACAACGATACAGCGCGCGTGATGCGTGGAAGAATGTCCAGAATGAATACGGTCACAGTACTGTAATTCGCACATGATCAGATGGATTACTTAGCCTAGCCTAGTTCTAGTTACTTTAGATTTTGCCGACCGCGAATTTAACATCGCGCGAAAATGTCGGGACCCCCGCCGAGCGCGAAAATATCTGCACGCAAAAAAAAAACACTTTTACAGTACTGAATATCATCTCATAGATTGGAAGAAAGGGGTTTGGTAGAGATAGAGAGATAGAGAGGAGATAGAGATAGAGACAGTGTAAAATTAAGAGGGGGGTTGAGGGAAGTAGAGGTGGGCATAATTCAGACCCACAGGTCTAAAGAAATCCACCAGTGTCACCTAGAGATGGCGGGATCCACATTCGAGAGGGGGTGGCCACAGTGCGCCAGCGATGTGCACTACGTCAACAGTAGAAGCGCTGGCTTAAAAAGCGGAACGTCCGCGAATATGTGGATATCCTTACAAACGCAGACAAATTGCATCCTCGAAATTGAGGATCATCTTCTGTTTTTCTCTGCACAGGATTAAAAAATCAGTGTAGACTGTAGGACGTTGGATCCACTAAGATTACATCTGGCTCCTCTGAAAGCCCTAATACTTATAATTTGGGGATATGTCCAAAACTGTAATTTTGAATGCAGAATGCCCCGATTTAGACGGCTGTTCCCGTCTAATCTGGTCCCCACCAATACTGATGATCATATCCTTTAAACTCGCATGTACACACATCCTACCGAGGCTCGCAAGTTTTAAAGGGTATATGTACTGGGAAGACAAAAAAGCCTTCAAAAGGTGATCATGAGCAATCTTCTTGCCAATGGTCTTAAATTCATGTATTGTCCATTTTAGAAACTTGCTGAAAGTTATTAGCCCTCAAATGATCCACATGTTGAGTAATTAGTGATTAAATCACAAATCCTGAAATTGTTCGGCCTGAACATTTTGAGGATTTGTAATTTACAGTAAACACTAATACCTGAAAATGTGGATCATTGAGGGCAAATAACTTTCAGCAAGTTTCTAAAATGGACAATACATGAATCTAAGACCTTTGGCAAGAAGATTGCTCATGATCTCCTTTTGAAGGCTTTTTTGTCTTCCCAGTACAGTATATGCCCTTTAACCCTAATTATGCAAAACCTTTGGCGTGGGGGTCCTTTGACTATTGAAAATACTAGCATCGACGATTTGGGTTGGTAAGCCGTTTGGCTCAGTAGAAACAACAAAAATTTATTTCCCAAGCTGTTATAAATTTTTGGAAGTATCATCCTTTAGGAATGTTGTTGTTGAGGAACTTTAGGAACTGTCAGTGACTGTGTCTGTGACGGCATTTCAAATTTGTTGTCCAGGTTACTTTCTGGGTTACTTTCACTGATATAGACAGGAAGTGTTTATTTTTGCACGCCAACTTTTGCCGGATTCAAAATATCGCATCTCTTGTACAAAAACATATACGGGCGCCTAGCCCCGGCATGCCCGTGACTGCTCCTGCGCAGCCGGAGCGTCCTGAGGGCTCGCTACCAATTTCCTTGCATGTCGGGTTCGAGTACTGATGAATGAACCCGTGCACATGAATGAATTATTCATTTCAAGTACATTTATCACATATGAATGGATAAATGTATTGAAGTATTGAACTATAAAATTGTTTGAAAATGTTAAGCAACATTATATTTCCTCTTCACACATGATCATGATCTTTCAAACGAATACGGTTCGTCGAGGCTGCCATCTTGACTGCTCTAAAGTAAAAACGTAGTTCACTCGAAAGGGCCAGGAACTGGCGCATACGCATAAGCTTTAATCTTTGCATCGCAGCTGCCGTCAAGCAATTCTGAGCCACGTAAACGTCGTAAGGCCGAAAACAATAAAAAAAAAATGCAACAGGGATTAAATTCGTCTTCACACAAACCGACCCCCGGACCTATTCAGGTATATATTTTACATATATGTGTGCAATAGATTTGAGTTTTGAGTTACAGAATTGCTGAAACCCACTTAATATAATCACTGCTAATCTCGACTTCCTTGCTCCAACGCCTAGCCCTACGCCAAGGGATAGCACGCTGTGCCGGACGGACGGGCCGGCGGAGCTGGGCGGCTTGACACTCCAAGAGCACCGGGCAGCCGCTGGAGTCAAGGATTTTTTGCGGGGGTTTTTTCACGAATCTTGTGGGGTCTAAAGCTCGTAGAAAATAGGTATCAACGGCCCGTATCTCTGGTGATGGCTAAAATAAAAATAAACATGATGTTCATTACCACAAATCCATGCTACATACCTCGATATGCTCTCCCGTTTTCTGAGTTTTGGTCGTCTGGTACACGTACGACGATTCGATGAATTCACGTGTATATTGCACGTTAGGACTATTGACAGTGAACGAAGACATAGTGAAAGTAGTGCCTGGATGGGCGGGATGAAGATCAGCTGGAACTCGCGATGGATGTTCAGTTTTCGGTGGAAAATGGGTTGGAGAGCCACCAGAATAAAATAGATTGATGTAACCTAAATTGTGACTGTCACAATCCGATAACTATAATCAAAAGCGCAGGTAGATAAGCCAGCACCAAAACAGTCACTAATCAGTTAATAGCTGAGCTGAGCTAACCACTTCGGGTTTTTTCAGTAAGACTGACGTTGGCTTAAATAAACCAGCCGGCTATAACACATGTGTAATGTGGATTCATATTTATGGTCCGATCGACCTTTCTGGAATCATCGATTTAGAAACGGGGGACGTATAGTTCTATCCATCTGCAACGAAATACGAACTCGCACTTTCGCCATGTAGGAATACTGATGAATCAAGGTGAATTGCACTTTATTTTCATTAAATATGCTCAGAATAAAAACAATTATTAGCTCGCATTCAAATTATTGCATTAGCACGTCCTATCATTGGCTTGTTCACGGCTCATCATCTTAAAGAAGACAACGATTGGCACAATAAGACTAAAAGGCGATCATATAGGTACATAAAACTGCATAGAACATATTTTGGAAATATGTTTTAGGTTATAAATGGTTATTGTTACAGAAAATTGCATGTTAAAGATGACCACGCCTCTGTTTCTTATCGGCACTTCCAGAAAAGGTAGATGATTATATTACAATAATTCATGGTGCGTTCTCAGTTGCGTATATATTTGTATACCTCTTTTTAAAATGGAGCAGTCCACTGGTGATGTCACCAAGAAGGCGTATGCTACACGTGTGTTTTTGCTCCATTCAATCTCCCATAATGCGAAAGGTCAAAGAATGACCACGGAGTATTTGAAACACCTGTGATAATTGTTTCAATTATCATGTAGATGATCATGTATTAAAGTAAGGAAATTATATCTGCATTTCTATATCAAATATCTTGATAGGGTTTATCACTTACATGAGAAGAAAGAATTATACCATTTTTGTTTTACCCATTTACGTACGGGAATCCTAGTAGGTATACTAGTACTATATATTATGTATATTGACCATATACGATCAATATTCACCGGGTTTTTTTTATTAATCCTTAACATGCTATTTGGTAGATTATTTCACCATAAAACACACGAATCCCATAGAGCAGCATTTTATCTGGCACCCAAAGGGTAAACTGAATAAGCCCATAATAATAGTATTACTAGTATTACTAGGCTGTGTACGTGAGGTGCAGTCTGTTTACCACTATGTAAAACAGACTATGCTCCAATCCCATCTTCGAGCATATATATATATATATATATATATAATATCTAGAGGGAAAGGAGCCAGATAGGGCGTAGTCTGTGTCACCAGACATAGTTAACAGAATGGGTTGTGTTCATGCACCTCACAGCCTAGTACCTATAGGCTAAGAACCTACTCAGTTCATGTAGGCCTGCAATTAATTGTTTACTAGCTAGTAATTGTTCATCTACCATACAAGATCATATGTGGAGTTCTTTTGGAGAAATATTGTTTAAGAGTGACTTTAATCAACATACCACAGAACACGTTCTATGCACTGGCGGCAGATTTTATAGTAACATGGCAAAATATCCATTGAACACACAATGGCATACTCACGAGCAACCATATACGATCAATATTCACCGTTTTGTTTTTTTATTAAACCTTAACATGCTACGGGTAGAAATTTCACCATCAAAACACACGAATCCCATAGAGCAGCATTTATCTGGCACCCAAAGGGTAAACTGAATAATAAGCCCAAATAATTTCTTCTTATAGCAATGGATGTTTTTTAGTTACGTGCCATCGAACATGCAGTCGATCGTTTAATAAATGCTGCGGTTCATTGTACTTTATATCACAAAAGAATGCTTTACAATGACTTTCTCTTTGATCCCATGTTCAAATCTACGGAGTCTCTGGAAATTTTTTGCCTGGATTTGACGTAGGCCTATTATAAACAAAAAAGGATTCGTGGAAGAACTTAGGGAATATCATATCGAACTTTTAACCCGCCGGCCTATTATGCGTGCGCAGGCAATTGTGACATGGATCATTCTAGATCGAACCTAACCCGTCCTATCCATGCATGCTCGATTGAATGTTGTTATGTAAATAAATAGGCTGTATTATAAACGTGCTTTCAAGTTGGTTGCAGTACAAAAGTCTCGATTTCATGCACAATGTTCCTCATAATGATACCCATTGTGTGCAAGGTGGCCCTACTGGATTTGTATGCATTACTTGTGGGAAAAAAAGAGTTGCATGTGGCCCTCATTATGGTTAATCAGTCGATGGAAACGTAACTTTAAGATATAAACCCTTCAGAAAAGTAACATGACAAATGTGCCAAACCTAATATTTTCATGTAGAAAAGTATCAAATGTCATGTTCGCTTGTCATCAGTAACTACATAACAAGCGCTTGATTAGTGATAAAATCAAGACTTTATCTTCATCAGCGAAAGCTGAAATGTATGCATGAACTATTGTACAATCCAGGTGGGCATGGCGTACTTTGCCGACATCCATTTCTGTAGCCCATCGTTTTGTGGTCTTAGTTAAAGTCCGTCCCTTTTTCAGATCACCACAAAACCATCGAATCACTGGCAAAACATATAGAGAAGTGTTAGCAAGCTCTAAATTCACAATTTCAAACTGATACGTAGTGTAAAATTCAAATAATGCACGTAAACAACGTCTGATTAATAGTCTTTACCTCAGGCTCTTAGCAGTTTGTGTTGAAATATCTGCTTTATTGATTAATCTGTTTATTAAATTATAAAACGCATCATGAAAAAAAATTGTTCTATAGAAGGGATCATCTCCAAAGTTTGGTAATTACTCATGAAATTAGGATTTCACACACGCATAATAACCACATAGATACTGTAACAAAGACTAATACTTTTTTCGTAGTACGAAAAAAGTCGGTTTGAAATTTAACGGCTGAAATTTGTTACAGATACAGAAAGCTTCAACATGCAATATTCTTAGAAATGGTCTTGAATCACACTTTCTTCAATTTACGATCGTGATAGACGATTTCAAATTTTAAGCTTGCAAAAGGGACGGACAATCAAACAATGAAGGAGCAAAGTAACATTATAAATACAAGATGTTAAACAAATAAACAAAAATGACACTTTTGAAGGATAATCTTTAAAAAGCTCCAACTCGAATCAAGCTTAAATTTACACATCACAATGCTAAAGACTATAAATTGATTTAGAAGCAGCTTTCCTGGCATTTCGTCAGTTAACATTTTGAGGATTTGTGATTACTAATTATTCCAAGTGTGGATCATTTGCAGGCAAATAACTTTAAGCAAGTTTCTGAAATGGACAATACATGATTTTAAGGCCATTTTTTCTCACGATCACCTTTTAAGGGCTCTTTTGTCTCACCATGCAGTAGGGGAAAGCGGAGTAACTCAGTTGCGGGGGAAGTGGGACACCTCCTACATCTAGAAAAGTTTCCAACCAATCAACTCACTGTTCTTATCCCCTGATAGCCATTTGGTATCAAAGTAAAAGCACATGAAAACAACAGTGCAAGATCTCTGCTTGTAAGCATAATTTTGAATTTTATTTTTTCACACTTTTTTTAAGTTTTTGGCAGGCAGTGTGAAGTACCGGTAGTTTTTGAATTTAATCTTATAGCTTAAGCAGACACTTGGTATGCTATATCTAGGCCTTGTTAGTCGTATTAATTTGCATTTTTGCAAAAATCTGCACATTTGTAAACTTAGCGGCCATTTTGAATTGTTGTGTGTGTTGAGGTAAACTGGGACATCACTGTTCCACATCTTACTGTCCCACTTCTCCCAAATGTGTCCCACCTCACCCCATATTCATATTTCTCCATAGCCATCCAACTTTACCCCAGTCAATGTCCCACTTCTCCCGGAGGTGGCCCACTTCTCCCCGTTCAGAAGTTTTTTTTTACAAATTAATGATTACACAAAAAACACGAGACTCGCTGTGAAGCAGTATGAATCAACAACCCATCATGTGGCCTAGCATCGGAACATGAGTTCCCAATTCTGAGTAAAAGAAAAGTTATAAGAAAAAATTCATCAACTTATTTTCGTTGCCCCCCCCCCCCCCCAGAGTACCTTTTTATTTATGTTTATTTATTTATTTATTTTTGTCGTGTTAGCCTCCATGACTAAATATCTCTTTTTATATCCATCATTTAATACATTCCAGTTCGTTGATTGGGTGAAAGGGTGTCACATGACCACAAATAGAGAACTGTTTGGAGCAGGAGAGCTCAGAGGGAAGAAAAGTACTATTTCATGATGTCAGAGGGACAAATAGTCGACCTTTTCCCTCTGTCTCGATATGTGCTTTATATTTTTGTATTGTCACTTGATTCTATTGTGCTTTTAATGAAGCGAATAAAGATATCAATACTATAAGTTGTACTCAAGAGTTATAAAATCCAAAGTGAATGCTTTGCAAAGATGTGAGAATTTCAAGAATTCAATTCAATCCAATTCATCGTCATCGGGAATTGTTCAACCATTGTTGGATGAAGAGTCCTCAATCAGTTTCCATTCACTTTTATTTGCTGTCATTCTGTTCCATTTGCTGTGTTTATGTATGGTGATATTTAATTTTCGTCACTCCACCTTCTCTTTTGTCGACCCCTTCTTCGCTTTCCTATTCTTGGTTGCCATCCTGTGAGTTTCTTGCTCCATCTGTTGTCTTGTGTTCGATTTAGGGGTCCTGTCCATCTCCATTCCATCTTTTTAATTTGTACTATAATATCTTTGACCTTCGTTTATTGCCGTATGTCAGCGTGCTCGCTTTGTCAAGTAATGTTAAATTAGTATTCTTCTTTCCAAAGCTCCTTGTGTTGTTCTCAATTCATGTTCCATTTCTTTAGTTGTAGACCGGGTTTCTGCTCCATATATATCAATGTCGTTAAAATGCGCTGTTCAAATATTGTTCTCCTCATGGCATTTTCATGTCAGTTACAATTTCTCTTTACATAATATCAAAACATCTCCACCTCCTTTAATCCTTGTCAATACTTCTTCTCTTGTATTATCCTCCAATTTCAAGGTTTGTCCCAAGTTCTTGTAACTGTCAACTTTCTCTAACTGGTGATGGTCTATTCTTACTTCCTCTGTTGTTTCAAAGCTAATCAGGAATTTTGTGTTTCCCGTATGCATTTGCAAGCCAACCCTTTTACTTTCAACGTTCAGACTACACAACTAGCTGTTCTTCCATATCTTGTACAGAGGTTGTAATCAGTGCCACATCGTCTGCAAATCATAGGTCAGTTAGTCTTTCTCCATCTATGCTGATTCCTTTTTCTTCAAGGTTGGACTTTCTAAACACGTCATGGAATGCTGCTGGTGATGCTGTGTCTCCCTGTCTGACACCTCTATTTATCTTCACGTTTGAAATATCGTTATCGATGTGGATTCTTGCAGTAGCATCTATGTATATGTCTTCCAAGAGATGATGGGCTTAGTTTCATGTGATTATAATGGGACCGTTCTGTTAATTGAATTAGACGTTTTGCATTAGATTAACATGCGGTCTTCTAATAAGGTGAGGTCATTAACGTATTAAAAGTATGGCAATGCGCTATCTTGACAAGAATAATTAAACTTCGCTAAGAACAAAATTTGACCCAACTCTGTACCCTGGGGTACTCTAAAATAAATCTTCTTATATTGAAATAACACGCCTTTGTACATGTATTTGAAACATTGCGATTAACTATGCATTAACGACAGTTCTTATTAAAGGGCATATACTGTACTGGGAAGGCAAAAAAGCCTTCAAAAGGTCTTCTTGCCAATAGTCTTAAATTCATGTATTGACCATTTTAGAAACTTGCTGAAAGTTATTTGCCCTCAAATGTGGAATAATTAATGGTTAATGATAAAATCCTCAAAATGTTCGGGCCGAACATTTTGAGGATTTGTGACTTAATCTCTCATTACTCAAAATGTAGATCATTTGAGGGCAAATAACTTTCAGCAAGTTTCTAAAATGGTCAATACATGAATTTAAGACCATTGGCAAGAAGATTGCTAACAATTACATTTTGAAGGCTTTTTGCCTTCCCAGTACAGTATATGCCCTTTAAAGAGGAGAACATTGAACGTGATGGAAATTTCCATTTAGCCCGACTTGCATGATGTGGGAATCACGTGTTAGGCCTACCTGCGTGGTAAACATAAACAGGGTCTGTTGCATGGTAATCATAAACTGATAAAATGTTCTTTGGGCCAATAATAGGAACGCACCCAGCACGTTATGCGTGGCTGACTTACGACAAATGCGCATGGTTATGGCCCGAATAATGACAACAATGCGTTGGGTTAGAGAATTTTTTTTTTTTTTTTTTTTTTTATGGCCCGTCCCTTTTACAAACATCTGCAAACTTTATGAAAGTTTGAGCATATTTAGAACGTATCTTTGGGATACCAACTGTAAAATGTTAAGGTCAAAGGTACTATAACTCGTAGAATATATAAATGAACGTCTAACTAGTTTTCACTGAGATTTGACTATTTTCGTGGTATGAAAATAGAAATTTCGATCACTATCATCGAAGATTATTTCCACAAAACCGAATATTAATTTTCTGTCAATTCCAGGGAAAGGATATATATAGCCACTCACTTTAAAATGCTGATAAAGTCAGGAAACTCTCAGGATTAGGTCTGTAAAAGGGACTTGTTACCTAATGTGCCAAAGCAAATACTTTTCTAAGGGGTTTCTGTGTATTACTTGTACAAAATTACATAAGTGGTTTAGAGTGGGTTAAAGCATTGTGGCCAATGAGCTTGATGTTGTGGTGCGATATATCAAGGATATTTAAGTACATGGATATCCATCCCTTTGAACAAGGTTTGATTCCGCCACTTAATATTCATGATAGCAGCAGCTCGATGCATACGCGATTGCGTCACGTTCACCTGGATTTTTATAATAGGTCATGCGCATTCCTATACATGCATACATTTCAGCTTTCGCTGCTGAACAATGTGATACCAGGTAGGTGTTAGGACGGAGTAGAAACTCGAGCATAATACATTCAACCATCTGTATGGGTTCTAAAGCGTGCTCATGAATGTCAAAATAATTCCATAATCATGACAATGCTTTGATGTTCCATGTGCCGAGCCGACATTTAGCTGATGTCAACTTGGAAAGAAATTTCTTTAATTTCCCATTTGTCTGTAGACGTTTTCTTTTTGACAAATTCGCTTGCAAACTATAAGGAAGTTATCGAGAGATAATGACAGATTGTTTTAAAAAGTATTGAGGAATCATTAAAAAATCGGACATATAAGCTATTTGTATTACTTACACAATTGACCTATTTCTTCACTTTCCGACATCTTGTGCATTTGGGGGATTCAACCACTCTCAAAATGATATATTAAGCTGTGTATTATCATTAATGGCGTTTGTGTGTGTTTGCATGCAGCAGAGATATTTTACTTGAAAAACTTGTCTGTTTATTTCTCATGCTCACAAATGTTTTTGCTTTGATGTCTTTTTTTGTCGAAAATAAAGTTGAATCTTGAATCTTGAATCTTGAATGTTTTGATGCCATTACTGGACAAAAGATTCAATCATTGTCAAAATTATATCTTAAGCTATGTATTATCATTAAAATTAAGTGCTTGCGTGCATTTCCATGTATCTGAGATATTTTACTGGCAAAACTAATTTATTTTGCTTGTTTATTTGTCATGCTCACAAATGTTCTGATGCCATTATAAAACTGGACAAACGAAACGAAGAAGCCGTCCACAATCATGTTCGTAAGTTTGGATTTTGTCCTGGCATTGCGCCTGTTCTATATAGGTCAATCTTAAAGTTGGTTCTTCTTGTAATTTGTTCATATCTGCGTGATAACACAATGAGCTGCAGATCGAAAAGCTTGGTTATCCAACATGCTACTTTTTAAAGCAATGTGGAAAGGAGATAAGTATGACCATGGTTAGGCCTATGTATTTTGCACATTAATTTTGTGTTTGTGTTCCTTTATAGAAAAAGAAGGTAAAGTAAGAGGTGGGTTGACGATATTAGAGAATATGGTAGTATGACATGGAAACGAACGGCACAAGATAGATCAAAATGGAAAATGATGAGGAGGCCTCTTTTCAGCAGTGCACTGGAGAGAAATAGCTAGAGATAGGAAATATATTTAGAGATATTATACATATCAGTAATTTCAATGCACTATCAAATGATTCTCAAGAAAATTCTTTAATTGCCTCTTACGGTTAACCCAGAAGGTGCAGATAGTTTCCATGAAAGCACTAGTCAATACTTTAACTCTGAATTAATACCATTATTCTAGAAACCTAGACCCTACGACCCTTCGCTACGAATTCCAGAAAATAATACAATTTATATGTTTTTATCCTGTTTTTTTTAATAAGCGCGATGGATGTATATTACGTCGATATTCCCTGAGCAAATTTTCCCCGGACGAATTGTACAGAACTCTTCACTAGTAGTTGAGAGCTCAGAATCTAGTGTCTCGTAAGTTTGTCTGAAGATCAATTTCACGCAAGTATATCTCTCATAATTTCAAATTATTATCAAAATGAAATGCTTGAGCAGTAAGTTTTCATTTGTGGGCATTTTCTAATGGAGTACGTTTTGCATTTAGGGAGTAAATCGGTCCCGCCCACGTAAACAATAACTCTATTCTGGAATATTGCAGTCCCGAGCGCTGCAATTCATGTAGTGCCCTTGATTGTACGGTCTACACTAGTATGCCCGTCATATCTGTAGTTCGTCTAGTCTAGTCATGACTCGCAATTGTGATGTCTGACTGTAAGACATAATGAAACACGTCATGCTCAGTACACGTTCAGATTCAGAGTGCTTATTTATTAGGGTGAAACAATGAATGCCTTGTCCGTCCTGTCCGTAATTGGTTACCAATTGATCAACAACAGAGGGCATGCGGCGTTGACCGTTGACGTTGTAGAGTACTTTGATTATTCTTAGTTAACATATCAAAATAATCACAGATTTTATACTAATGAGTTATAGTATAGACAGAGTCTGACTAAGTCCTAGTCACCTTAACTTTCTTTCGAAGATGTTTGTGGCTAAATGTCCTCCTAGACAGTTACTAGGCCTGAGTCGCATTGATTATTAATTTAAGGCGGTGTTCGATCGAAGACGTCAAACTCCGATTTCGTTTTGATGAATTTGATGCATTGACAAAATTACCATATTGACTAGAAAACACAAAATCTTTCGTTTGATAGTCCTGTTGTACACAAATGTTGTACACAATTTATCTTCATATTTTTACAACTTTTATTTGCTTACTTGGTTCCTACTCTCTTTTGTGAGTTTTGCAGGTAACGCTTCAAGAGAATGAATTGGTCGCTCGATGACCAGGGTATCCCACTAATTTTGTGAATTTGAACCCTAAACCTAACCCTGACCCTAACCCTAACCCTAAACCTAATTCTGAACCTAACACTGACCCTAACCCTCGACAAAATTTTCGCTGCTTAATTCGTCACAAAAAGTGATTTCTAGGTCACTTTCTGCCGACGACAATCAGTATTGCAGCGTTCCCATTTGCGTGCATTATACATGTGCGATACTGCCTGGTCCCCTATTGTACGGGATTGTCAGCGATTGAACTTGGTTTCCTTGTCTCCACTAGGTTGAAACAGGATCACAGAGGGAAAACCCCATTTTACTGCACGATGGAGGAACCTACCGGTGGTACAGACATAGAGAATGGACAGACAGAGATCAGAGAATCACAGAAAGATGCCATTCTAGAATCTGGAGAGACCCCCAGCACTGAGAACTCCACAGAGAATGACATCACAGTCATGGCAGATGCCTCGCCGGCTGGGGAATCAGAGAAGGGGGAGGATACACCATCAGGGGAACAGCCTGATACAGAGACATCGACAGCGGGGAGAGAGGAGGCTGGCGCGAGTCCCATGGAGGTTGATGCAGGGGAAGTGAAAGGAGCAGAGGGAGGCATTCCAGAAGATCAAACAGCCACAGCAGCTCCAAGTACATGTAAGTGTCCAGTGATCGATCATGAAATCTATTGTTGATCTTGAAATAATGCCTTTGTCTCTTTCCACTTATTCCTAATCGATGCGACTTCAAAGCATTGTCTTAAATGTGGAGTGCTTTCTAAATTCATTATCACACTTTAGTATCCATACAAATGTTTGAATGTACAGGGAAACACCATTATACCGAGCACGGGTATAGCGAGAACCCTGTTATTACGAGGACATTTCATGGGGCCCGATTTTTCTTCCATAGACCTCCGTGTATTCTGTTTTCATATAACGAGATCGGCTATAGCGAAATTTCTGCTATAACGAGGCAAATTCCCAGCCCAAGAATAAGGAAAAAGAAAAGAAATCAACCCCGTTATTACGAGCACTCCGTTATAGCCACGCCGCGCAGCGAGGGAAATGCAACAACAGCACATAGTCAAGCAATTTTCTTTGCGCCGTTAAACACTGATCACACACACCGTGCAAGAATACACACACACACACACACAGCCACACATGCATACATGTCCACATTACGTGCGTGCGGTACTGTCTCTGCCAGAGCCGTATCTCTATACAGCTAGCTCTGGGTACTGCATGCCACCGTGAAGTCACGCATGCACATGGCGCCTCTACACACATGCGACACCGCGCGTGTATGACCGGCCGTGCCTGGAGATTGCATTCAATGATCATTCATTGCATACACGCGGTCATGCCAGCAGGCAAGGCCGGGTAAATGAGCCTCCCCGCTGCTTCATTTGTCGGTAAACGGAGGCGTTGGAAATATCATTTATTTACGTTTCCAACAGTGCTGTAAGATATTTTAGTGAATTGTTAGCTAGTGAATTCAATTTCGAATGCTTGCAAAGCCATTAAAAGATTACAGTACTAACGGTAAATATGTTATTATTTGTGTAGTCCTATATATATGCTTTTTTTCTGTATGTATTGATCACGTACTGGTAGAGCGAGCAATCGGCTATAGCAAGGAAAAAGTGTGGGTCCCGATCCCCTCGTTATAACGGGGTTTCCCTGTATTATGCTTCAGTTTCTTCTCATCCATGGTTTAGTCCTACTTGCAGTGAATGTACTGAGTTAGACCATGATGCATTCCAAATGAGAAGGATAACAGATTAATTCATGCTTTACAACCCCTTAATACCCTCTTAATACCCTGTCCATCCCTGCAGCAAGCTTGGTTCTGTATTGAGATGGATTTGGGACCTATTAAACAAAAGTTAGGGGCAAGCCCTGAACTTAAAGGGAAAGACCAGCCTGAAGTTTAGTGGACTTGAATGAAAGCAGAAACGTGAAAGAAACATACTAGTGAAGATTTGATGAAAATCTGTCAAAGGAAAGTTTGTTTCAAGATTTTAAGTTTGAAGTTTTAATTTTCTGACGTCATGCATGAGTTGCTCTCCCAAATGTTGTATACAATTTTGTAGAAACTATCCATTTCATCAAAAGGAAGAACCATTAAATTTGGGCATTTGATGTATCGTACGGCACATGTTTTTGTACACCTTTATCAAAAACATATATTTTTTTTATGGAGTCATACATCACACAACATATTTATGGGAGTGCAACTCACACGTGACATCCCAAAATTTAAAGTTTAAGTCATAATTTTTTTTTTATCCTCTGACAGATTTTCATCAAACCTCCACCAATATGTTGCTTTAATTTTTCTGTTTAAGTTGAAAATGATAACCCTTTAGTTTGGACTTTTCTTTGAATTCCTGCTTTTCAACTCTTTATCTCCCTCGTGGTTCCCTTGGTGACCCATGCAGCCAGTTTCATTCTGTATCTCTTAGTATGATGGTGTTGGGACAATTTAAAAGAAAGGAAGTAAGTGGCAAACCTTGAAATGAATTCATGCTTTACAACCCTATATCTCTCTCTTGGTGTTATTGGTCATTCCTTGACCGTGCCTTGACCGTCCCTACAGCGAGCCCCCGGTCAGCGGCAGCCCAGCAGCCGGTCCAGGCCTACCATGTCAAGTGGGTGACCTGGCGGAATCAGAACACACCTATCATCACACAGAATGAGAACGGGCCCTGCCCTCTACTCGCGTTGGTCAACCTCCTGCTACTGAGGGAGACACTGCAGATACCAGCCATGGTAGAGATGGTGTCTGCTAGACAACTGCTGGAATATCTGGGAGAGCATCTCTTGACTAGGATGCCCAAGGTAGGTTGAAACATCTTTAACTTAAAGGGATGCTCCTTTCATTTAAAGGGAGATGTCATATTAGATATAGATTGGTTCAAGATTGATGATTATCTGATATGAAATAAGAAAGTGATGGATTAAATATCAGGCATGGAGGAGATGCTATCTGCTAGACAACTGCTGGAGTATCTGGGAGAACATCTCTTGACCAGGATGACCAAGTTAAGCTAAGGCATCTCTAACATAATTGGAGATGTCACCTTAGATTCAGATTGGTTCAAGCTTTATTGATAAGACATGAAATAAGAAAGTGATGGATTGAATATCAGGCATGGAGGAGATGCTATCTGCTAGACAACTGCTGGAATATCTCGGAGAACATCTCTTAGGATGCCCAAGGTAGGTTGAACATCCTTAACTTTAAGGGATGCTCCTCTCATTTAAAGGAAGATGTCATATTAGATACAGATTGGTTCAAGATTGATGATTCTCTGATGTGAAATAAGAAAGTGATGGATTAAATATCAGGCATGGTGGAGATGCTATCTGCTAGACAACTGCTGGAGTATCTGGGAGAACATCTCTTAACCAGGATGCCCAAGTTAAGCTAAGGCATCTCTAACATAATAGGAGATGTCACCTTAGATTCAGATTGGTTCAAGCTTGATTGATAAGACATGAAATAAGAAAGTGATGGATTAAATATCAGGCATGGTGGAGATGCTATCTGCTAGACAACTGCTGGAATATCTCGGAGAACATCTCTTAACCAGGATGCCCAAGGTAGGTTGAAACATCCTTAATTTCAAGGGGTGCTCCTTTCACTTAAAGATACAGATTGGTTCAAGCTTGATGATTATAAATAAGAAAGTGATGTGATCTGTATGGTGGAGATAGCGTCTGCTAGACAGCTCCTGGAATATCCCAGAGAACATCTCTTACCCAGGGGAGCTTTTCATGAAAGTTGTGAGCACTGACTAAATAGCCAGTGCTAACAATTTCAGTGAAATCCTTGCTTTTGATTTCCTGAGAGGCAGTAGCCTCTGACTGCTACTATGGTAACTGTCGGAGAAAGGCAACTTGTCAGTGCTGACAACTTTCATGAAATGCCCCCCCAGGATGCCCAAGGTAAGTCAAGACATCGCTAAGTTAATGAGAGATGGGAAGATGTTACCCTAGATACTGATTAATATCTGACATGAAATGCTAAAATGATGGAATCAAGTTCTCCCTGGTGGAGCTAGACAGCTGCTGGAATACTAGTGAGATCATCTCTTGACCAGTATGCGCAAGGAAGGCTGAGATGTCTCTTACTGAAAGGGATGTTAACATCTCTAACGTATAGGGAGATGTCACTCTAGATTTTCAGCGGAATGATATTAATTTCCTAGATTTTGAGGAGGTTTTGGATTGTCCGAAACCTAAATACGCAATACGCAATAGCGCACATCACAGCTCTTCCCTCTGCACATTGATGCGTTAAATGGTGCACCTTGAGTGAACATTGCAATGTATTATATCAAGGTACACTCCAGCTCAAAGGAATTGGCATAGGGAAAGGGAAAGGGAATAAAGGGAAGGAGCCACAGTTTTAAACCGCGGTATATTTTGTCCAGTTCAGCATGAAACATGCTTTATGCTGAACTGGACAAAATATACCACGGTTTAAAACTGTGGCTCCTTCCCTTTCTTCCCTTTCCTTTTCCCTATGCTTATTCTTTTGAGCTGGAGTGTACATATACCAGGGTTCCTATTTGATTTATCCACATTATAGTTAAGGTTGAGGTATCAAAACTGCTGCTCCTTCCCTCTCTTCCCTTTCCCTTTCCCTATGCCAATTCCTTTGAGCTGGAGTGTACATGTATACCGGGGTGCCAATGTGATTTTATACACATTATAGTTGAGGTATGCTGCTAATACCTGCTGAGTTTCATGACTGGCAAATGGGGCTGCACCGTCTTTAAAGATTGTCCATCCCTTTTGCAAGCTTAAAATTTGAAATCGTCTATCACGATCGTAAATTGAAGAAAGTGTGATTCAAGATCATTTCTAAGAATATAGCATGTTGAAGCTTTCTGTGTATGTAAAAATTTCAGCCGTTAAATTTCAAACCGACTTTTTTTGTACTACGAAAAAAGTATTAGTCTCTTTTACAGTATCTATGTGGTTATTATGCATGTGTGAAATCCTAATTTTATGACTAATTACCAAACTTTAGAGATGATTCCTTCTATAGAACAAAATTTGTCATAATGCGTTTTGTAATTTAATAAACAAATGAATCAATAAAGCAGATAGTTCAACACAAACTGCTAAGAGCCTGAGGTAAAGACTATTAATCAGACGTTGTTTACGTGCGGTGTTTGAATTTTACACTACGTATCGGTTTCAAATTATGAATATACAGCTTGCTAACACTTCTCTATATGTTTTGCCAATGTTTCGATGGTTTTGTGGTGATCTGAAAAAGGGACGAGCTGTCTTTAAAGTAGACAGCCATTCATAGGGTCATGTGCTGAATGCCTGTGAATGTTTCTTCCTGCTCACAGAATGCGTCTGAAGATGTGCAGAAGAACTATGAGCAGAACATGCACGACGCTATGGAGATCATGTCTCGCCTTCAAACTGGCCTCGATGTCAACGTCAAGTTCACTGGGTAATGATAGTAGTATTCCTTATCAAAGGAGCAGTAGTAGTAGTAGTAGTAGTAATGGTAGTAATATTCTTTACTGTAGTAGGAGTAGTAATGGTGGTAATATTCTTTATAATAGTAGCAGTAGTAACAGAAGTAGTATTCCTTATTATAGGAGCAGTGGTAGTAGTAGTAGCAGTAAAACTAGAAGTAGTAGTAGTAGAAGTAGTAGTAGTATAAGTAGTAGTAGTAGTAGTAGTAGTAGTAGTAGTAGTAGTAGTAGTAGCAGTAGAAGTAGTAATAGCGCTAGTACCAATAGAAATAGTAGTAGCAGTAAAACTGGAAGTAGTTCATGTAGAAGTAGTAGTAGTAGTAATAGTGCTACATGTAGTAGCAATAGAAGTAGTAGTAGCAGTAGCATTAGCATTAGCATTAGTAGTAGAAGGAACAGTGGTTGAAGCAAAAATAAAAGTGGTGATTGGTACTATTATAAGAATGCGTAGTATTCATAATAGCATAGGCAAATAGTAGTAGAAGCAGCAATGGTAGTAGAAACGGTAGGGATGGAAGAAGATGTAGGTTGCCTTGTGATACAGAGAAGCCGGAATCACTCTGTCTCTCTCCTTTATCCCACAGAGTGAAGGACTTTGAGTACACACAGGAGTGCGTTGTGTTTGACCTGCTAAATATCGCCCTCTATCATGGATGGCTATACGACCCGCAGAACCTAGCGGTGGTGACGGCCGTCGGGACGTGCAGCTACAACCAGCTGGTGGAGCGTATCATAGCAACCAAGGCATCGTCCAATGAGGAGGAGGTTACTAAAGGTAGGACGCGTCTAGGCTTGTTGTCAGTACTGCATTAGGGTATTTTCCAAAAATTTGGGCTTACTTTGTTCAAAACGCCATCAGGATTCTGAGCTGATCTCAGTTACCTTTTCTCCTTACTTGCCATGTTTAAGTAATTTGGGGCTTGGTTTCATAACATCGTAATTTGCTATTAATATTGATCGTAGCTTGGGCTTGTTGCCAGTATTGCATTAGGGTATTTCCCCAAAATTTGGTTTCATAACATCGTAATTTGCTCTTGATATTGATTGTAGCTTGCCGATCAAAATGATACAATTGATTACAAAGTTATGCAAAGGCTTGGATTTGTAGTAGATAGGAGTGGTAGTTCAGTGATATTGGGAGTTGCAATAAACATATTCTCGCATACAGATATTGTTGAGAATTGGGGTTGCAGTCATTTTCACATGTTGTGGTTTTCGCGAATGACACACATCGTTTGAGCTATGATATGCATGCACTGTTCTGCTATCATATGTACACATACAAATGGGAGAAAACTAACTGTACTTGCACGTTTTCACGACGCTTGATTGTGCGCTGCAATGCTATGCTAGCTAGCGCGAGACTGCATGCACCACCCATATTTTATACGTTATCCCGTACCTTATGAGACTTACAGCGCTTCTACATTAACCCTTAAAGCTACGTTGGGTGCATGCGCTTAATGATCAGAATTATTGTGGGCAATATTTGTACGTGTTGTTGAATTTGTGACCCTACAGCGATAGGTGAGCTTCGCGAAAATGCCAGCTCATATAGTTGCAAGTTTGCAATTGATTGTAAAGTTGTTATCTATGGCAACTCTCTCTTTGTGATAGGGGGCCCAGAACATGAGTATTTATAAATCATGAAGCCTAACAATTTTTCCAGGGAGTGTCCTGAATGGTATGAAGTCACTTTTATTAACATGTTTGTCGTGAAGTTACTACACTGTATTGCTTTTGAAGAACCATGGTCTGTTTGCATTGTCTATATAATGATGGTCTGTTTCCATTGTCGAAATAATGATGGTTTGTTTTCATTGTTGATATTATGATGGTCTGTTTCCATTGTCGAAATAATGATGGTCTGTTTCCATTGTCGATATAATGATGGTCTGTTTCCATTGTCGATGTAATGATGGTCTGTTTCCATTGTCTATATAATGATGGTCTGTTTCCATTGTCAATATAATGATGGTCTGTTTCCATTGTCGATGTAATGATGGTCTGTTTGCATTGTCGATATAATGATGGTCTGTTTGCATTGTCGATATTATGATGGTCTGTTTCCATTGACGATATAATGATGGTCTGTTTCAATTGTCAATATAATGATGGTCTGTTTCCATTGTCAATATAATGATGGTCTGTTTCCATTGTCAATATAATGATGGTCTGTTTCCATTGTTGATATAATGATGGTCTGTTTCCATTGTCGATATAATGATGGTCTGTTTCCATTGTTGATATAATGATGGTCTGTTTCCATTGTCAATATAATGATGGTCTGTTTGCATTGTCGATATAATGATGGTCTGTTTCCATTGTTGATATAATGATGGTCTGTTTCCATTGTCGATATAATGATGGTCTGTTTCCATTGTTGATATAATGATGGTCTGTTTCCATTGTCAATATAATGATGGTCTGTTTCCATTGTAGATATACTGATGGTCTGTTTCCATTGTCTATATAATGATGGTCTGTTTCCATTGTCTATATAATGATGGTCTGTTTCCATTGACGATATAATGATGGTCTGTTTCCATTGTCGATATAATGATGGTCTGTTTCCATTGTCGATATAATGATGGTCTGTTTGCATTGTCTATGTAATCATGGCACACAGGTTTACAGGCAGAGCAGTTCTTAGCAAGCAACGCTTCTCAGCTCACATATCACGGGCTGTGTGAACTGAACTCGACCATCCAGGAAGAGGAGCTGTGTGTGTTCTTCAGGAATAACCACTTCAGTACACTCTACAAACACAATGTGAGTAAAGGGGTTTCCCCATAAGACCAATGTGAGTAAGGGGGTTTCCCCATAAAGACCAATGTGAGTAAGGGGGTTTCCCTTAAATTCATGTATTGTTTATTTCAGAAGCTTGCTGAAAGTTATTTGCCCTCAAATGATCCATATATGGAGTAATTAATGATTAATGATTAAATCCTCAAAATGTTCGGCCCGAACATTTGGATTTGTGATTTAATCACTCATTACTCCAAATGAAGATCATTTGAGGGCAAATAACTTTCAGCAAGCTTCTAAAATAAATAATACATGAATTTAAGACCATTGGCAAGAAGATTGCTAACAATTACATTTTGAAGGCTTTTTTGCCTTCCCAGTACAGTATATGCCCTTTAAAATGTGTGACAGCAGAGAATATAGGCCAGATGCGCAAAGGAGGTTGAGATTTAGATCATAAAGCAAAATTAATTAAATAAGCTTGTGGTCTAACCCATAATAACTATGGTGAATTTAGCACCGCAAGCAAATAATCCGCATTCATTATTGGACCTTTCTGAAGTATCTGCACTAAATCAAACACACTTACCTGATTTATAAGAGATGAATCGACTTAACCTGTGGGCTAAATCTAATACTCCTTGGTGAATTCAGCCAGATATTTGACCTTCCCTCTTCCTCTCCACAGAATGAGCTGTACGTGCTGGTCACAGACCAAGGCTTCCTCACAGAGAGTAACGTGGTCTGGGAGACCCTGTCTAATGTAGAGGGCGACAGCTACTTTGTTGATGGCAACTTCCGTCGGCGGGCGGTGTCTACCGGCCCCCTCACGCCTCCTCCGCCGATGAGCACCACGCAGCAGATAGACACGGAGTGAGTGTGGGCCCCCCTCACCCCTCCCCTTACGCTCACCCTGGTTTCTCCCCCTCTCCCCTCTCCCCCCCTCCTCCACCAATGAGTACCACCCTGCAGATAAACAAAGAGTGAGTGTATGACACCTTACCCCCTTCCCTTTGTCCCCCTTCCTCCCCTCTCCCCCCTCCCTCCACCCCCTCTCTCCCCCCTCCCCCCCACCACTAATGAGTACCACCCAGCAGATAGACAGAGAGTGAGTGTGTGACCCCCTCACCCCTCCCCCTACTCTAACCCTACTCTGCCTCTGTGACACATCCAGTAATGTGCCTTCCTCCCCTTCCCCCTACAGCCTGCTGCTGGCCTTGTCTCTGCAGGAGTCTGGTCCCCAGAAGGAGGGAGGAAGCAACCCTCAACAGCCTGGAGCTGTCTCACCTCCAGCAGACGTCAAGCTCCCCTCAGAGATGCTGACAGAGTGAGTAGTACCACTATTGAGTAGCAACCTAGCAATACTAGACCAATCTACTATATTTTTCACCTTTGATGCTAATTTGTCATAGCAACACTTATGAAAGTCAAGCTGCACAGCGATTATTTCGTTTGATGAGCAGAAGTCAGTTATCGGATTTAATCCATTACAATTCATTATTCTTTACAGCTGAATGTACAGGTTACATCATAACAAGACTTAAACTACACATGCATATACATGAAATATAAAGCTGAAACCATGCTACAATCATTCTTTAATTGTAAGAGGAGTTCTACTTGGAATATTAAAGTTGTCTAATCTCCTGAATTCATTTTCTAACCTTTATCATCTAATCGGTATCCCCCTCCTCTAATCTCCCCCTAATCCTCTCTTAATCCCCTCTAATCCTCTCTTAATCCCCTCTAATCCTCTCTTAATCCCCTCTAATCCTCTCTTAATCCCATGGCACAGCCACCAGCTTGCCATGCAGCTCCAACAGGAGGAGGACTACCGAATAGCGCAGCAGATCAGCCATAACGAACAGCAGGAGCAGCAGGGAAACCCACAGGCTGGCCAGCAAGCCCAGGCCGCTGGGCCAGGCAGGAACAACCCCCAGGCGCAGGGTGCAGGCCAGGGGCAGGGAGGGACAAGGCAGGGAAGAGACTCACACAGAAACAATGCTGGTGGGGCTAATGGTGGATCCAGGAGAAGAGAGGTGAGTTCACACTTGACTGAAATATCCTCAACATTAGTCAATGTTATATCACTATACTGTACTGACTGGCAGATAATAGCCGTATGTTTTTTTTCTTGAAAATCTCGGCAAAGCCGGATGCGGCTATTACGCAGCATTAGCAAAAGTTGGGTCTTTCAAACCAACACGTATACACATATATGGGACTATGCATTGTGTGACAACATTCAAAAACAAAATAGGTGGCTTTGGTAGCCAGACACAATTGATGTACCGGTAATACGATCTCAATCACATCACCAGCATAATTGCCGGTACCAAGAAAGCACCAGGACTGCTATCTGTCTGAGACAAGGCAAAGATACTGCTTCTTAGATGGGAGCCGCCAGTGTTTCTTTGATCTCTGGCGGTATACACGAAGCTGTCGACACTTCCTGGTTTACTGTCTCGTGTATAGCTTCGTATTGTTTTTTATACTGAATAAAGTAATGATGAATAAGAAAGATATTTCAAGTCCACAACCATTGAACAACATTTTTCTAGAGTAATACAAGAAGTCATCAGGTTTTTCAACACCAGTTGTGCCAATTATTTAACATGCAAACTCCCCTAGGGACCAAAGCACAAACTGGTCGACATTCATTTTGCAAATTTATGCTCATAAACGTTTTCTTGACTCAGACTGCTATTTTACGCTAACTAAAAGTGCTATTGAAAACTGAGATGGGGAATATGTTTACATTTGACTGTTTTATATCAATTGATACCTATTCCTTGTTGGTTTCTGCAGGAGAAAAGCTGCACCATTCTATGAGACCTGCTGGACCTCCCTGCCAATGTGATACCCGAACCAGGCTGACACGGCGCTGGTCCCACACCGGATGAGACCCGGTGCAGTCCGGCAGCCAATACTTACCACTATACACCGTGCTACACCGCACCAAGACTTCAATGCAGCCCCTATGGATACTTGCTGTTTAGGTGCTTTCAAACGGTGTATACACCTTGACTGACATTAGAGGATGGGTGTTCACTGGGTGAACCTCGGAGCTTCCCCGATTTGGTGGTACCTATTCTCAGCGCCAACGGGCAGTTTGCACCGTTTTGCACCGTGACAGGGATCTATGTATGCAACTCCCTTACTGATAGACGACCCTCAAGACCCTGTAGAAGTGTATTTACTCCATGACTTAGGAAGATGGGTGTTCACCGGGTCTAAGTATGCAGCGCCCCTTACCGATAGATCACCTGGGTAGTCCACCCTCAAGGTCCTGTAGAATAGTATACTCCATGACTGACAGTAGGATGATTGGTGATTATCGGCTAACACGGCACTAACACGGCGCTGACTCTGGATTAGCACCGGCGTAGCCCCCTTGGGTACCTGCCCTTCTATGTGGCTAGCATTAGGAGGATGGGCGTTCACCGGGTTTACCCCGGAGCAGTCCCGAGACGATGGTACCATGACTGACAGTAGGATAGTAAGTGTTTGGGCTTACATATAGCTGTCTCAGGAGTTACACTGGAAATTTAAAGGGCATATACTGTACTGGGAAGGCAAAAAAGCCTTCAAAAGGTTATTGTTAGCAATCTTCTTGCCAATGGTCTTAAATTAATGTTTTGTCCATTTTAGAAGCTTGCTGAAAGTTATTTGTCCTCAAATGATTCCCGTTTGGAGAAATTAATGATTAATGATTAAATCCTCAATGAGGATTTGTGATTGAATCACTCATTACTCCAAATGTAGATCATTTGAGGGCAAATAACTTTCAGCAAGCTTCTAAAATAGACAATACATGAATTTAAGACCATTGGCAAGAAGATTGCTAACGATTACTTTTTGAAGACTTTTTTGCCTTCCCAGTACAGTATGCCCTTTAAGTTCAGATGGCACTCCAGGAATATCCAGCAACAGTGTAAACTGCCCCTGTTTATCATTGATGCTAATAATTACTGGTTAACATTTTTGTATAGTGCATAACACCTAGTTATAACTGCCTTTCTCTACATGCTTAAAAGAACAGTATGCATTAAGAATTGAAATAGTTGCAGTACAGAACCAATATATAGTGTGTTAGTATTAATATATGACTAGCTTACATCATCACTGGTTTTCTAAACCATCGAATCCGTACAACACACAGCACACGGATTTGATGGTTTGGAAGAACTTGGAATGCTGGACTGGTAGAGGATGGTCGGTAAGTGCCATGCTAGATCCAGAGTGGTCCCAAGTTGGTTGGTTATCATGGCTACTTGTATGCTTTTGTATGAAGGACTGTTTAGTCAGTATGCAAAGGGAGAAACAATGCTGCATGGTCAGTATATACTGTCCATTGAACTTTCACAAATGTTTTTTGGGGGGCTCAGTTTTTCGCTGATGCAACGTCCCTGGTTCACTGTGTGTATCAAAGCTGGGAGCAGCGCATCGATCACTTCCCCTGGGAATGCTGTGTAGATACTCCCTTTGATTCAAACATCCCAGTCCCATAGGTTATGAATTGTGTTATGTTTGACCATAAGCCCTGTCCATATCCCATAATACCGCAATATGACTGTGAAATATTGCTGGAAAGAATTTTGTCTTTCAAATAGGAAATGAGATGAGGAAATCGGAAAGATGAAATTGTTAAACTGAGACTGAATGTTGATTTATTTTGTGAACTAAAATAATGTCAAATTATGAAGAAGAAACTGATTTAGCCTAGCAGGTATGTTGGGTGTCTCAAGCAGTGTTTGAATGTATGTCTTTTTTTTCCAAGGTTGAAGGGTAATAAAATCCTAATAATAAAAGTGCTTTAACAAAGTAGTTAATAAGACAGGGTAGCCCTATACAGGTCATAAAAGAAACATTCGGTAAAAACCATGAAATATAGAAGAAAATCGTGTTTAAGAACTTCCCTCACAATATAAGCACTTTTAATTCTTTGTGTGCCAGAGATCACGTTGCTCTATGGGATTTGTGAGTGTTGATGGTGATAAAATGCATGTGTGGCACGTTATGTGCAAAGCATGGTGAATTTAGTTCTTGTGTATGAATGAACAGTTCACAAGAACACATAAGGTGTGTCTTCATTAGCCCGATCAGACAAAATAGCGAGCTATTTTGCTGATCCGGGGAACTAGCCTGAAGTTGCAATCGTGTCTTCATTAGCTCGAAACTCTGGATGCATAAATTATCCCGATGTTTGCACATGCAACGTGCGACGGGAATAGGCCATGACCGCGTGGCTTCGGTTGTGAGCTCGCATTCACGCACGTATAAAAACCTAACGTAAACAATGCCTCGTGGGCGCTGATGCGTGCAGGGGTCGGAAAATTTTCGGGCTAATGAAGACGCTCCGAGCTAGCTCCATCTAGCCCAAGATTTCTTGGGAAATTTTCTCGACCAAATAGGGAGCTATTTCGTCTGATCTGGCTAATGAAGACGCAAATAGCTAGCTATTTCGTGATCTGGCTATCTAACCCGATCAGAACAAGCTCGCTATTTCGCCCACATCAGGCTAATGAACCAATGAATCCGACCCTAACTCTATATAGACCACAGTGGAGGTAATTGTCATACAAGTCTCTATATATATCATATACATTTTGTACAGAACAGTTTGTTGATATATTCAATATAGCCAGCCAGTTAGAGATAAACCTGTCAATATATATGTATTATATAACTTTCATATTATCTAAGGTACGCCGACATGTGCAATTCTTTATACCGTAATTTAAGCGCTTCATGCTAATTCAGTGGTTTGTTACGCCATGTGTAACCCCAGTATATGCTTATCCATGTGTTGATATACCTGTGCCATAAAAGTATGTTTCTTCTTGAGGGAATTTCTTTTTTCTTTCATTGCTGTCGGTTTTCATGAACGGCCGGTAATATAGCTCCCTCTAGATCTCATTCCTGACAAGGATGCGGCTGCAAACGTGAAATATTGAAAATGATGATGATGATAAATACACATCTTTTCTAGAGGGGATTTTTTTTTTTTTGCTGCGGTTTTCATGAACGGCCCAGTCATGGCCGTTAATATAGCTCCCTCTATGTCACATCCCTGACAAGGATGCGGCTGCAAACATGAAATATCCAAAGTGATGACAATAAATATGTGTCTATCCTAGAGGGGATTTTTTTTCTCATTGCTGTTGGTTTTCATGAACGGCCCTGTTGTGACCGGAAATATAGCGCCATCTAGGTCACATCCCTGACAAGGATGCGACTGCAAAAGTGAAAGAAATGGTAATCACTGTATACATGTAGGTTCCCATGCAGCATCAACTTATTAATATGCATTAACCTACTTATGAATATTCAGCGATCTGGCAGCTGGATGAGGGTTTAAAGAATTGATGTCATGAATGCACCAAGGGACACTATATCGTGCTTATTGAAAGAAAAACTGAAATCGATGATGATGGAAATGATTTACAAAATGTAAATTCTCTTAATGAACTACATGAAATAGTAAAAGAAATGAGCTTTGTCAGTGTATTCATGCATTAATCTTTACTTTTGCTGTGAGTGATTTGGTAACAGCCACAAGATTTGTTTTTTACATGGAGAACACAAATTACTGTTTGTATTCCTGTGATTTAAGTATTCTGCTGAATTATCAACAGCAGTTTTGTGATATTTCTTTCCGCACATTAGTCTTTGCGAGACCAGTTTCATTATGTATGCAAATTTTATTCATGTCGTTCAAACAATAAGTTACCAATGGTAACTCCAAAGGTTGTCCGAGGTTTGTCCGAGAAGTATCAGCTACCTGTAATTTATTTAGAGTGTTCCATCAATTGAAGCTGAATCACTAGGAAAATGATGTTACTCATTACTATGTAGTTAATAGGAAGGAAATTGTGAATAAATTATAAAAAAACAGCTTATTTGCTGCTCTATTGGATTATAAATTTCTAGTGCAAAAATGCATTAGGGGTGCATAAAGTGTGAAACGGGAATATTCATGACGTGTTATTGTTTCATGTACTTCTGCACATGGGGCTCTCTTACCCTCATGAATATTAATGACATGTCATTGTTACATTTCATTACCATGTACTGTGTGCATCTTGTTTTCATGATTATTCATGACATGAATGATTGTTTCATGAACCAGCTATGCACATGTGTCTGTGCACGTAAGGCTGTATGGTTCTCATGAATATTCATGTGTCATTTTTTTTATGTATATTCATAACATGTTATATTTTGTTCATGAATATTCATGACATGCTCATCAACTCTTTTATCACTATGTGCCAGGCAAAACACTGCTCTATGGGGTTAGTGTGCATGACTTTTAAAAAATGCCCCAGTTTTGCATCAAGGCCCAAAATTCAAAAAGAGTTTTAAATTTAGACCACAGTTAAAAGCAAATTTCATGACATGTAAGCATATACAATGTATGTAGGCCTACGCTTGATATAGCTCGTACACCTAAAAAACTCCAATATGAATGCTTATGTTCTGCGTAGGGTGCTAAATTCACACTATTTGCTATGGTTTAGACCACGATTTATTTTAATGACTTATGCTTTGGCTTTTATGTTTTGTAGTTATATGTTGTATTTAGTTTTTAAGATATATGTCTATTTATTGAAAGGAAGACTGAGTTCCCGGGAGGGTGGGGTCAGAAATCCTGTTTCCTTGACAACGCCATGCCAGAAGGGGAAGGGGGAGGCTTAATTGCATTGTGTAAATAGTATCATTGTCGTTATCATGAAATGATTTTGGATATAATATATATTATATGATCTTATCAGTGTTGAACATGGAATGGATATTCCCTCTAAATCCATATTGCCTACTTCTGTGTGTGATTAATATGTTTAATCTTTCTTGAGTGTACGAGAGAGAATTAGTAAGGAAAAGGGAGAGAGGTAGAGAGAGCTTGGTAGAGAGAGAGAGAGAAAGATGGAGAGAGAGAAAGATGGAGAGAGAGAAAGAGAGAGATGGAGAGAGAGAAAGAGAGAGATGGAGAGAGACAAGAGAGAGAGAGATGGAGAGAGGGAGAGAGAGAGAAAGAGAGAGAGAGAGAGAGAGAGAGAGAGAGAGAGATGGCGACAGAAGGGTGTGTGTGTGTGGGGGGGGGGGGGGCGGGGCGGGAGACAGAGAGGGATCGAGAGGGAAAGGGGGAGAGAAATATATAGAGAGAGACAGACAGACAGACAGACAGACAGACAAAGAGACTGACAGAGAGATATGCAGACAGAAGAGATCGAGAAAATGGAGAGGAAGATAAAAATGTTTTTATAGGCCTATTAAAAAGATACAAAGAACGAGATATGAGGAAATAAATCTAAAATAGAAAGAGAGAGAGAGAGAGACGAGGTAAAGAGAGGAAAAGAGGAATCAAAAGAGGAAGAGCGATGTGGGAAAGGAAATGTGGGCAAGAAAAACAGAGACAATAAAGTCATATAGATATGACCCTAAGAATGGAGACGGAGGCACATACAAATATATCCATAGGCCTATATAAGTAGACACATATTTATAGACACCTTTAAGTAAGTTACAAGAAGGATAAAAGAGGGATGGAGAACAAGCAAAGCAGAAGGGTGAAACGAGAACTCAATTCATATCATTAAGCCAGATAAATAGACTCGCCAACATTTGAAATGATAAAAGGCAAAACGTAATATTTTAGCATAACGTATATACGCCGTGAGAAAGTACAGTGCATGCGTATGCAATCAATTATGTGCGGTGTGATGCATTGTGGGAATGAAGAGCTATAACAACCGGTCAAACAATATGGCGCTGCAGCGTACGAATTTTGACTGATCATCGACAACACTTAGTTATAAAGGAAAGTGCCAGTGGACCCGTACTCTCAATTATTTAGGTATCAAATATGAGGTAAGCCTATGTGTAGTTGAGCAAGACTTTAAAATTCTGTTGAACTGTTATGATCATGTGAATTGATGTCATAATCGTAGTGTTTCGGCCCTTGTTATGCCGATATTTGCCGTTACGTTGACGTTGGTTGCGCGTACCACTTGCCAGACATCCAGCGAGCAGCGGCGTACTAGTTGCGGGCCGTCGGGGCGGGCCGGGTGGACCGGGCACGGCAGCTAGGGCCAGGATGGGACGGGTCGCCATACTGTCGCGCACAGAGTGACTCAGTGAGTAAGGAAATCTCCACTTGAAGTGTGGACAGAGTCAGGTTAACATTACAGGATTCTAATAATAATAACAGTGGAGGAAATTCTGAAAACAAACTTAGGAAAATTTTTATTGAATCTCAGGGACTTACGAAAAATTGTATCTTTTGGTATTCCAAAAATAGCGAAAAGTCAATTTTTTTTTATTAGGAAAAAAGATAAAGATTTTCTTAACTAGTAGGTCTACACGTGTAGTAGTAGAGTAGTAGAGATAACATTTTTATGCAAATGAGCCTCAGAGATAAAATTTCAATGCAAGTGAGCTAAATCGGTATTCCGAAACACACTTAGGAAAAAAAGTTAGGATAAAACTGCTCCCAAATAAGGCTATTAAAGCAATTTTATCTCCACTGACTCCAGACGCATGCGCGTAGGCCCATGACATAGCATTATACGTGCAAAAATAATTTGCACATTCAACTTTTTGCACATGGGCACATCAATTTAAATGCAATAATGCACGCTGATAGACATTGCATGGTGCGCAATGTCCCTTTCAGTTTCATGACATCACACCATCAGCTTGATGGTGTATGCAAAAGACATGGAAGGACGTTTACATGTATTACTAGGCTGCCTCTGGGATAGGAGCGCAGGGTATGCGCTATGTTGGTTGAAATATCTTCCTAAGATAATCTTCGGAATACCACAGATAAAATATTTTAAGGACATTGTATCTTAGAATAGATAAATGTTAATCTGTTGATTTTCTGAATACCCCCCCCCCCCCCCCCCGAATTTCTTAACCTTTCAGAATTATGACATTGACACCTTGTGCCTTGGTTGGAGATAAAATGGAGGGAATTGACAGTGATTTTTAACATTGTCTTGACTTTGGTTGGAGCTAGACGCGTTGATAGGCCTGGCCTGGAAACAAGGGAAGAGGAGAGTTCCTCTAACTGTTTAGTTAATGGAGCTGTAAGATGTAAAGCCAATTGATCCAACTTTATTTGTTTTCTAGATTAAAATTGTAATTTTTTATTTCTTAAAGTGAAATTAAATTGTCGCACAAAAACACTTAATTTCTGATTGATTTTCTACTTTTTTTTCACTTTCCTGTTTTCTTGCAGGACATCTTTCATGGAGATGAGAAGCACTCACATTGCAGTGTAACCATGGAAACATCACGAAGCAAACTACGAAGGGAAGTGCGGGAGAAGAGATTGGCATATTTCCAGAATGCCGACACCTCCCCGCAACCGACACCTCCAGGTGTTAGAGCAACAATCCAGGCCTCGTCCAGGTATAGTGCACCCCAGAGTTCCCCCCAGGAAAGAGTAAAGAGGCCATCTCAACATGATGGCACGCGAGACAGGAGAGAACAGATATCATACGATCAAGGTTTGCCTCTTTCTAGGCCCTTGACTGGCAGGGGCAAACAGAGAGTGGGAGCACAACACCCGCAAAGCTCTGCGAGAGGTCAGGCTTCTGGGTTTTCACCCTTGAAGCGTAGCAAGAACAGACCAGCAAGTGCCTACCCCTTGCGCACTACAAACAACGTGCTTGCTGACAGCGATTACAGAGGTAACAGTCAGTCCCAAAGGCCGTCCAGTGCTAAAGTTGGCGATCGTTCAAGAAGACCGACAACTGGAGACAGAACAGGGACAGGGAAGACTGGTGTACAGAGACCGGTTTCATCAAATGTCTATCATGGTCTAAAAGAGGCCATTGGGGCAGCTCACACAGTTTATAGGAGGCGGTCTGAGTTTGAAGATTTCAGGAAAAGCACTGGTTGGCAGACTGAGGCGAGCAAACGCAGTGACGAAGAGCTGGAAGATTTCTTCCAGGCGCGTGAGTTACGGGCAGTCCAGGACAGAGACGATGGGTATAGACACGTGAGTCAACAAAGTAGGTTAAAACATAGATACGTAGGACCAGGAGGGGATACCTCAAGGCCTGTAGGAGCCTATGAGAAAAGGTACATGGGAACATCTGTTGCAGATGGACATGTTCAAGATGTAACCAGTGATGATCCGTATGGTGTGAGGAGTCGGACAGCCCTTGAGGAAGGCATTGCCAGGAGGGTGAACGCACAGTGGACTCCCACAGCTGATCCAGAAGCCCTGCAAGCATCAGAGTTCCACAGCATGTACTCCGCAGAGAACATGCTTCAGTCCTTACTGGGCATCCGCAAGGCCAAAGCTAAGATTCATGATGAGCTCCTCAAGACCATCTTAGTCCATGGCTCTGCAAAAGCCTTCTTGCTGCAAAAATCCCAGGCACATAAAGGAGAAACGGCCCTCGGGAAAGGTGTGCAAGATCTCAATGGGAACGAGACAACTGTTGAATCATATGTGAGATCCAACGATACATCTGTATCGTCAATGACTGCTGACGTGCCATCTGTTAGAAAAAAATCTACTGATGCCATGTATTTGCAACAAGACACTGATCTTAGAGATCCAACTCTATTTTCCCAGAGTTCTGAAGAAAACATTTTGGATGGTGTTATCGAGGGATCTGAAGCAGGAAGACCTGACGTTGAAGAGAGGCCTAGTTCCAAGGATGATGGAGAGGAGAGTGGAGTGGAGATGGACGATCTCCAGTTTGATGTTGGAGCTCTCTGCAGTGCTGCAAAGCAAGGAGATGATGTCCTCAGACAGTACATCAAAGGCCTCACTGAAAGAGTCAAAGCAAGTAAGGAGAAGGACAGCAGGATTGCAGAACCTGCGAACCGCAATGAAACGGAAGTTACTCAGAGACAATCTCTATTTTCTCATAAGCAGCCTCAAAGAAAATTTACCACAACGCTTGGGAGCAGTCTCAGTGAAGGGGCACTGTCTTCCAAACATGATCCAACGAGCCATGTCCATAGAAAAGGAGAAGAGGTGGACAGCCAAAGTGCTTCCTTTGTAGAGGAATCTGGGATGGGGACTCATATGCAAGCAGCAATAGGAAAAGAATCAAACCACAGAGATAGAATTTTAGCAGTGGATGCAGTTTCTCAGAGAATTATGAATGGAGGCAGCATCTTAGACAATGATAATGAACGTAAAGAGCTGCAGAGCCGCGTTGATGAAGAGGACAATTTAAGTGAATCTGATCTACTTGAAGTGTACAAGAGAGACACTACTGGAAAGGACACCATGTCAGCTGCATCTGTTGAAGGAAGCCTGGACAAACACATGCCTCAGGAAGAAGAAGAGGATAGTAAAGAAATTCATGAGTATGATTTCCTGCAAAGTGGTAAAGTTGATGTGTTTGGAGCTGAAGAAAAAAGCAACAGAAATTTAGATTTTGAAAATGACCCTGAGAGTATTATCAGCAGAGTCAAGGAGCCAGCAGTCACTGCAGATATTCTTGAGAGGCTTGGTCTCTTTGATGTCATGGCTCCTTCAGGAAATGCCATCAATGTTCACAAGGAGGAGAAACTAGCGGATCAGGAAGCGAGCAAGAGTAGGGGTGATTCCATGTCTTCAAACGATGCCCACCTCTTGTCTTCTGAACTCAATGATTCTGACCTCAGCCTCGAAACATTCCGTCCAGAGAACCGTACCTTCACACCACTGCAGGATGTTGGCAACTACAACAGGGCAGGGGTGCTCACCACCAGTACCTTGGAGACAGCAGATTCCATCGAAGAAGTCTTAGAGAGGCCTTCCTCTGGAGCCGGAACATCTGCCCTTCGACGAACGTATGACATGGAGGAAGGTGGGTGTGCTGGCGAGTTTGCAGACCCAGACATGAGCACACCATTCCATTCAAAGATTCAGCAATCAAAGAATGGCGTGTCCTTTGTCTTTGATCCATTGACGGCTCGATCAGATTTTGCACAACCAGGGAGAAGCACCAATGTGCTTGACCAATCCGACAAGTTGGACTCGTATAACAAGTCCATTGCCTTTGAGGTTGAGCTGACTGCAAGGAATCAACCCAGGAAGCAGCCCAAACCGCCACCATCGTCTAAACCCACCAACTCCCGCATGATGAACCCCAACAGGTCTTCCCCGAAGAAGTGTCCGGCCTCTCCCAGGAGGGCCCGATCCAAGACTCCCAGGACTCAGGAGGCCCACCTAGAGGAGGTCAGGCAGCATCACGAGAAGGAGAGGAGAACCTGGCGGTCGTCCTCGCCCAGGAAGGCTGAAGACTCTCGAGCAGCCACCTCCTCAGAGGGCCAGCCTTCTCTCAAGCTCAGCCTTCCAGCTGATGAAGACACGAGCAGGCAGCCAAATCAGCTGCAGGACAGCCTTTCTGACCTGCAGTTTGGTGCTCCCTTCGCTCACTCCCCACGCCGAGCCGCTCCTCTGGAGGATGAAAACGAGGTTCTAGACAGGATCGCCAGCTTTGATCCTCTCTCCTCAAACCAAAGCTCTCTGGAGCTTGAAGGAGACTCTGAGCGAGATGTCCTGGGTGCTCTGCCTGCCAGACAAACATCTGGGTCTGGGATAGAATCCCTTGGGCTAGGGGCGAGTGGTAGTTACAGCGATGGTCATCAGAGAGCGGACAGACCGAGGCCAAGCAGTGCAAACCCCAAGCGGACCTCGTCAAAGAAGCTGGGAGGGAGCCAGAAGAGCAGACCAAGCAGCGCCCACTCCAAGATGTACTCGTCCCCGGACAAGAGCTACGACAGGAAGTGGCCTCAGTCCAGCATGGCCTGGATGACCCAGCAGAAGCTTGCCAGCAGCCTGGTAGGAGGAGGAGGAGGAGGTGATGAGCCAATCAGCAACCTCCCTGCAGCTGGGTCAGGGGCAAAGGTCAGGAGCAGCCAATCACGGGTCAACAGGGAGTTTGCTAGGAGGGAGAAGCCACCAGTGGCTGTGCAGATGGCCAGGAGAGACCGGGACTTCATCAGGGTCCGGTCATCCAAGATCATGGGTCAGTATGCAAATCTGCACAGGTTTGAGGAGGTCATTTCGATTTGTGTTCACAAAGTCACCTTGCATGGTTTAAACACACAAAGTGCAGTGGAGTGTGTTTCCAACGATGCCAAAGTTACTGCGTGTACACATTTCTACCGAATCACAAAGAAAGAGCATAATTTGTTTTATAGAATGGGCAATAACGAGAAATATCCCCTCCCCCTAAAACTTACCTGAAAAGTACACAAAATTTACTGACGCGTGGCAATGAATTTTCAAACAATTGGCGAGAAAATTGATTTTAAGCTACTTTTGTAATATAAACTCCTTTTTTTTATATCCCTCATTGATATACAGGGAAACCCCGTTACAAGGAGGGGGACGGAACCCACACGTTTTCCTTGCTATAGCCGATTGCTCGCTATACCAGTACATGATCAAAACATGCAGAAACAAATACATGTACATCTATAGGACTACACAAGGGCTCGTAATAATTTCCTTTCTTTTTCTTTATTCTTTTGCCTCGCTATAGCAGATCTCGTTATAAGAAAACAGAAAAATCGGGACCCAAGAAATGTCCTCGTAATAGCAGGGGTCTCGCTATACCCGTGCTCGTTATAACGGAGTTTCCCTGTATTCCAGTTTGTTGATTGGTTAAAAGTGTCACATACAGAGAGTAACATATATTGTTCTTCTTCCTGGTGCTCAGATGGAGTGGTGGCCCGTGTGCTGGAGGGGCATGGCTCATCAGGCGTGCCTCCCTTGACTCTCCAGCTGATTCAAGATGTAAGTCACATGATCTCATGCAGCAAGTCACATGACCTCATTCAGCAAGTCACATGACCTTATTCAAGGAGTCTTTCAATCTCATTGTAGATGTCACATGATCTCATACAGCAAGTCACATGACCTTATTCAAGGAGTCTTTCAATCTCATTCTAGATGTCACATGCTCTCATTCTAGATGTCACATGCTCTCATTCAGCAAGTCACATGACTTCATTCAGCATACCACATGACTATATTAAAGGCGCCTTTCAATCTCATTCTAGATGTCACATGACCTCATTTAGCAGCTCACATATGATGACCTTATTCAAGAAATCTCGTAATCTCAATCTCAGCTCCAAATGTACCTGAATCAGCATTTGTAATGTTACCTAAAAATTATGTTTCCTTAATCTCGGATGAAGTAGCAAGTTAATTCAAATATTTACAGAGTTGCTGCATTATTGCATATAATGTAACAGATAGTAGAGTTTGTAGTTAATGGCCCAGATTCAGAACTGAGGTTTAATGCAAACAGTGTACTAAGCCTGGACTAACTTTATATGGACACCAAATACAACAACATATCTAAATCATCCACTGAATTTTGTAACAGCATGAAGTGATTTATGTTGTGGCCCATTTAATAAGTCTATGTTCAGTGTGCAGTCTAACTTAACCCTATCAAGCCAGGGGGGCTAAAACAGCCCCCCCCCCCCTCCCTCGACATTTTTTGTGGTAAATTTGTAACGCGAAAAGATCGCGCCGCGTCGCTTCATGATTTTTTTCCTTTAAGTCTCATGCAACTTTTAAGACCAAATTTGCGATGGGGGGGGGGGGGGGGGGCTGTTTTTGCCCCCCCCCCCCCCCCCCCTTCTCTCGGGCTATGCAATTTCAAAATAGACTGGGCTATAAAGGGTTAAACCACTGCTGTAAATACAAGCCAATGACTCTTCTTCTTTGATGATACTGGTCCATGTGTTTACCCCCTCTAGAGTCCTCGTGGGTCAGAGTCCTTGTCCATCTGGCAGCTCCTTCCGGATGAGATCCTGCTCCACATCTTCTCCTACCTATCTCAGCCTGGCTTGATACCATGTGCTCTCACCTGTCAACGCTTCCACCGCATTGCCATGGACGACTCCCTGTGTGAGTAGATTAGAATAAACAGAGAGAGAGAGAGAGAGAGAGAGAGAGACAGAGAGAGAGAGGGAGACAGAAAGACAGAGAGACAGAGAGAGAGACAGAGAGAGAGAGACAGAGAGAGAGACAGAGAGAGAGACAGAGACAGAGAGAGAGGGAGAGAGAGAGAGAGAGAGGGAGTGAGAGAGAGAGAGAGAGATCTTCTCCTACCTATCTCAGCCTGGCTTGATACCCTGTGCTCTGACCTGCCAACGCTTCCACCGCATTGCCATGGATGACTCCCTGTGTGAGTAGATTAGAATAAACAGAGAGAGAGAGAGAGAGACAGAGAGAGAGACAGAGAGAGAGAGAGACAGAGAGAGACAGACAGAGACAGAGAGAGAGAGAGAGACAGAGAGAGAGGGAGTGAGAGAGAGGGAGTGAGAGAGAGACAGACAGACAGACAGACAGAGACAGAGAGATAGAGGGAGTGAGAGAGAGATAGAGAGATCTCCTCCTACCTATCTCAGTCTGGCTTGATACCATGTGCTCTGACCTGTCAACGCTTCCACCGCATTGCCATGGACTCCCTGTGTGAGTAGATGAGAATAAACAGAGAGAGAGAGAGAGAGAGAGAGACAGAGAAAGAGAGGGAAAGAGAGAGAGAGAGAGAAGGACAGACAGACAGACAGAGAGAGAGAGAGAGACAGAGAGAGAGAGAGAGAGAGAGAGAGAGAAAGAGACAGAGACAGAGAAAGAGAGACAGAGAAAGAGAGAGAGACAGACAGACAGATGAATAGACAGAGAGAGACAGACAGACAGACAGATGAAGAGAGAGACAAAGACATACAGACAGAGACAGAGATAGATATAGAGATAGAGAGAGAAAAAAAGAGAAATACATAGAAAGAGAGAGGGGAGAAAATGAGGGCGAGATACAATGAGCAAATAAATAGAAAGATACAGATGAAGAGAGATAGAGAGATAAATCTCCCCACCTCGGTGTGTCAAAGCCTCACTGGATTGCTATGGATCACATAGATTTTTGTTTTTGTTGTAATGACAGTATGTTTAATGTTCTACAAGACTCTACAGTCAATCTGTATATCCCTTGCAGTCTGAATAGTTACAACATTAATTGAGGGACCCTTTTTCATGTATCACAATCCCTACCACTCCACCTGACTCTCCATGCCTTTTCTACACAGGGAGGACCATTACCCTAGAGGGCAGAGATCTGACCGACTTCTACCTGACCCACATCGGAGAGCGGCAGCCGGTCAGTCTCAGCTTGGTCAAGTGTCGGGGCAAGCTGGTGACTGAGAACGGACTACGCAATCTCTTCCGCTCATGCGCTGACTCACTCCAGGTGAACTACCATGGCAACAGCCAATCAATAGACTAATTTTCATTATGTATGCAAATTTTATACATGTTCTTCAGATATTGTGTTCCTAATGGCAACTCCAAAGCTTGTCCGAGGTTTGTCCAAATAGCAACCATTAATAGATTCCGAGTGCATTCCGCCAATGGAAACTGCATCCCTAGTTACAGGTGAATGTGCTAATGCGTCCTTTGGCAGTAAGGATAAATTCGTGAATA
>OZ022596.1:15980477-16155477 GCA_963669155.1 Arbacia lixula
TGTGAACAGTCCTGCCGATGCAGGTCTACTATCTCTGTATCAAATACCTGGCTTAGATCAGACCAGTGTGAAAGCTCCCATAGAAGCAGGTCTTGTATCCATGTATCGTGTACCTGGAGAAAACCAGACCAGTGTAAACAGTACTAATGTAGGTCTTGTATCTATGTACTATAGTCTTTAGGAAATACAACAAACAATATTTTCAGTCTCTTCGCATTGTATATTTTCTTATCTAATTTTGTGAATACTGTAAATTATGATAATAAAATATCTAAATGATTTTTATCATGTATATAAATTTGCTCTACATAAGCAGTATTGAACAGGAGTATACCACTGATGTGTACCAGGTAAAGTCTTGCTCTGTGGAAAGAGTGTGCATTTTATATGAATATAATTACATGTGGCACCCAGAGAGTTGAATAGAATAGAAATTGAATAGAGGAAGAGGAGAAACTATTATTTGGAAAGTAGTCTTGATGATAGGGTTGGATTGCTAACACATTCACTGGCCTAGTATAGGGCTGGAGACCATGGTCTTGTGGGTCGAGACAAAGTTGTATCATGTAAAATGGCTGGATTACTCCTGTTGTTGTGATTAGATGCAAGTAGGGATGTTTCTAAGACTTTTTCCAGGCTAGAAGCACAGTTTCAAAACACGCTTTGATTCTAAACTGTTTTTCTAGTCAAGACAGATATCTTAACCCCTAGAAACACATTGAAATCATGTGTCGAGACATCTGGGAATGCAAGATATTTTAAATGCGTTCTATTTCCCGCTCAATCCTGTTTGTGATAATTGATTGTCTTTCAAATTCCGTCTTTCTTGTGTGTGTGTTTGGATGTATCAACCGTCCTTCCTTTGAAACGCTTTGTGCAATGCTTGCGATGTAATCTATGCAGAATGTAGCATACATTTTCTGAAATCTAGTTGATGTATAGAAGTGTTGTGGCCAATAATGTATTCGTAATTATTATAGAGACATGCAGATTGGTATTCCTTCCCTATCTCTGTTAGTGACAACCCAAATCTGTTTTGATGTCTCAAATATGCATACTTGTTTTTAAAGGGAGTATACTGAACTGGGAAGACCAAAAGGCCTCCACAAGATCTTTGTGAGCAATCTGCTTGCCAATGTTCTCAAGTTCATGTATTGTCCATTTTAGAAACTTGCTGAAAGTGATTTGCCCGCAAATGATCCACATTTGGAGTAATTAATTCACAAATGTGGATCATTTGAGGGCAAATAACTTTCGGCAAGTTTCGAAAATGGACAATACATGAACTTAAGACCATTGGCAAGAAGATTGCTCACGATCACCTTTTGAAGGCCTTTTTTGTCTTCCCAGTACAGTATATATGTATTCCCTTCAAGCAATTTGATGTATTTGCACCTTGAACTTACAATCTATGGAATACATGTACATGTAGAGCATAAACATGTAATGGCATTCCACTTACAGTACGTGTAACAGACCCATTGTTTCCTCTCAATGGAGATGGGGCCGCGAGAAATCTTGACGTTGCATTTATTTCAGCACACTGAAAAGATTTATTGATGTGTGACAGTGAGTGAAGCAAGAATTTTTGAGCAATATCCAATAACTAGGCATTACTTTTGTGACAATTTAGATATAAATATATATGAAATATATTTCATGATTTGTTTGATTGAATATTATTTTGGGGGGTAAATGAAAATAATTCTTTTTTTGTGTATGTGTGTCTTAATCACATTTTTAAAAATACAAATCTTTTGGCTGATAATTTGCTTAGGATGTTTATTTACGTCCTGAAAATGTATAAATGATTATACAGTGAAACCTGTCTGTAGTGGCCACCCAAGTGAAAAAAATTGTGGCCTTTATAGACAGGTGGCTGCTATAGATAGGTGGCTGTTTGAGTGGTTTGATAGGTTTGACTGTATATCAACAGTAAGAACAGCATCCAGTGTGAGGCTAGAGATACCCACATCTCGGGTCCTACACCCTTGGACGCTGCACTCCCAGTGAAAGAGTTATTTGCCCTATAGTGCAGCTAGGTTTAGTCCTGAAAGTCATACCTGTATGGAGAAGCTTGTTCATTTTATCAAAACACCTCCAGTTCTCTCAAATACTCATTTTGCTTCAGTGCTCATAGTAATGCCCGGATATACCCCAACTACAGTGAAACCTGTCTGTAGTGGCCACCCAAGGGAAACAAAAATTGTGTCCTGTATAGACAGGTGGCTGCTAGAGGTAGGTTCTGTAACACATGTTTCTCTCTGGGGGAATTATTTTAGTGGCCACTATAGACAGGTTGGCTGCTATAGACAGGTGGCTACTAAGACAGGTTCGACTGTAGTTCTCAATACATGTACGTTCTTGAAAATGTGCAGAACGGGCTCAAAGTGTGTACGAACCGAGTGGACCACGCGCGTTGCATAATTTGTACTCTTTAGAGCATTGAAAGTCTGTATATTGCAGAGATTAAACCTATCATTCCATGAAAACAGTTTGTCTTGTTTGATTGAATTTGTGTGTGTCTTTTCTTTTTCTGTTTCTGTTATTAGGGGGTGAGGGGAAGGGGGGGGGGGGGGGGGGGGGGGGGGGGGGGGTGGGGGAGAGGGGGGGGGGGAGGGGGGGGGGGGGGGAAGCTTTACAGCCACACCCCTTCTCGCTCTTCCGGTGATCTGTTCTGAACTCTGACATGACTACCAAAGTGAGCTTGTGCAGCTCATGAGTGTTTGTATTGTAGACTCCCTCAACACATATACAACTCAATGCATGCAACTAATTAGGACGGAGTGAACAGATAGAGGTGTTGACAGCTTACTGGAGACTCACTTATTGATGTCTCAGCCAAGCTCAGGCTTGCAAGCCCAGTCAGACACATTGCTATTATGTGGGTATGTAAATGTGCAGGTGAATTGTCAAGAGGCATGTACATTATCAATAGGAGATAGAAGACTCCACAGCCAGTCTCACATTCCTGCATTTAACATGTATATCTCAATGAGATCTACCGGAGGAGAGATTACAGCATTGTTGTAGATTAAAAAAAAAAAGAGCACCTGACCTACGAAATCGCCTTAGGGAAAGTGGCGTTGTGTGTACGTCACAGCCGGGATATGCTTCACAATGACCATTGTGTATCACACCTGTTAATCCACTAGCAACTTCCATCACCGTGACAATTTCATTAACAATTCCTGATGCTTCTGGCGGAAAGGAAGCTGCGAATTGGCATGTGTGATGCACAATAACGCCTCCCGTTTCTTACGTCAGACCTGAAGGCCGTTTCGGATGACAGTAGGTCAAATTTGACCCCGAGAATATGGTGATTGTTTTCACCCTAATTTCGCTTTTTGGAAAGTGATATAATTTTTGAATGTCATCCGAGCTCATTGTATGGCTTATAAGCTTTCTGTAGATGAATATCTCCATATTTTTGGATTTTCTATGAATATCACCTTTAAGATCCTCTTGCTTACTTTCCAATGTTTGATGAAAGCAGCTCCGGTCTATCTTCAGAATATTCACCCTCCCGCAACTTGCGCTCAGGCAAAAAATCATTCTTAGTACATGTAGTTCCTGCCAACAATACCCAGTCTTATGGTCCCCTTATGGTTCCCGATCTTTTTATTCAGCATCCCCTCAACTTTGAAACAATCTACCTCAGAGCATAAAACAAGCAGACTCAACAGACAAATTTAAATCTATGTTAAAGACCTACTTTTTCGTTAAATAGACTTTCTTTAGCAAATGCAGCTTCAACTGCACTGTCAATTGTCAACATGTACAGGTGTATAATTCAATTTTAGCTGAATTCATTGTCTTTCTATTCATTTTTTTCCTTAAGCGCTTAGAGACATTCTTTGTGATAAGCGCTATATAAATGCTGTTAATTATTATTATTATTATTATCATTACTAATGCAATATATTTATACAGTATCATTTTCTTTTCATTTTGCGAGGTATTTACATAATTTTGTGCACCTTGAAAAAGGGGACTACCTGGCCTCTGGCGACGTCGATATAATTTGATCGACAGTTAGCCGTAAATATGTCAGGACGTTGTCAAAGCAGATGTTGGATCTAGGAATTATTGAACACTCCATGCAACCCTAAAGCCCCTTTCATACTGAAGGTGAAGTGAAGTTGCTCCGGAGTAACTCCGGGTTGAGTTGATCCACTTGTACTGCGGACCGACTTTGTACCCCCTTTCATATTACATGTAGAAGCACCGCAGCGGTATATCCGCTGTCGTTTCCATGGTGTCCAAGGAGTTCGCGTGGCCGAATTCACAGCGATAAGCACATATCGCATTTCCGGTGCGGAGTAACTCCGTTTGTTAACCCTCTTCTCGAAGTGGGTTGAGTACTCCACTTTGAATCCGGATTGAACAAATCTCAGAATTTTCATATTGCCCACTAAAGTGGAGTAACTCCTCCTAAACTCCGGAGTAACACCACTTCGGCTCTCAATATGAAAGGGGCCGGGTATAAGGGTAGTAAAGGGATAGTCAATCTAAAGAAAAGTTGGCTTCAATAAAAGCAGAAACATAGTCAGTGATATTAGTGAAGATTTGAGGGAAATCCATGGAAGGATAAGAAAGGTATGATCTTTTGAAATCAAAAATCAAAACTATAAAAAAATTATAACTTTCTTATTCTTTGACGGATTTTGGTCAAATCTTCACTAATATTTAAATTTCATGTTTGTCCTTTTATTGAAACAAACTTACTTTCAGGGTGAACTATCACTTTAACGTAAAATAAAGAGTGACGTTATGAAGATAACACTTTGATACATTTTGTTTTGATGCATTTTTATACATACCGCATCATGATTTGCTTGTTTGAGAGAGTTTTTTTTTTTTTTTTTTTTTTTTTTTTTTTTTTTTTACACATGGACGTGATTTTTCAGACTGAGCTTTCTCGTATTTGACTGATTTTCCATTGTATGTGTTAGAATTAATAATTTCAACTTCAAAAAACTTGGAAAAAATTATGCTCCAATGTTCAAAAACATAGTGTCTTGTGTGCTGAAGCTTACATAAAAATTAATCACAAGATGTGTGTCAATGAAACATGCTGGCACAATGACTTGTTGATTGAGTGGCTATATGAGTGACGAGTGTGCATGGGTGGAAATCCCGGGGAGGGGGGGGGGGGGGGGGGACGTGTCCACCATACTGTTTTAGTTCCTGTACCCCCACAATTTCAAGTATCCCCCCCCCCCTCAGAGCACCCGCTCAACGGGTACTTCTTGAGGAAAAACATGCCCCCCCCCCCCCCCCCACACACACACACACCTTCGAGGAGCCATTTCCGCCCATGCGTGTGTGGGTTATTAGCGCACAAATTAATGCAACGGTGATTTTGACGGTAGGACGCACACCCGTCGTCTTCTTCTTCTTCTTCTTCTTCTTCTTCTTCTTCTTCTTCTTCTCCTTCTTCTACTTCTTCTTCTTCTTTTTTTTTTGTAATTCATGTTTTATTGATCCTTTTCATCAAAATATACATAACAAAACATTCATGGTGTAATGGATCACATTTTGAAGTTCAGATGACATTGGCATATAAAATAACATGTCTAACATACAAAATAGTATAAAATAAGAAAACATATATGTTTGTTAACAACAACAACAAAAATTCAGGCACTTGGCCTATAAAAAATAAACATAACAAAAATAGCCTTCTGCTTTATCGCCTCTTTAAAGTATTCAGAATGATAGCCCACTTGCCATCATGTTTTCCTAATTTGCATTTCCTTTGTGCTATGGTGTGTTCAACAGTTTCAAATGATAAAAGAAAGTTACAAAAATGGGAGAGAGTAGGTTTTGTTTCGTCACATCGACATCTAAAAATATATTGTTTACCTGAAAGGAGCAGAAAGTTCAATATAAATATATTTCTGGGAATTTGGGGCTTACAGATACCAAAAAGAACATAACTTTCTGAGAGGAAATCAGGAAGATCTAGTGAAGCAAAAAGTGTACCAACATTATTCCAAAATTGGTTAACGACATGGCAAGAATAAAAAAGATGCACTAGAGATTCTGGTGATACTTTACAAAATGTACAAAGTGTATCCGTTACCTTTTTAATACGGAATAACCAAACCTTGGTAGGAATCAAATTATTAAGAATCTTGAATTGTAAAGCTCGAAGTCTCGTATCTATAGTAATACGTAGAGGTAGTTTTAAAAGTTCTCTTACTTCTTCTTGTTGAAACCCATAGGTGTCTTTTAAACGTGTAAATATATTTGAAATTGATGGGTTATTTTCCTCCATAAAAAATGTGTAAAAAATGTACTTTGGTACACCTATTACTTCTCTAGTGATGCCATCAATAGTTAAAGTTGGAATCAATGAAATGTTGTCAACATTGGGATGAAAGTTTTGAGATAGAAAAAATGATTTCCATCTTGATGGCATAAACTTGTAACAGTCGAGAAGCAGAAAGTATTCAACAAATGTTAAGCCTTTATTTTTGGCATCTTTCCATCTTAATGGTCTGCCATACTCGTCCAACATATGTGACACCTTAACAAAACCTTTGTTTTTTTTATCTCTGGCTTATAAAAAGATTTTCCATTTTGTAACATACATCTGTTATTCCACAGTATTTGGTCACATATTTTAATGTTTTTCTGAAATACTGTGCTCCAACTAATCATGACATCTTTATACCATTCAGGAATTGTCAAGTTTAAAATATTAAGGTCATAATTACAATGAAATATAAAGTCACCACCTACATTTTGAAGTTATGTCAACAGAATAATCTTCCATCCCTTTGAATTGGATGTAAAAACTCTTTGTATCCACTTGACTTTTTGCACTTGTAAAAGAGATTTTAAACAAATCATTTTGAGCCCTCCATCTTCATACTGCTTAACAAGTATCTGCCTTTTGATCCTGTCAGGGCCGTTCCAAATGAACCCCAAAACTAACTTATTGACTTCTTTTATATAATAATCTGGGATTTTTGACAGACTTGCAAGGTAAAGTAATTGCGAAAAAGCAAAGGTTTTGACAATTTGTATTTTGCCTATTAAGGATAAATGACGAGCTTTCCATAAATTCAACTGTACTCTAATTTTCTCAAGTGTTCTTTGCAATTGTGAAGAGAAAACATTGGGTGAATACGCTATATCTACTCCGAGAATTGTCAAAGACTTCTCGAACTGAATATTCTCTAGTGAATGTTGATTATCTTTACAGGCTCCTATCCACATTGCCTTTGTTTTGGAGATATTGATAGAGAGTGATGATTCCTTTCGGAAATTCTGAAGTGTATTCAAAAGATGTCTAAATGAAATATTGTCTGAAAGGAAAACCGTTATGTCGTCCGCGTACATCGACAGTTTCAATTCTAAATTGTCAGATATTTTCAAACCATGTATTGTCTTGTTTTCACGAATGCTTATAGCAAATGTCTCTATAGCTAAAACAAACAAATAAGGACTCAATGGGTCCCCCTGCCTAACACCTCTTTCAACAGGAAAATAACCCGATGACAGACCCCGATTCGTTACCGCACTTTCTAAATTGGTATATAAAACTTTAATAAAATTACAAAATCCTTCTCCAAAATTGAATGATCGGAGGACGTTCAACAAAAAAGAATGGTCTAGTGAATCGAACGCCTTTTGGAAGTCCAAAGTTAATAAAATTCCTGGAATATTTTTCAATTCAGAAAAGAAAAGAGCGTCTTTAACTGTCCTGACAGCTTCTCCAATAAATCTGTCCTTTATAAATGCTACCTGATCAGGGTGAATCAGATCCAGTAGAACTTTCTTTAATCTTTCTGCAAGAGCTTTAGAACCAATTTTCAAATCAACATTCACTAGAGTGATGGGTCGGTAATTTTCGATTAACATTTTGTCTTTACCTTTTTTTGATATGAGTGTAATCAAACCTTGTCTTTGTGAACTAGAAAGTTTACCTTGTTGAAAACTGTAGTTAAGATTATCTACCAAAAGCTGTCCAATTTTACCCCAGAACTTGCGATAGAACTCGACCGTTAAACCGTCATTTCCCGGTGACTTGTTTTTTGACATAAGTAATAGGGAAGATGTACATTCCTCTAACGTTAATGGCAAGTCACATTTACTCTTGGCGTCCGAGGGTAACTTTGGAATATTTTCTTGTCCTAAGAATAAGGAGTTTTGCCTCGAGTCGACATTAGGCTTTCTATATAATTGTGTATAGAATGATTTTATTTCAGAATTAATATTTTTCATATCTGTAAGTATGGAATCGCCTTGCTTCAGCTTAAGAATTGATGATTTATTTTTGTGGCCTTTTTCTAAATTTAGAAAAAATTTAGTATTTTTTCCCCGAATTCCATCCAATTTGCTTTCGACCTTAATATAATGCCTTGTGTTATATAATCTAAATAAGACTCATATTCGCTTTCGATCTTTTTATATTCCTCAACATGCTTTTCACCCTCGGAATCCAACAGAAACTGCAACCTTTTAAGCCTGTTTTCCAGTTCTCTTCGCCTTTCTTTCCTTTTCCGTGCCTTTTCAATACTGTAATTATGCGAAAATAGGCGAATATACTTGAGAAATTCCCAACCTATTCTCATATCATCAAATTGTGAAATATCTTTTATCCACAGATCTAAATTTTTCGTCATTTCAGAACAAAACACTTCATCGTCGCATAGGGTATTATTAAATTTCCAATTCATAGCATTACATCTTGTTTCTTCTTGTACTTTAAATTCTAAAATAATAGCCAAATGATCAGAACCCACTCCGGGTATCATATCTACCTTGCTAATATAATCCTGCAGGGTCTCGGAGACAAACCAAATATCTAATCTACTTTGGATTAAAGGCCGCAATTGTTTCCAAGTATATTTACGCGTGATAGGGTTACGTACACGCCATATATAAATGACATCTAAATCACTCTGTAATTTTTTAAGTTGACTGATTACTGCTTGCGAGGTTGTTGGATGACCACCTTGTCTGTCAACATTCACGTTAAAAATCACGTTAAAATCGCCCCCAATTAAAAGAGGAGTGGTTGCGATGTTATCAAAAGAATTTAAGGTACATAATAAATTATCAAAAAATATTTTTTGTTCATGTATCTTATCAGCTGTTGGTGCATAAACGTTACAAATTATAAATTCATTGCCGTCTATAATCATTCTTAAAATCAAATATCTACCATTACCTGAAACATGTTTGGAGATGATTTTATAATCTAGTTTTGAATTGATAAGTATCATGACCCCACTACTATGAGGAGATCCATGACAAAAGAGTACATCACCGCCCCATTCTGAAGACCAACTACTTTCTATGTCTTCTGAACTATATGTTTCTTGTAGGAGAGCAATGTCTATTTCTTTTTCTCGCAACCAACTAAATACCTTTTGCCTCCGCAACCCTGATCTTAGACCTCTTACATTCAGAGACAAAAAATTAATGCTCGTTTCACAACCCATAGCAAGGTATCACACATGTATCTGTAACTTTGATATACATGTACATGTACCAATCCACAAACACATAACCATGCAACCTACATGTACTTACGACAGGTGTCAGATGTATTTGGCTTGCATCTGTAACATAAAGAAGCCTAAATACAACTTTCCACTGTTGCGAACACCATTCTGAAGTATCATTACAAATGCTAATGTAAATTTCAAAATTATGCATTGAGCAACTGCCTTGTACTTGTTTTCCAACACTTGGAATTTGTTTTGCTTTTAGCTGACGCAAGAGAACTATCAAAAGAACATCTCTGGCAAAGGCAAACTATGTACATAAAAACAATATACAAAGAAAGTTTAAATGTGTATAAACACTTGTCCACAAACAAATACATTGATAAATGTGAAAAATTAAGACACGTCTGACTGATCGAATGCTTAACATGAGGAACATGTCAAAGACATGAAATCCTGAAGGAGCTAACGAACCCACCCTTTAACATGTTCACAAAATTAATAAATATTGCTGGAGGGAGAACCATAACGTGGCAGAGAGAATCTAATCAATACAGTAAATAGAGCAGATATATATCAGTATCAAGTCACTGATCAAAAGTTGTGTGTTCATTTCCAATGTCAGTAGCACTTTGTGTTCAATAAAGTAAATGAACTTGAGTTTTGTTCTCTGTAATTGTAAATGAAATGAAGACCGTGAATGCAGGACCGCTATCCTTTATGTATTTCCCATTTCTGGGTACCTTTTTCTCTGTAGAAGAGGACCACTTTTGCTCCAACAACAGTTATTTTTGTAGACAGCTTCTTTTCTTTTCTCAACTTGTATGCAACTTTGGATAACTCACGGCGTGTTGCCTTCAATGCTGGAGGCAAGTCTGTTCTTACTGTAAGCCGAGATGTTTCTTGTGAACCAGGTGGGTATTCGACTCCTCCTGTGGTGTTTCCAGTCGAAACATCTGTGGCGACTCTCTTCTTGTAAGCTCGCTCTTCAAACGCAGCAAGGACTCGATTACGTTGTGACATATAGACAAACTTGGCTATGATAGGATGGGGGACACCCTCTTGTGAGTGACGTTGAGGTAACCTGTGCACGTTGATAAGGCAAATGGCCCCCGCTTCCTCTTTGCTTAGACCCAGTAGAGTAAAAACATGGCGAATCACGGCATAGACATTTTCTCCTTGCTCCATTTTGACCCCGTAGAATAAAAGATTATTCTTCCTCTGGTATATCTCTGATTCGATGAGCTTTGTACGAAGTTGATCAACCTCCTTTCTTAGGTTGCTTTCAATCTGAGGAAGCTTCTCTTTCTCGATAATGTCGACCTTCGATGCATTAAAATCAACTGCTGCTTCTAAGTCATCCACTTTCGTCTTGATCTGATCCAAATTGTGTTGTAATCCGTCTAACTTTGCACAGACTCTAACTTCAGATTCCCGTATAGAGCGCATGACATCTGCGAGCGTGAATGCACTCTCCGGTTCGCCCGTGCCCTCCGGCGTTGGTGTGCCGGTTTGTGCGGTTGACGGTATAGATTGTTTGGTGCGTTGGCCCTCGGTCTCGGACGACATCGTTGCACTTCTTAAGAAATACGACTTTTCCATTAGAAGTGGTACTAAAGGCTAGAGTAATGTGTTCAGTTATTCACTAATGGCAAATTAATTCAATGTTTGAGCTTACCAAAACAAAAGAGTCCCTCCAAAATAAGTGAAAAAGCGGTGGGGTCGAGAGCTCCCAAAATTACACGTCCTCCATGTTTAAAGCCGTCAATCCATGTTTAAAGCCGTCTTTAAAGTTTTTCAAGTTCTTCTTCTTCTTCTTCTTCATTTTTATTCCACACCCCCACATTTTTGTGTCATCTATGTCTCAACAATGCATGTGTCATGTCATTATGTTTTTACCATGTATAGGTATACATGTGAACTTGGCAAATTAACATTTTCAAGGTCATGGCATAACCGTGACGTCATCTACGAACAATTTAATGAAAACCTATTAACTGATATATCTCTAGACCTGATTTTCTGTAGCTAATGAAAATTGACATGCATCATGAACATAATGTTCGTTTAACCATAATAATGATGATGCCTTTTTGCTTGCGCAAGATGAAATTTGCTTTGGGTAATATTTTGTGAGGTAGACCTGCAGTCTACTAAGTGGTTGCTTGCACGATGGAATGCCACGCATATTACATTCTCAAGCAACAGACCAGTACGTAGTTACGCCATGGTCCTGAATCCACTGAATAGTAACTACATGTATAAGAATGCAAACTATGGTTTGTTCATGAAGCTGATGGGTGAAAAAAATTACAGTCTTTACAACTTGTACGTGCAATAGAGCAATGTTCTTTCACTGTCTTCTCAGAGCTGAATAGCTGTTGCCACTTGTGCATGATAAGTTTAATCTGTGAGTAGTGCCATTGACCCGAGGTAATTTTCTGCCAACAGTAATCTGCTCATGCGCAGATTGCAAGAACCTTACTGGAAAACTCAAGTGGGAGTACCCAAAACATGCCAAAGCGATGGCGCCGCCCGGGTTAGCATGGTTAGGGTGAGCGACAATCTTATTTTATTTTATCTCGTATACCGGTCAAATGGAATCGTATTTGCAAACACCCTCCTACAAAAATGTTTAATTACCACGAAGAAATCATGCGTGGCATAAGTAAAGCAACTCAAGTGTGTTAACTGATACATGTACATAAAATGTGTATTAATAGAAATGCCACAATTCAATTACACAAAATGAATGGGAAGGTATTATTTCAGAACCAGTTGTTAACTAGAATGAAGTGTACATAATTTCTTTTACATATTCTTTGTCAATAAAGTTCAGTTCTATTTAATTAAAAACAAATCATAATATACTAGGTGTTCGTAGGTATTTGAAAACTGTTAGTATATCCTATTCCGATTCATGTGCTTTCTGTTTAATGGATATTGAAACAATTGCTTATTAGTTATGGGAATGCCCCTTGACTCATCGATTCTTAGATGATTTTGGAAATATACCCTGAATTTTGTCATTTAAAATGAGCTTTTTAATAATATCGTCTTTGGCATACCAGGCGGAAATTCTTCCTCATTCAATGTCGATATCTTGCATGCTAAATGAAATATATTTTCAACGATATGTTTGAAGGGATTTCTTTTTTTGTTATTATGTTTGAAGGGATTTTTTTTTGTAATTTCAAAAGAAATTATATATCCGCATAAAAGAGATGCAACAATTAAAATGCAGCAAGATAAGTGTATTTAATCTCATAATAGAGGGAGAAATGTCCAGCTTATTTTCCTTTTTGATTTCTATTATATATTCATCGAATATATTATGTCTCCATCACGTGTACATTTATTTATAATGATTATGTTGTGAGAGAACATGAACAAAGATTATTATTTGCGAAATTTACCCAAACCAAACTTGAAATGCTATAAAGATTCATTCTAATATGCAGGGGTGAATTTATGGGGTGTTTTTGCCGAATGTCTGAAAAAAACATGCAGTAATTAACGTCTTTTGAAACTCATTTGATTCATGTATGTAAACAAATCCAATAGCAAACGACATAGTCAAACACCTGCCCAAATATTTGCACCTGTATTATCCTTGATGTCTACTCTTCACTTGAGAATCAACTAGGCATTTTGTAAGGGAAGGCATTTTGTTGACAGAAGAGGCCGATTATCTAAACATGATTATATGATATATGATATGAAGTAATATCGCTGATTAACTTGGCTTCTGTGGTTTAATATAGTCTTTCGGCAATGAGAGTAGCATGCAACGCATTTGTTCTCAGAGCAGTCTGTAAAACTAAAGCATAGGCAGGATGGAGCACGCTATCCTTAAAGGGCTGCTAAATTAGAAAAATAAGTTCCCACTAATCTATGTAAAATTATCCATTAAAAACGACTTTCACATTCGTTTGCCGCAATAAAGTCTCATTTTGACGAAGATTTGAAAAAACGCACGCCTCCAGTGACGTATGAGAAGTGAACATGCCATAAATGCCAAAGGCGTTTTTGCAGCATGTCTGACAAAACATGCAGTCATTAACGTCTTTTTAAACTCTATTTGATTCATGTATGTAAACAAATCCAAAATCAAACGATATAGTCAAACACCTGCCCAAATATTTGTACCTGTATTTTCCTTGATGTCTAATCTCCACTTGATAATCAACTAGGCATTTTGGAAGGGAAAGCATTTTGTTCATGATCAGCTTTAAGATTTCTTTACTTATTCCAATCTCTGTGAGTGTATCAGCATTGTGTATGTATGGATGGATGGAGGTAGTCCATCCTGCGCGCGTCGCCTATCATTTCACAACCGTTTTCGGGCATTTTACGTCTTCGCGAAATTTGCGGCGCGGTAATGATGGCGCTATTTTACTTTAATTGCTCTGTCAAGTTGCGTCGCGTTGCAGCATAAAAAAGTCTAAAGCAAGATTATTCACGACGCGGAATGAGGAGGGGAATTTCGATATCCCACTTCGGTTACAAATTACCTCGGGCATCGATGTGTCACAAAGCTGTTTTTTAAAAAGCTAAGGACGACTTTACGTAAGACTGGTTACCCTTTATTGTGCTTAATGAGATTTGTTACTGTTTTAACATAGTAGGAGCGCATTTCCAACAATCCATATCAAATTGGACAAATCATAAACGTTGTTTTCAGATACTTGTTACCAGCGAGAATTTTGATTGATTGAAGATCAGATTCAACTTTACCTGCATGAAATCAAAATAAATGAGAATCTGATTTAGCACAATAAAAGGAGCACCAGTCTTGCGTAAAGTCGTTCTTAGCTTATGACGAGCTTGGTGAGACACCCCTAAGTCCCATCAGCCCAAAGCTCAGTTGTATAATAACTCTCCTTTCTTATTGATCTCATCACATCGGCTACCTCAATGTTTGCTAGCACTGGGTGCTCGATCGTCACGCCTTGAATCTGAACAATGATTTTTGTGTGTGTGGGTCCACTCGTCATGCGCCATAGATGCATCGTGACACGTAATATACACAAATTCCATAAATTCCATATGTAGCACACTAAGGCGCTATTGATCTGATATTATATACAGCAGCATATTTTGTGTATATTGATGGTAGACTCATCTATATACCAAAATGCATTAGCGCCTGCATAGTACAGTCACAGCTACGGCCCTCCCTCTAGATTCTCAGCACCTCCATCAACCTAAAGCCTTAGACTTTCGGGTTTCGCGTGAACTCTGATTCAGTTCGGATGTCAACATTTGTCATGTAGCTCAAGCAACCAAACCGCAGTTTAATTAGCTTTCTCGTCAATCACAACATCAGAAGGAAATCATGTGGTGATGTAGCTGATTGATAACTTATTTGGGATGAGTAGTCCAGCTATAATTAAAGCGCCTGTTGTCATAAGTTGAACCGGATATAAACTTCCCTAGAGCGGAGGCAAGGACTGGAACGACGTTTCTAACGATCCAGCATTTTCTATCTATCTCGACGCCTTTAGGCTTTTAGTGAGGGCTAAGAGATGGTGCAGTTATAATCGTCACGGACTATAGCATATATCTAATATTACACGCTGTACTTTTATACCCCATACCTTCACGCATGCTACGCTCAACACGCATACTATAGTCACAGTGCGCTTATCTTTAGCACCCCGAAGCGGCACACCGGAGGACGAAAGAGAAGAAGAAACCGCAGCGAGACAAACGACGTCCTCCTCGTGGTCAGGCCGGTCATCGGGCGAGCAATGATGGCGAATGAGATCCGGCGATCGGCCACTGAGCAAGGTGTTCTTCTTGCGGGGCTGTTCTTCGTTATTTTCCTGGAGGCCGGCATCATGAAGTCCTTCGGCGTGCTCAGCCAGGACATCGCCGATAATCTGGGAATGTCGATGGACAAGATCGGCTTCGCAGTTGGTCTGTGGGAGGGGATTACTTACACGGCAGGTGAGGCGTGGAAGTGTTTTTCCTCTTCAACCTGAAACATGTATTTATTCATAATTAAAACATTTTTTTCGTACATTCTCGCTCTGACGATGTTCCACGTCACTCTTTTTCTTGAAAAAAAAAAGCTGGTTGCCAAAATAACTTGTTCAGTGTTATGTATTTTAAAGGTGATAAGATTAGTGTCTGAATTCATTACACAATGAAATCAACTCTTTGATATCGAAAACTTGTCAGTTACATGTACAACAATCGCAGGTCATACGTAGATCTAGCAATATAAACGTCAACTTCTCGTAAAGATCGACTCTGAGATGTTTTGGAACGGGAGAAAATGCTTTAAGATGTAATACAGTGTTCTGCATGATTTATGCTTACTAAAGCATGATTTTCTTGCTGACTCGCGACGAATATGTTATCAAATTTGTTCTCTAATAATAACCATCGGTTTTTATATAGCGCATTCCTAGTACCCAAAGCGCTACCCTGGCTTTAGCCAAGCAGCCAAGTATGTAGCGCTAAAAGCTAGTTGATCTAATTAGATCAAGAATACTATATTCCTTACAGGTACCCATTTAGTACACCTCGGTCGAGAGGGACAAACATGAGCAAAACACCTTGTCAAGGGTGTACGCACCGCGCTGTGCTCGAACCCAGGATCTCTCTGCGAGAGTCAAGACCTCTTACCATTATAGAACAGTGCCCTCAGAATAAGCAACATGGCGCGGGTATTTAGCTATTTAGTATTTTCGCACATTATCGCAGTCGTATTACCTACCGGTAATATAACTTGACGTGGTAGACCTTTACCTTACCATGTGTCTCAGAGAAACATGAAAAAAAAACATAAATAGACAAAAGATAATTCAGAAAAAGGCCATAACCTCCAAGGAAGTAGGAAGGAGGAACGGATATGTGAGTGACTATATAAGGTATATGCTAGTGTCAGTAATATACTAAATGATTTAAATCAGTCAGAACGGTCATGATTGAGGGATTTTTAAGATTCGAAATGGCGCCCACGATTGATGCCATTAGGGACCACATCTTGTAATTGTCCATGTGTCAAATGTTTTTCGGCTCTAAATACATGCTTTGGTCAAAAAACATGATATGTAATCTAGTGAATAAAGTCTACAGAGTATTGGTATAATTAGGTACAACTTTATAAAGTTCCAAGAGGAGAAGGTCCAAGGTGTAAGGAAATATTCCATTAAACATGTAAAATAATCAAGCTATTTATTAACGACAACTTCTCTTGTCTTGGAACTTTTTGAAGGGGGAACCATGGCAGCATAGCATATATAAACATTCGTTACAGGACCAAAGATCGATAATTAGCTTGCGTCGTTCAGTCGCTACCCGTTAAGCAATACATTGCAGGTTTAAATCCTTCTGGTTCCAAGATCATTGTCTGAATTGTTTTCCGTTTATTTTCAGGATGGCGCACGCTATCCTTATTACTGGGTGTATGCCTAAAAAAGTAATTTATAAAAAGAAATAACGTACAGTATTTGTTTTGAATCTCTGATTATAATTACCCAGTACCGCTATACCGCCCTCTACAACGGATCCTCTCCTCACGCCAGATTGTGATGGTTGGAGGGCTCATTGGCAGCTTGTCAATCATCGTTTTAGCTTTCTCCCAGACTGGTGCCCAGTTCATCTGCTTCACCGTCATCTCGGGTGAGAAGCTCTCCATCAACATCTTCATGGCCTGATACCGGTCTAAATGAGTTGTGTATAGTACTAGTTCAGTAATGTGACACTGGTTTCTGAGCCCGCATATGCATTACATGGGGTGTTTTTTTCGCTCAGATAACTCCCATACCATCTTCTATTCAGACTATAGACAATATTCAGACTATGAATAAACTTCAAATATCTTAAAGGACACAATTAAGCCTAAACCCCTTGGTGACTGTAATTCCATGACAAAACTTAACATCCTAACTGGACCAGGATTCACAAAGCCAGAAAACCTAACAGTAGGCAGCGGGTTACCTTTCACAAATCAATTACGTTCACTTCCAGTGACAGATAGTATGCTGCTATCAGTGATTTGAGCAAAGTACTGGAACAAAAATGTGCCTCGCTAGCGCATAAATTGTCCGCATTTATTACATTTCAGCCGTTGATTTGGATATATTTTGAAACACACGTATAAACTTTCCTATCTGGGGCTTTGACTTGTGTCAGTCTGCATCCAACCAAAGTTTCCTTACATTGTGAATTAGTTGACCGGAAACGATATAGGTCTACATAGCTGCCAAGCACACATAACAAAAATTATTCAAATATCATCTAAGAGACGCAGCATAGGCTAATAGTAGTTCATGTTTGAGGATTGCATTGTGGGTATTTTGGGATTCATCATAAGCAGATATTCTATGATTGTCCGAATACGGACCCTACTTTAACCCTAAAACGGCCGGGGAACCCCCCCCCCCCCCTTGACGTTTCGTGCAAAAATGCCGCAACGCAAGAACTACTCATCACGACACTTCTTAACTTTTTCGCGACATCCATGCATACCATTACGGAGCCACGCCCGTTTTCGTAACGCATGTCATCCCAAAACGTGCGCAATTTGGCAATTTTGTGTGCACTTACTATGGAAAACAGTGCTCGTTCATAAAACTCATAAAAGCCTAATTATTTTTCTATTTTACCATTTTGATTGATTAATTTGATGCTAATCATGGCTGAAAAGTGGTCATTGACAATTTTAAATAAAAAAACAAAGAAAAACAAAAGAAATTCCAAAAACAATCAAATACATTAGAATTAAAATGAATTTTCAGTTTTTTTTGATGACCAATTGTTAAACATAGTATAACAGATATACAAACGAAATATTAGACTCTAAGTGTTTTTATTTAGTGTTTTATATAACTGTGGGATAAATTTACATAATTAATTAATGAAAATTATCAATTAACAATTTTGAAAAATATAACAAAATAATTCTGTAGATTATGACACAGGTATCGTGCGTGCCAAATTTTGTCGCAATCGCGCGACCGAGATCGATGGCCGAGATCTCAAGAGGGGGTTGAATCAACCCCCCCCCCCCCTCCCCAGCCACAGAACAGTCCAAAAAGCCCGGCCTGATTAGGGTTAAACAAAGTTGTGATGGGTGTGGACCGACGCCAGTCCAATCCCCTATTAGTGATTTACAGATTTACGATTAATATCATTCGCAAGTCCAGTTACAATCGTTCTGAACTCTTTGTAAGATAGGGCCACGATTTGGATGTGTTTTTTCTTCTTTTCCTCAATATATTAGGTTCATCATTTCAGAAATAAGACAATAGCAGAGTAAAGTACACATATTTAATGTTTAATTCCCTCCATGCAGGTTTGGGTTACGGACTGACGTTCTTTTTTGCACAGTCGGGTCCGGTCGAATATTTCCCAGACAGATTTGACGTGGCTTCCAGCATCATCCTGACAGGAGGCGGTGTTGGGCTGATGGTCATGCCCGTGGTGACCGAGAAACTCCAGGCCATCTACGGCTGGCGAGGAGCGCTCCTCTTGGTCGCTGGGTTTGGCCTCCATATTACTGTATCTGGGGCTTTGATGAAACCTGTTAAGACTCCGAGCCCTTCCGACGATCCATCGAGTGCTGCCAAGGGTAGAGCGAGTTCTTCCGAGGATGAGCCGAAGTCCCATGAGAAACAGACAGATTCTTCCGGAGATCAGCGAAGTTTTTCACATGGCAGAGACTTCGAGATAAGCCCAAGTCCGTCTGGCTGCAATGCGAATTTTACAGATAAAAGTCTGAATTCTGCTAGCGTCGTCAGAAGACCAGATCCAGAAATGCATTTTGGGAACAGTCCAAAGACCCGTTGGGAAGTAGAATGCCACGCTGATCCAACAATAAGAGATCAACATGAATCTCAGAACTCTAGGTTGTCGCGACATCAAAGCAATAACGCACACAGTGAAAAAACAACAGTGGCGTTTCGTGAAATATTCGTTCGCTGTGGATGTCTTGCGGAAAGACCCTGTAGGTATTATGTCCATTTTCCTGTTGTTACTGTTGACGTCAGGAACGTACACCTGTTGGACTGTCTTTGTCGTTCAAAGTGGAATCAGCAAGGGGTATTCCCCGGCACAAGCTGTCCTGTTAGCCACCGCTGGGGGCGCTGCAAATGTCGTTGGACGCATGTGCATCGGTATCTGGAACGAAAAGCAGTTTATAACTAGCTACGCGACGACAGCAATACTAGCGCTTATATCCGCAGCTGCTTTCATTATCAACAACTTTAGGGATGAATACGGAGTCTTAGTTTTCCTGTCCGTGATCAACGGAGGTACGCTTGGATGTCGAACTGTCATGGAGAACACCCTATGTAATGACATTGCGCCACCTGGAAATACGCGGGAAGTCATGATGGTAGTCTTCATCACCACAGGTCCTGGTCATGCTCTTGCGGGTTATCTTATTGGTGAGTGCGCCATCAGCGTTGAGATAAGTCGTGGAATATGTTTGATCCCATAGGCTGGGAAACGCACGCTATCACTTAACGAGTTCACGCTGTCTAACTTAAAATAATTTGTTTCCAGTTGGCAATTTCTGTATATATCTCTTTGATCACGAAATAAACAAATCTAAAAAAGAAAAGAAATGGAGCATGTAACTCGACTACAAATAACGCATCTCACTTTCTCATCGCACGTGCTTTGCTGTGACCAGTGGTTATTTCGAATAATGTCACCAAGTTTTGTTTCACTGCATTGTTATTCCATTCCCTTTTAGGTCTATTTTACAGTCGGACCGGTTCCTACGATGCATCGTTCATCTTAATCGGTTGTGCGGATATCCTCTCAGCTGTTGTGATTCTCGCCCCCCTGGTTAGAATATACTACCGGAAGTTGATGGCGTCACCAGCGGCGTGTCAACACCCCTACCATTGCTCCACATACCATTACTATACTCCAGCAAGAATGACGTCAAATAAAGAATACAATGTAAAATTGCCCCAAAGAAAAGGAAGTAACATGTTCATTTTAAGAAAGAGTCAATGCAGTTTAACCGAAGTTTTGCACTCCTTGCAATGATATTTTGTCCTCAACATTGTCCATATATGCCCTTGGGAAAGTGTGTATGTGTCAGTTTGTGTGGGTGTTTTCAAGTTTTATAATATTACGAGATAAATGTAATGTTGCGTTTTGTTTACTTTTGCAAAATTACAACACATGTTAGATTTACTTGTGCTAGTTCGGGTTTTAAAGGCAGGGTGTCCATTTGGCATCTATCTGTTTCTTTCATACGTTAATATCTCTAATTTCAGTGATTTCAACACTTTGATACTTTAACTCCCCTTCTACATTAACATCACATTTTCATAAAATTTATTTTTCTTTTATGTTCAATGCATTAGTTGTTTGTGTATGTGATCGATATTTTCGTGCATGTAAATATTGTAATGTTTTGTTACCTTCTGCTGTCTTTTAGGAATGAAAAAGGGAAATAGAAATTCGCTAGTTCTAACTCTCATGTTGCATTTACGCAAGGAGCATTATACGTTCTTCGTGCATCTTTAAAAATAATTCATACGTCACTATTCAGTCTCATATTTTACAAGCTTAATTTTGATCAGTCACTCGAAATTTGCATAATATTCTTTGGTCTGCAAAAGCGACACACTTCCTCGTTATATTACATCAAATTCGTAATTTTGGGGTGTTATAAACCTCTCAAAAAATTTTTGTTACTCAAGTTTGAGGGGAAATCTATCGTGTGTAACTTCACCATCGTATGTGACTGGGGTAACATTAGGAAGCTTGATTATCCTTCTTCCCATTGGTGTGCCATTTACTTCGATTATGAAGTCATGCAGTGTGCAGTATTCCCGAATATGGGGCAAAGTAACAAATGAAACGTTGCAAAATGACTTGTTTTTAACAACGAAGGCTCCATTTCTTTTTAAGGTGCAATTTGTTATGCATCGCCGCATCAACATCGTTCAAACTGGTTTTATGTGCAAAATAAAAGGAAAACACAGAATTTTGCAACGTTTTATATTAGACCTTGCTGGATATTTAAAGGCTCTGCGCATTCAATGATTGCGTAAGCATTACAAGCGATATATCATCGTAAAGATAAATAGTCAAGCTGTCGTCTGATACTGTATAAGCAGATACACATGGTGGAATGTGTTTTTCAATTCTTTCTTAGAGCTGAATAGCTGTTGAAATGTGGTCGACTATCTACCGAATTTCAATTTCACTACTCTGTGAGTAGTGAAACTGACCTGAGGCCATTTTCTACCAGTGATAATCTGCTCATGCGCAAATTGCAATTATGAAGTGGGTTATGTCTACTGGGACATGAAAAAAAAAACATTCTCACATACCGCCCTCTATGGATATACGAGTTTTTTCACATAATACTTCTCATGATGCTTCTTATATTTTCCAATTTTCACCATTTTTTTTGGAGCTGGACTGTGTTTTTTCATTAACATGTACAATAAAATGATGCAGTTGAAATAAATTGCATCTATTACATACAATTTTGATTGTTACAGGACTTTGTTGAAAAAAAAAGACCGGCTTAGGAAAGCAAACTGAACTTATTATCATGTCAAAATGTGTCGAAATTGAAAGAAATGCCTTTCCGTGACTCAAAAGCCAAATCAATGTAGGCCTACGTTTGGGCCTCTATAGGCTATCCCTTGTGATGAAGAACTAGGATTTGACAAAGAAAACAAAGAGTGTTGAAAGCATAACTGTCGCATACTTCGTGTCGCAAACAGAAAATCACATTTAACATTTCGGTACTCATGCATGCACAGACTATATCCAAGAATATCAAGAAAAATCATAAAATATATATAATATTATTATAAAAAAAACAGCAATATTGAGAGTAAAATATCTTCTTTCGTTTGGTACCAAATTCACGATGAATTGTTCACGCATGACTGATTTCAAGCAATCACAAGTGCTCAATGTGAGAAACGTTTTGCGCAGAATAATGAATGTTGTTTGCACTACGTCGATGCTTCCTTACAAATTTTGACCGTTTGTCCTGCGTAAATTGATTTTGACAATTATTTTTTAAGCACCTGTTGCTCCTCAACGCATGACTCTTATCTATCATGTGGGGTGTCAAATGAAAGAAGAAACACCGTGCTTTCTAATGATGCGTATAATATTCCATGATTTTTTTCAGTCAACTAGAGAATTAATACAGAATCTCGGTTTCCTTTTTTTCTGGGACACACTGTATTGCTTACCCATTATCATGAGCACTTGCGTGATATTACAAATAACTAGACTAGATTCTAGCCGCATTTTATCAGCTCGAATACATGTACACTAACCACTGATCTCTACACTAGTGGGGAGATCAGTGACACCATGGACCTATTATGGATGGACTGCGCTCGGATAGACTTCCTTTGATCTATGAGGTCCGCCGCCTCATAAAAATCCAAGATATTCAGGTGTTTTAAACAACTAGCTGTATTTCTAATTAGGTAGTGCCTTCCTCTGAATAACAAAAGAAAATCTGTTTTAAGAAGTATGCCAACCGTTCAGCCTTCGCTGGGAGCTCGTTGCTGATCTTTTTACACACACTGTGAATTAGTTTTGGGGTAAGCGAAGGGAAACTTTGAAAAAATTGTAGAAAGAATTTGGTCCGTAACTTTTTCGGACACCTCCGCACACGAAATTGAGGTTGTTTCCATGAAAGATGAAACACTCAATAAACGATTTACAAGATATTTTTAAGGAAATATGATTCGGAAATGTGCGATATGGAGGCATTTCTCTGGCATGTTTTCTACAGTATTCTCCTTTTATCACAAAAACGAAGCAACAATATAATCTGAAATTCACAGAATCGTATCTTTATAAGATGTAATACTACTGCACATGCACTTCAGTTCATGTAGTGGTTCTGAAATCTTCTGCGCATACAGAATATATATTCCTCAAAATGCATCTACATTTTGTCATGCTTGTTTGGCGGCGGATCTCCCTCGATCAAAGAGCCAAACGCGTAAAATATTCCATTGTGACATCAATGCACACGACTGCTGTAGGAATAAATTACACTTCGTGCCGACTCCATTCCTTACACCTCTCTGGTGACACTAACCAGCGCGCGGTGTACACTGCGGGCCGCGATGTGTTTTTGTTTTGTACTGCTGTTGTTGTTGTTTTTATACAAACAAACCATTATCTGTCTAACTAAGAACTGAGCACAACAACTAGAGCGATCCCCATAAATTACCGAGAATCGCCAGCCAGGAGAAAATGCGCCGTTACACGATATTCGTGCTGATGAATGCGCCTACTAGCTAAATTAACAAGTACCCTCTTTACTTATCAAATGAAGCATGGCGGATCGGGTTCCGCATGGCCGTCGATTCCAAAAGAGGCGAAACGTAGGGCAAGGTCGTTCTGTGTGTGCTAATTTGTGGATATGTGCTAGGTTCGCTGATACTATACTCAGCGAATACTAGTAACAAAAATAATTGTAAGAAGAACTATTTCAAAGCCAGATGTATTTTCTCTAATATTAGTTCTCGTAGACCTTGATGAACTTATATTTTCGATTGACGGCGTGTTTATTGTGATATGTTGGGAAGTAGCAGACATAGGATAGAAAGGCTCGGCTAGAAAATAGATTAACAAGTGAACATATAAACATAACATAATGATGATGTCATATCCATATCAGACGCTGCTGCAGTTACGGTCCGCCTATACAGATCTCTATCCTGTGCTAATCTACCCAGGAAGGTGTTAGAACTGGAGTCGGAACGAAGAGTAATTTATTCATATACCAGTCGCGATCATTGATACCACAATAGAATATTTTACGCGTTTGGTTCTTTGATCCAGTGATGACCGCCGCCAAATATGCAAGACAAATATTGGATGCATTTAGAGGAATATACAATCTGCATGCGCAGAAGATTTCAGAACCACTTCATGTACTGAAGTACATGTGCAGTAGTAGTACATCTTATAATGATACGAATCTGTGACTTTCAGATTATATTGTTGCGTCGTTTTTGTGATAAATCAAGAATACTGTAGAAAACATGTCAGAAAAATGCCTCAATATCGCACATTGGGCAATCATATTTCCTTACAAATATCTTGTAAATCGTTTATTGAGTGTTTCACCTTCCATGGAAACAACGTCGATTTCGTGTCCGGAGATGTCCGAAAACGTTACGGACCAAATTCTTTCTACAATTTTAACAAAATTTCCCTTCGCTCACCTCCAAACTAATTCCCAGTGTGTGTAATAAGATCAGCTATGAACTCCCAGCGAAGGCTGAACGGTTGACATATTTCTCAAAACAGATTTTCTTTTGTTATTCAGAGGAAGGCACTGCCTCATTAGAAATACAGCGTATTGTTTAAAACACCTGAATGTCTTGAATTTTTATGAGGCGGTGGTCATCATGGATCAAAGGAAGTCTATCCGAGCGCAGTCCATCCATGATAGGTCCATGATCTACCCAATGCAACAAGGGACATGCCTAGCTGATAGATCACACCCTGCAAACTACGCATTCTGTGAATGCCTCTGGTACGCTTCCCAGGTACTACCCCATCCATATATGTCCTCTGCAATTTATCGACTTATTTTGTACACAACATATGGGAGAGCACCTCGCACGTGACGTCACAAATTCAAAACTTTAAAATCAAATAACTTTCTTTTCCTTTGACCGATTTTCGTCAAACCTTCACTCATATGTTTCTTTCATTTGTCTCTTTTTATTGAAACCAAAATAATTTCAGGGTGAACTTCCCCTTTAAAGTGACCAAAGTACTATAATTTATGTTTATTGATGGCCTTGAGAAAACATCGATCTGTCACATTGAGCAGTTGAGCTCTTGTTTCTCTTTGTCTCTGTACCATAGCACACGTAGTATTTTACTGTAACACTTGTTGCGATCTTCTTTGAGTTGCACAAACCCGGGAAGTATATTTGAAAACCTTTTATTGTGAAGATGAAATGTTGTGCTCGGTGACTGATTCATTCCGAATTCTATAAGAATACCATCAATTGTAACTACCATGGGAACAGACGCAATAATGAGGACTTATTGGCTGGAGGTATGGTAGTTACCATTGATGGTATTTTACAATAATTGAAACCTATAATGCAACATGACCAAGGTCGTTTTCTAATTCCCTCATTGCATTGGCTATCTCGTGGTGTAATCCACTCAAGAACTTGTTCCAAAGCTCGTAACATTGCAGACAATACCAATTACATTCTTGGTTCAGAGCCGTATCTGCGCGGCCTTCGCCGTAGGTGGGGCTAGGTAGGAATAACCGTCTCATTCGGGGTATTCAGTCAATCGGCAGCGCTCGCTCGTTCTATAGAAATCGTGAGCGTTTTATTTTTCGTCTCGCGAAATCTCACGCGCAGATTTTGCTGCACCTAGATTATGAAGGAATTCTACGTGCCCTCGAGATCTTTTGCTGGTGTCTTCTGTGAACATACTGGTCAGGATTTTTTTTGACAAGGATTGAGATTATATGTTTCTTAATAAATATTTTCACTTTTTTTCTCGGAATCCGCAAAGGAGTTTTTATATTATTTGCTTTCAAAAACAGGCCTCAATTTTTTTTAAATATGTAAGCTCTCAGACCTTGCTGGATCTTGACCCTTCTATGGATTGTACGGCAACGACAGTTACTGCTCTAAAAAGCGGAGATTATTTTTTCCAATATTGTTTGGGCTCAAATATTAAACATTTGTGCTATTCGTCTTCTAAGTAACGTGACATTTCGTAACCGACATATATAAAAGCTCTCAGACTTTGCTGGATCCTGACCCTTCTACAAATTGGACAGCAACACCAGTTACAGCTCTGGAACGCCAGTACTCCAGCGAAGAATTTGATTCCGTTTTTGTTTGGGCTCAAAATAAAACATTTGTGCTATTCCGATTCGTCTTCAAAGTGACTCGAAAAAAACATTCAATTAAAACAGGCAGAAAAATATTGCAATATTTTTCTGTCTGTTTTAATGAAATGTTTTTTTCACACTTGGTAAATTTCGACCTCCAACATACAGTTACAAAAGAAAGCGTACGAAAATATGGTATATTCATGACGATATCGCAGTTTGAAATGGAGACGTTTTCCGTGGTTCGAGAGGTCAAGTGAAGGTCACGACTACCTCGCTGAAAATAAAATAAGCGTTTTTCCGGTGCCTGCCATTTGACTGTATTCTTTAATCGAGACTCTCTTTTTTACAAAGAGTATTTAAAGGAGCCCGATGCAATCTCAGCGGATCCAACGTCCTTACTGAGACTGATTTTGGGAGTTAGGGAGGGGCTTAACATGGTTCGTTGACTCTGACACCAGTAGCCATTTTGTCCTACCCTGACGAAAGGAAGCAAGTGACAAATCACTCAAATCTGGGTTATTGGTATTCTTAGATTGTACCCAGCATTCCCTACGTATAGACAAAATCTGGACAAAAAAATATTCATTTTGCTGCGATATATTCAATCTAACATGATGTGGTGCTGCACTGATGCCAATGCAAGTGACAGACACATTTTGCTCATTTACAAGAAAAGTCTCTTTTGTAAGTTGCTTCCTTTTTTCAGATTAGGGTAGCATTGTATTTGGCATTATGCACGGGAGCATTGACCTAAAGATTATTGAGCTAGAGAATTAAGTCACGATTACTGATGCATACACGTGCGATCGAGTGTGTCATGAGCCGAAACAAGACAATGTTGCGAGATGCCAGTTGAGTTGAATACAAATGCACAAACTAATAAGGAAGTAAATTCCGATGAAATGCAACCGTTGCACCTTTAAGACAAAAGTGCTTGGTTTCAACGGAAGGCGCTGCACAAACGGAGCAACATCGCCTCATTGTTGATGCGAGAGAACGAGTAACGATGGCGAGCAAGGATCGGCGATCGATCACAGAGCGAGGCTTCCTTTTGTTGGGACTGTTCTTCATTATTTTCCTTGAGGTCGGCATCGTTAAATCTTTGGGAGTCCTCAGCCAGGACATCGCTGATAGTCTGGGGGTATCGATGGATAAAATCGGCCTCGCAGTGGGTTTTTGGCAGGGGCTGATCTGCAGCGCAGGTAGAATTTTTTTTCAGTATTTTTTGTTATTTTTCAACTTAATACAATAATTTGAATCATGAGGTGAAGAAAATACATTTTCATTTCATTTAAAGATTGTCCGTCCCTTTTGCAAGCTTAAAATTTGAAATCGTCTATCACGATCGTAAATTGACGAAAGTGTTATTCAAGACCATTTCTAAGAATATAGCATGTTGAAGCTTTCTGTATATGTAAAAATTTCGGCCGTTAAATTACAAACCGACTTTTTTCGTACTACGAAAAAGTATTAGTCTTTGTTACAGTATCTATGTGGTTATTATGCATGTGTGAAATCCTAATTTTATGAGTAATTACCAAACTTTGGAGATGATTCCTTCTATAAAAGATTTTTTTTTCATAATGCGTTTTAATAAACAGATTAATCAATAAAGCAGATATTTCAACACAAACTGCTAAGAGCCTGAGGTAAAGACTATTAATCAGACGTTGTTTACGTGCATTATTTGAATTTTACGCTACGTATCAGTTTCAAATTAAGAATATACAGCTTGCTAACACTTCTCTATATGTTTTGCCAATGTTTCGATGGTTTTGTGATGATCTGAAAAAGGGACGGGCTGTCTTTAATAACTTATAAATGTAACACAAATTAACCTATCCTTATCATAATGCAATAATTTACCCCTTCCTATGTAAATCTAATGTTATCAAAGAATGCAATATATTTCCCCTTTGTGTGCCAGATTAAATGCATTGTTGTGTAAGCCGCCACAGTGGCATAGATATCGAGATGAAGACCATAAATTGTTTTGTTTTGTTTTGTTCTTTCTATAAAAAAAAATGACTGAAGGGAATACAAAGAGGCTGTGCATAACAATAGATTTACAGTAGAACTTATTATAGACCTACTATGCTACATCCATATTATATCTATATCTATCCGTCCGTACTATACATATACTGTATATATAAATATATGTCACTTGAAGTGACATCAGTGCAACACCACATCATGTTAGATTGAATATTTCTTGTCCAGATTTTGGTTGTATGTAGGACTTTCGTCAGAGTAGGGCAGTATACCTTTACTATATCTTTACTTTATCTATGTCATATCTATATTATATCTTTACTATATGAACACTTTATGTCTATACTATATCTGTACTAAATCTATACTATATTTATATTATATCTTTACTATATCTATACTATATCTTTACTATATCTATACTATATCTTACCCAGCGCCTCTCTACCGGCCTCTACAACACCGCTTCTCCACGAGGCAGATTGTGATACTTGGAGGGCTGATCGGCAGCCTAGGAGTGATCGCCACGGCCTTCTCCCAATCTACCGCCCAATTCGCCTGCTTCATCGCCATTTCCGGTAAGGAGCCTTGCGACGAAATGGGACTAAAGTGCTGGGAAAATTATGAACAACTAGTGCAGAAAAACATGTCACAATGACACGTATGTAATAAAGACTTTATCGAATGGTTTAAACTGACTCTCACAAGAGCAAACTGACAAAAAGATTAAAATATCGTTTTGAAATTTGAACATTTATTCAATCTGGACAATATGGATATTTCGCGATGTACAATTGATCTTATTTAAAAAGTTTATCTCCAATACGTAAAAAAAAAATAGATCAGAAAAGGTCCATGGTCAATTATCTTACGACCAGCACTGCTTGAATCGATATCATAGAACTCATTTTCGTTCTATTGCCCTCTAGAAGAACTCTGACGCCCGTGTTTGCAGAGACGAGCATAAGACTGCGAGTCGTTCACAAACCTTAAAAAGTCATCCCACTCATTTAAGACTTTCAGTATCACTGCACCCAGTATATTAAGCCACAACTATGCAAATATAATCATGCAGATGAAGCGATTGCGTATGAAAAAAAGATGTGTGGTTTGTAAAAAAACGTGCTTTGCAATGATGGGTGAGACGATACACCACGAGGAGATTATTTAAAGAATGAGACAACATCGCAACCAAAACAAAATTGAATTCAATGTTTATTTTTGTCCACACAGGTTTGGGTTACGGACTCATGTTCTTCCTTGCACAATCAAGTCCGGCTGAACACTTCCCGGACAGATTTGACGTGGCTTCCAGCATCATCCTGACAGGAGGCGGTGTCGGGTTGATGGTCATGCCCGTGGTCACCGAGAAACTCCAGGCCATCTACGGCTGGCGAGGAGCGCTCCTCTTGGTCGCTGGGCTTGGCCTTAATGTCTCTGTATCTGGGGCTTTGATGCGGCCAACCATCAAGTCAAACGTTCATGGGTCTCACGAGAACCAACCAAAAGCTCGAGAGGGCAAAGCTGGGTATATTAAATATGAGCCGAGGTCCTGCAGAAACGATGCCGATAATTCTAAAGATCAGCGGATTTGTTTACATTGGTCTTGCCGAGACCTTGATGAAAGGCCGAACTATTCCGCTTGCATTGCGAGTCCTGTAGAAAACGATCAGGATCATATCAATATCGGGAGGAAATCAGATCAAGAGATGAAAAATGGAAAGATTCCAAAGCAATACAGCACTCATCATATAATGAATTGTACTGGATCGCAGAACTCTAGGGTGTTACCAAATCGAATCAATAAGATCCGTCAGCGCAAAGAAGAACAATATGCCGCAGAAGCCTCGGTATGGCTCCTGCAAGAAGTAATATCCGTAAATGATTTGTTGGATGCAAGGAAGGATGATACCGTCAGCAGCGATTCTTTCAGCACGTGGCAGGTCATCAAATATTTCTTCGCAGTAGACGTTTTGCAGAAAGATCCAATTGCCCTCCTTTCCTTTCTCCTATATTATCTGTTGATGTCCGGAGCGTACACCGGTTGGACTGTCTTCGTCGTTCAAAACGGAATCAGCAAGGGGTATTCCCCAGCACGAGCTGTCCTGTTAGCCACCTTTGGTGGCGCTGCAAATATCATCGGACGCCTGTGCATCGGTATCTGGAACGAGCAGCAGTTCATAACCAGCTACGCGACGGCAGCTGTACTATCACTTGTTTCAGCAACGGCTTTCATTGGCAACAGGTTCACCGCAGACTTTGAAATGTTGGCTTTCCTAGCAGTAATTAACGGAGGCACGTTGGGGTGCCGAACAGTCACCGGAAACAGCCTCGCCAAAGACACAGCCCCGCCAGGAAACACACAAGAAGTCTTGATGCTAGCCTACGTCACCTTTGGGCTCGGCAATGTTCTCACGGGATACTTTGTAGGTGAGTGCGCCCTTAACATTGAGATACATACATCAAACTGTGGACTCCACGCTCATCCCCCCCCCCTTTTTTAATATGTACTTGAATTTTGGCCAGTGAAATCAAAACCTTGTTCGAAGCTACCCACACAAACGATCTCGGTGTCCTGAATTAACAAGAGGCATACAATGAATATTTCCTTCATCATTAGCTACTGTGCAGTGTCACAGCAATCTACACTCATAACTAAATATTTGTCACAGCATGACCTTTACGTCATGTGTTACTCCTGCTACTACTACTACTACTACTACTACTACTACTACTTCTACTGAAAAGAAACATGTTTGAGTCCCGTAGGGTTATCAAAAGATGTTAGATGGTCGCACGTTTTAACCGACGCAGGATTAGTTTTAAACTGTTCATTACAGTTTTTAGTGGAAGGGCTTTCTTGGGTAATTTCAATTTACAAAGAAATCTTAGGCATACATCCAGGAGTAAAGGTAGCGTGCTCCATCCTGTACGCCCCAAGATTTTTGTCTGACTTGTTTTTCGTTCATTTTCAGGATGGGGCACGCTATCCTGACTACTGGGTGTATGTTTATTACATTGTTGATTTCCCTTTTATTTCCTCCTTCGAGCCCGACGTTGAATATTATACTTACTATGACACTAAAATACAGAATTTTGTGATCAGTGCTCATCACATTTCTTTTCTTCTCCTTTTGTTGTTCTCCTCAATTTCAAATTCAATTTTCACAGGTCTACTTTACAGTCGCAACGGTTCTTACGATGCATCGTTCATCCTAGTCGGCCTGATGGATATCCTGTCAGCTATCCTGATTCTGGTGCCTCTTCTTAAAATATACTACCGGCAGTTGATGACGTCCCGTACTGACCACCAGCGGCGTGTTCATCTCCCTTGCATTGTTCCCCATACGAGCGCTACGCTCCAGCAAGGATGACGTCAATAAGCCAGTTCATGGTTAGATCATGATCGGACACTCCACTGAATCAAGAACGACTAGGGATTTCATCTTGAAGCTGTGTAGGTGTGTTATTTTACAGCGTGCCCATACTAACAATAGAAGCAGGTGCACGTGGTGCATTTGTCTGGGTACTGAAGCGTGCCAATGGATGTCAGAAACATTCCATTATCGTAACAATGCTTTGATGTCCCATGCTCGGCACTGACATTTTGCGGATGTCAACTTAAAAATAAATATCTTTAATTGCCCATTTTGTTTCTAGAGGCTTTGTTTTTTGTTTTTGGGGGGCTTTTTTTTCAAAAATTGATAAGGAATCATAAGAACCCAGACATATAAGGTATTTGTGTTAATAGAAGTTGACTAATTTCCTCACTTTCTGACATTTTGCGAATTTGTGGGATTCAATCATTGTTAAATTGATCTTAAGCTATGGTTAAGCTAATTCAACAGTATTTGTGTGCGTTCGCTTGCAGCTGGGATATACTATTTTAAAAATCTTGGGTTTTGGAGTTTGCTGATGTCTGTTACGCTTACGTATTGATGCCATAAACAGAGCTCAACTAACGAAACGAGACTGTACATTTGATTTTGTTCACTCTGAGAAACCGTTACCACGCAATCGTGCTCGTTAGTGTTAAAACACATGAAAAACACATGTTGAAAAAACACAAATCTTTGGCGGTGTCGAGCATGGATTCAAGGAAAGATGGTTGATTCATATCCTTCCATAACCTGCTGCATGAGAGACTTGGGTCTGCTTTACCCGAGTGAAATAAGACCCACTGTGAAGCTCTCCTCGGCTCTCTTGAGCATTACTCTATCTCACTGTGTGTCTTCATTCTTCCGTTTGCATCGTATTCATTGTTGAAGTTACATGCAAGAAATACATGATGTTCAGTGATATGTGCATGTGCATGTTTGTGAGTGTGTGCGTGTGTGCGCGTGCGCGCGCGTGTGTGTGTATGTGCGTGCGTGCGCGTGTGTGTATATGAATATTCACTTAAAATTCCACCATGCTAATGATAAAAAACGAGGCTATGAATATTTAAATACATCTAATAGGAAGCCTGTTGCTATGGAATTCTCCCTTCCCCCTATGTAAGCTTCCCCATTTAATGTTTGTAATTCGAAACATGTACTACAATTAAAAAATGTTAAAAGCAACATAATTCGCTTACTTGGCATTTGTCATTTGAAAATGTTATTTTTACTCGCTTCCTGTCATTCCTGTTTCCTTGTTTAGTTAGTGCGGTTAGAATTCTAAAGGGGAATTCCGTCCTGTCACTATATCGCTGGAATGTTTTTTGTTTTTTCTGTGACGTATGAACAGTTGCAGGTATTACTATCTGAATATATTTGTCTTCAGTTACTATCACAATTATGTTATAACAATAAGCAGATTTGAAGTTACATCCCAGACAGGCAATCTGCTTAAACTTCAAAGTACCAGAATGCGAATATGTCATCTTTTTTGAGGTTACAGTTCGATATTCCGAAGGTGCGTTTATTCCGAGGGTTCGTTATTCCGAAGGTTCGTAATTCCGAAAAACGTAAATTGCCTACACCTGCTCGTTAGTCCGAAAACGAAAAAGGGTTCGTTAATCCGAGCATTTGTCGCGTAACTTTCGGAATAACGAACCTTCGGAATAACGAGTGTTTCCCTTTCTTGATACTAGGTCCCTGCCTCATAAAGAATTGCGATTGATACTAATCGTAACTCTGTACATAAGAGATAGTGTATTGGATTTTCGATCGCTTCAAATCATTCGCAACTCGGCAAAGGACTGAGCCCGGGTGTGATCAAAACTGTAGTGCTAGTTACAAACTGTTTCCTCTTTAGATTATACCTGTTTTTATTATTTCTCACTCAGAGTAGCGCCTTTAATATTTGAACACTTTCATTCCAGCTTTTGGCATTTTGACATACTCAATCGATATATAAACGATAACAGGAAATACAAAAAACACGTTCAGTTGACAGCACCAGCATTATATTTAAGATCGAGAAACACATGCACCATTTCTTTCTTTGTTAAAAGTCTTTTATTTGGTAAAATCCCTAGGTATTGGCAGTCATGTTCGATTGATAAATTAAAGTCATGATATTATTGTTTGTATGCATTGTAAATTCTTTCAGATGTTTAATGTTACATGTTCAATGTTTAACGTAGAATTATGTATAATGTATTTTTTTAATAACATGGTTAAAGGGAATCAGACCCGGCGCTCAAGAGGGCGTTATTCCATGTAAGCGCATGAGCGGACAGTACGTGTTGTCCAATGACGGCAATGTTATTCGATAATTTCACCGGTTACGCAAATGCCATGTTCCGAATGCCCGAAGAATGTCGATTCTCAATCTAGGTATGCCGAAATACAGTTCGGCTCATGATTCGGCGGCTGTTCCCTGCTGGCTCCGCCCACTTGCATACGGTACTTCCAGCTAGCACTCACGTACGTAGACTAGTACTAGTAGTAGTACTCGTATGTGCTTGCATGCGTATGTAGCTAGCTGGCTGTGCATTGTGCATGCACGATAATGCAATCTGCGTGCATGCGGCGATCTATTTTTCCTGCGAAAGTGTGATCATCGTTTACGGTATGCACAAACGTGTACTGGCATAGCTCGCACGGCTAGCGCTCACAACGTACGTGAAAGGGCAAGCAACGCATATCCGCAATCTACCAGTTTGATTGACAGCGTTACTCGTCAAACTTCGGAACTAAGATGGCGATGATTGTGACGTCATCCAACAGCGCCCTCTTGAGCTCCGGGTCGAAATTCCTTTAATGTTACCATGTGAACAAAATACATTAACACGTATGCATCTGTTGATGTGCAAATTAATTTTATCAAATAAATACAGTACAATACAATACAATACAATACAAATCGTTCTCAGAATACTTTAATAATGTCCCACACATCTTGTTATTTTGCCGCATCCCTTGTTGTGATACCTGTCATGCTGGCTTGCTTTAGCTCTGTCCATCAGTCTATATATGACTTTGCATGTTTCCAGTCTCTTGGGGGCTGTCCAAGCTTCTACGTCAAACCAACTGACAGCACAGAGGAGATTTTTGTTTCACCTTTTCCTCTTCCTCCTGTCAAGTGTATTTTCATCATTCCGTGAGCACGTTAACACGTTGTGTGCCGGATACTCTGCTACGTGCTCTACTGTGCGTATAATCTGTAAAAGGCACATGAGGCATGCACGGAGTTGAGTAGTATGCATAAAGCCTAATCAGTGTCAATAGCCATTGAACTGCACATGCGCAGTTTACAAGTGCACTATTTTTAGCAGGCATTTCCGCCATTTGTGATTTTAGGCTCACCTTTGCTTGTGTATGTGCATCAGGACGACACTTGATACTCATCGCACATTGAGGAGGTGGTCGGTATTTCATGTGATGGGATATATATATATATATAACAGCGAGGCAGACGGGACGCGTAACATTGCGGAATTACTGTACATAGAAACTGGCCTTGCAGTTTTGAATTTCACCGATTTATTTGAGGTTACCTGGAACTGAAGAAAGATGGCGAGCAGCAAATATGATCTTTTCTTGCTTCTACTGATCTTTAGGGCTGTTAGTAATGGAATGGCGACTGTTAATAAACGGATATTTGTTAACGTTGGTGAAGACTTTACTTTCAACTGTTTTCCTCCCATTGACTCTGATGTGCTCACTTACCAGTGGAAACGAACATTTCCTCATCAACCTGAGCAGCGTATTTACAGTTTCTTTCCATCAGACCCAAAAGTTGCCCCTTTTGAAGGTTCTCGGGGTGACCCACAGTGGTCATATACGCACAATACAAATCAAACCCATCATGAATTCTCGCTCACAGTGCACAACCTGACCGTGGCAGATACAGCCAACTATACGTGTGCGTATTACCACGGAGGAGCCTGGAACTCTCTCCACGAGTATGAAACCCGTGTCATTGGCTGTTCGTGCACCGTGGATCAGCCACGTACTGTCGAAGGCGACGACACGAATGTTACTTGTACCCTCGAGAACTTTTCAACTTCTGATACGATCAGGGTGGGATTATCAATGAATGAGGACCAATATGTTCATGGCTCTTTGGAAGGTGACACACTAAAATTTCGTACGAACTACACTTTACAACAAGACGTTACGATTCGTTTCAAACCTCTTGCAGGTTATGAAAGGGGGGTTTCATGTATTGTACCAGATCCCCCAATCCCTGTTTCCATGGATGCCACGGTTACCCCTACTAAACGGACAACACCTGTCGTCCCGACTACATCCACTGAGGGGGATGGGCAACCCACTATGGTACTGCAGAAGTACCCCCAGGTACCAAATTGGCTCCTATATATTTTATGTTTTATCACAATCATCATTGTATGCATGAAGGTCATTTTCCTCCCCCTCCCCCTTTTTTTTAATAAATACGTAGATGATTTTGAGTTTAGTAGAGAGTTGGCATTCACAAAATTCACCTTTGAAATTTCTGCCTACTCCATTGGGAAATAGTCTTTGTTAAATAATATGTACTTCAATCCCACACAATGTATAATACAGTGTTATAATGACTGTTTATTTCATGAGACAATGAGCAAATCAGCATTTGCATATAGATGAAACTCTTTTTTGAATGAAGAAAATAATTTGTTATGTTTATATAACGTGATTTGAAATGGGATGCCAAAGTAGAGGAGCTCACGAAGAATTGCAATAGAGCAGGGGTGGTATTCTGAAACCGTTTTACCTCCGTTTTAAGTCTGTTATAACTAATCGGTATTCTGAACACTGTTTTATCTGTGTTGTAATTATTGTTTTAACTGTGTTTTAACTGTTTTATCTCTCTCCCTTTGCCCGCTGACTTAAAACAGAGATAAAAAGGAATGATAAAACAGAGATAAAACGGTGCTCAGAATACCACCTCAGTATAATATATTTAACGATATTTTATTCGTTTAGTTTAGTAGTTTATTCGGGCAAGGATAAGGTGGTCTGCAGTGGCAAATTCGTGCACAGACACGGAGACACCGCTCAAGAAAGCTCATAGGGCACCTATTATACTAACATTTCAGAGACTTGTCTAAATGGTTACATGTATATGCTAACATGTAATTAACAGTCATGTGAGATAAAGGGGCGAGAGAACAAGAATGGGAACAAAAATCTCAAAGAGAATGACAAAGTGAGGGATAGAACAGAAAACGATTGCAAAATAAACATTGCAAAAGCAATATAAAAATTGAACCTTCCCACTCTTGGATTCGAACCGGGGGCGTCGAACTCTTAAAACGGCGCCTTACCCATTGAGCCACATATCACGTAGTGCCCAGCAAATCGATATTCAAGCTGAAATTTCACCGTGATTCCGACATCTGATTAAAAAATGGATTAGAGGTCCCGAAAGCTAGTAGACTCAGCTACAACATACTAAAATTTCAAAGTAACAGATTTAAACATAAGGTCATTGTGTCATTTCATAAATACACCTTTCATTGACATAACACTTAAAGACGTCTGATTTTGACATTAATGTCTATAATGAAATTTACACCATGAAGATGGGATCAAATGAAAGAATTAAGGCTAGTTTTTATGTAATAATATTTTTGTTTCTATTAAGTAGAATTGACTTGTTATTCTGTGTTATCAACATTGTTTAATTGTGACCATTAAATATGTTTAAACTGTACACACATACTATGTCAATGACGGTATTTCAGCCACAGCTGCAAATGGTGAAATAAATAAACCTTTTTGGATCTTGAATTGAATCTAAAGGTTCCCATGACTACCACTTCTAAACGGACAACATCTGTCATCCTAACTACATCTACTGAGGGTGGTGAGCAGCCCACTAACCGACCAACCACGAGTCCTCCCATCGTACGTGATGGTATTCCGATTAAATCAAGCATTGCAGTGCCTACGGCTTCAATTTTCGATGCACCAAATCCGAAGGCAAGTGACAAACCCGTTAAATTATTTGGACAAAATATGATTATTATTATCATCTGTGCGGTAGGATCGTTCTTGATACTTTTGTTGATCGCTGTGATTGTCTTTATAAAATCACGATCACGACGACAGCAGGATCATAAAGCAACAGGATTCACACCAGATGAAAGTGAAGCAAGAGCGGAAGCTGTCGCCATTGAAGAATCTGAATTCAATTGTTATGCCGGTGTCCAGGACACCCTGAACCTTGCAGGATCAGATGGAGCGGGAGGTGTTAACCCTCTGAGAGACAAACCATACAAAGGCCATTCACTTTGTACGTACGTGTGTGCCGATGGTGATGACAGGGTTAAGAACTCAGAAGGAGGAGCCGAAGGACACCAAGATCTCGATGACAGCCGCGTCACCTCTGATCACATGACCGACAACGACTTGTATGATTGGAACAGCGACTTCAACGCCAGGCCTACGACGTTGGGATCACCGTCTGAAGCGTGTGGACCATTGTACGCCATGCCGGATAAAAGAAGCAAGCCTGACAACACATCCAATCGGGATGTTTGCAATGCTGAAGAAATGAAGCAAACGAATGTGAGCACCCTCTACGCTCAAGTTGACCGCTCTTCAAAGGTAACCAAGAATATAGCAGTTGACGTGAGTGCGTTGTATGCTGTAGTTGATAAAAGGGACAAGAATAACTGACCGCAACAACCGCTTAGAGATGCTTGCTACGTTCCATCTATCCAGAACATTGTAACGACAGATTGGCCTTGATTTGAAAACAGTGATGTAGGCTTGTGTACATGATTGTAAAATCTAGTTGTACATAATTTTGTTTTAAAAGATGTACCATTCTTAATTCTGGATTGCCATTTAGTACGGACGTAGTGTCTTCATATCCAATATTAGACAGGTGTCTGGTTCTAAACAGTATCACCGAATTGAGAGAGTCACTTGTCCATCATTATCTAACAGGCTAATGTCGGGCACTTCCTATGACAGTCCCCGCTGTGAGCACCGCCGATTGCTCTACTAACATCGTTTTACACGCGTGTGTACTTGGCTGTTCAAACTAGATGCAGCAACCATGACAAGAAAGCTGTAAAGAATTTCGTTGAAGCACGGCCACGTTTTTCTAGTCATGCACATAAATGTGGGATGATTTGTTATAGTCTTGTAGTTAATAGCTTTTGCTGATTCGGATTTTTTTGAATGCTGAAAAGAAGAAAAATAATCAAAGCCCTGTCGTACCTAAATTTAAAATACCACAGTGACTGGCTCTCAGAAAGTTGGATACTTGACAATGTAAGCACAAAACACAGGATAGACAGAGTTGACTGATGATATTTTTTGGTAAAATGCCAATATAATGATCATGACTTTTATCAGGGTAGATGGTTCACCTTTTATGTTGCCCATTTACGTGATGCGCAGTGAAATATTTCCTCTGAAAAATGTTATAGTTTAAAGAAAAAAATGAACTTGTGAAATTGGTACTTTTTGTAGTAATACAGGCGGTTGCCCGACATGGTAACAGGAAAACTATATATCTTTGCTTCTCCTGTATTATTCACTTCTCGTTTGGCTTTTTTTTTGCAAAGTGGGGTCCATCCATACTGCAAACTTGTTAAGAAAAATAAATCATATGATTATGTTTTTTTTAACAATATTGTTGTATAAAGTATTATGTATTTGGTTGATATTGCATATGATGCTATAATTGGTTTATCAAGAGTATGATCATATCTATATCGTATACTGCAGATTTTATAAAGTATTATGTATTTGGTTGATATTGCATATGATGCTATAATTGGTTTATCAAGAGTATGATCATATCTATATCGTATACTGCAGATTTGTTATAGCCACAGAGACATGTTTGCATTATAAAGTATAACACCATTGCTTCACTGCGTTTTGCTGCAGGTTAGATCAATCGCAGAACGGCCGTCATCATTTCGGCACGAACATGAAATATCTGTTGAAAATATGCTTGTAATCACTACGTATAAAGCAACCTAAAGATATTAGTGGTAAAAGGTAGCAATTTGAGTACACAGTTATCTCTGGACCCCTATCTTTCTTTCCTCTATCGCTCCTTGTTTCCTTAACATTTTGTTTTCTCTCTCCCTTTCTGCTATTTACTTTATCTCAATTTTGTACCCATCTCACTCTCTTTTCTGTCATCTTTCCCGTTATTTTGTACACCTGCTTTTATCCTTATTTCCCATTCTCTCTCCGTCCTCTTTTCCTTCCTTCTATCCTTCTATGTATTCTTCACCATTCTCTGCTTTCTTTTCGTCGTAACATATTTGTAAAAGCAGAGCTGAGTCCCGGGGGTCCAGCAATCCCATTTAACTCAATGTTGTATTTAATAGTGTGTTATATTATGTACTTTACACAGAAAATTAATAAGAACAAATAACCTCAATGAATTCCTCTGCGCAAACCTTATATACATTATAATAATAGTATATATTGTAGGTATATTGCTGCTATATACAAGTTGAAAGTCAAATAAACGTTTATAAACAAAAAAGAAAGTGAGAGAGAGGAGAAAAGGAATATAGAGGAAAAAATGAGAGAGATAGACAGTGAAAGAAAGAAAAAAGATATCAAGACGAAAGAGATTCAGAAAGAGAGAGAGAGAGAGAGAGTGAGTGAGTGTGTGTGTGTGGGGGGGGGGGGGGGCGGCGACTAGAGACATAGAATACCCACATGAAGAGAGAGAGAGAGGGAGAAACACGTGAATATATATAAGACGACGAGAGGGTAATATTTTATGCATGACTAACCAAAGAAAGAGAAAACGGGAGAGACAATGGTAGAGGAGAAGGAATGTGTGTAGAGGATGTAGCTCATCTAAAAACATCTTTGATATTCGAAACTCTCAACAATTGATTGTTTTTATTGCCAATTTCCGGGTTACTGACATATGATTGTGCTGCTGACGCATTATATTGTACAATGATACAGACAAATGGAACATTCTCAACCCTCCTTAACGTTCACAAGCTTCTCCCCGAAGATATTACGCTATAAATTGAAAACAAACAGATACTTTTTAAAAGTCTACTTCCTATATTACCGCTTTAAAGGAAGCCCGTCCCTTTTGCAGATTCTGAAAGTTCCCTGACTTTGCCATCATTTCAGAGAAAGTTGCTATATAACCTTTCCCTGGAATTGACAAAACGTAATATTCGGTTTTGAGGGAATGATCTTCGTTAATTGATCAAGCTTTCTTGTTTCGAACCACGAAAATAGTCAAATATCATTGAAAACTAGTTACATTTTCATTAATATTACGGGAATTAGTACCTCTGACCTTAAAATTTCACAGTTGGTATCCTAAAGATACGTAATAAATATGTGCAAAATTTCATGAAGTTTGCAGATGTTTTTTTAAAGAGACGGACCATCTTTAAGCAACCAACTGTCATAATCATGTAAAAGGACAATTTCTCTACCTTCCCAGAGCTGGGCCCATTACACATATAACCATTATTGATTTTAAGATGATTGCTCGAACAGAAATGAAACCCGTTGTCGTGGCAGAAAGAAAAAAACTGAGTTGCTTCTTTGCTTTCACAAGTAATGTTAGAGAGATCTTTGGGCATTGAGATAATTTGATTCGTGGTTGGCCCATTATAAATTAGCGATGAGGAATATAAAGCTATTCCGCCTTTAGCTCACGACACTAGTAAAATCTATCTGCACTTGGTGCCTTAGTTTGTCACTATTTTCTTCCGGGCTACGGCCCTCAGAATCTAGTACAAGCGAAATCACCTCATGTGGATAGAATTTACTGACTTCTCTCGTGGCCGTATGTACTTGTTTAATATCTAGTGGGCAGCCTGTTGCCATACAATCCTCTTTCGCCCCTCATATCATGTTTCATATTACGAAATGTGCATTTACGTTTTAATATTCATGATAGTCTTTACTGAGCTTTTCTCCACTCATATACTGAGCAACGCGACTCCCGCTGAATCTGCGGTTCGGACAATAGATAACAGGCTAAGAATAATCTTCATATTCCTTCTAGGGCACAGTAAAGCCCACAGTCCTTTGGTAATTACATTCTTATGACAAATGTTGACATTCTCACTGGGCTGAAAAAGTAACCGTGAGCAACGGGTTAGTGCACACAAATTGTTTAGCTTTATTCATTCTTTGACTGTATTTGAATCTACCAACTTTCTTCTCTACTTTATCATACGTAACTAGGCTTATTACGCATATAACCATTTATAATTTGAGGTAGTTCCTGAAACAGAAATGAGATAGTAGTAGAATGGCATTTTATTTTTTTGCGGCTACTGTAGTCCTCACCGCTACTTCACTTCCTGTGCTAGTCGTTTGGTCGCTGTCCAAGTCTCTACGTCAAACCAACTGACAGCACCGAGAAGCTTATTTTCCTTTTCCTCTTCCTCCTGTGAAGTGTATTTTCGTCTTTCCTTAAGCATATTAAGCCTTTGTGTGCCAGATAAATTACTTCTCTATGTGATTTGTGTATAACTTGCGAAAAGAACGCGTGTGGCATACACGGAGCTGGTATGTATAACCCGAACCTCACCGATTTCGATTGCCAGTCAACTGCACATGCGCAGTTGACAACTGCACTTGCCATGTTAAATACTTTGCTTCAATATTACAAGCATTTCCGCCATTTGTGATTTGAGAACCACATTTGTACGTGTATCTGCATGAGGGTGATATCAGATACGCATTACACTTTTAGAAGACGACCGGCATTTGATGTGATTTGATAAATCTTTAAGCGAGACAGACAGGTACAATTTCACCGATTAATTTGAAGTTACCTGGATTTGAAGAATGATGGCGAGCTGCAAACATCTTTCCTTGCTGCTACTGATCTGTGTGGCTGTTACTAGCGGGGTGGCGACTGTTTATCAAAAGATAATTGTTAACGTTGGTGAAGACTTTTCTTTCGACTGTTTTCCACCCATTGATAATGATTCACTCACTTACAATTGGGTACGTAAATTGCCTCATGAAAATGAGCGGCCTATTTCAGCTTTCGTCACGTCATTCCTAGAAGTACACCAACTCCCAACATTTCATGGCAGTACACGACTGACATCTCAATACGTCAACGTGAATGAAACTAATTATAACTTTTTGCTTACTGTGCTGAACATGAGCGTTACAGATTCAGGGAACTATTCTTGCGGGTTGTTCACCGCGGAAGGATTGGGTTTTCTTCAAAGTTATGACACCCTCGTCATTGGATGCTCGTGCACCACGTATCATGGTCTCGGAAGCGGCGGAAATAATATTACCTGTACCCTCGAGAACTATACAAATTCTGATGTGAAGAATGTCGTAATTTCAATCAATGGAAACCAACAAGAAGTCTTTATCCAAGGTAACGCATTGACATTTCGTACGGATTTTACTTTACAACAAAACGTTACGTTTCGTTTCAACTCTCCAACAAATTTTGAAAGGGGGGTTACATGTATTGTGCCAGCTCCACCAACCACTGTATCCACGGTTGCCATGGTAACCGTTTCTAAACGGACAACACCTGTCGTCTCGACGACATCTACTGAGGGGGGTGTGCAGCCCAGTAACCAACCAACCACGAGCCCTCCCACCATTCGTGATGGCATTCCGATCAAATCGAGCATTGCGGTCCCTACTTCTTCAATTTTAGATGAACCTTTTCCGAAGGCAAGTGACAAACCCATTAAATTATTTGGACAAAATGTGATTATTATTGTCATTTGTGCGGTAGGGTCATGCTTGATACTTTTATTGATCGTTGTGATCGTCTTGATGAAATCACGATCACGACGACAACATGATCACAAAGCAGGAGGGTCCACACCTGGTGAAACTGAAGCAAGAGCGAAAACTGTTGCCGTTGAAGAATCTGAATTCAATTGTAATGCCGGTGTCCAGGACACCCTGAACCTTGCAGGATCTGATGGAGTGGGAGGCGTTAACCCTCTGAGAGACAAACCATGCAAAGGCCATTCACTTTGTACGTACGTGTGTGCCGATGGTGATGATGGGGTTAAGAACCCAGAGGGAGGAGCGGAAGGACACCGCTTCGCCTCTGATGACATGACCGACAACGACCTGTATGATTGGAACAGCGACTTCAACGCCAGGCCTACGACGTTGGGATCACCGTCTAAAGCGTGTGAACCATTGTACGCCATTCCGGGTAAAAGAAGCAAGTCTGACAACACATCTACTTGGGATGTTTGCAATGCTAAAGAGGTGAAGCAAACGGATGTGAGCGCCCTCTACGCTCAAGTTGACCGCTCTTCAAAGGTAACCAAGAATACACCAGTTGACGTGAGCGCGTTGTATGCTGTAGTTGATAAAAGGGACAAGAATAACTGACCCCAATAACCGCTTAGAGATGTTTGCTATGTTCCATCAATCCAGAACATTGTAACGACAGATTGGCCTTGATTTGAAAAAAAGTGATGTAGGCTTGTGTACATGGTTGTAAAATAAAGTTGTATATAATTTTCTTTTAACTAATATACTTTTCGGAATTCTAGATTGTCAATGAATATCAAAGTAGTACCTTCATATCCAATGTTAGGCAGGTTTCTGGTTGTAAACAGTATCACCAAACTGAGAGAGTCACTTTTCCATCATTATCTCACAGGTTTATGTCGGCCATCGTTTTACACGCGTGTGTACTTGGCTTTTCAAACTAGATGCAGCAACCATGACAAGAAAAGTGTAAAGAATTTCGTTAAAGCACGACCACGTTTTTTCTAATCACGTACATAAATGTGGGATGATTTGTTATAGTCTTCCAGTTAACAGCTTTTGATGATTCGGATTTTTTTGCATGCTGAATAGAAGAAAAAATAATCAAAGCCCTGTCGTACCTAAATTTAAAATACCACAGTGACTGGCTCTCAGAAAGTTGGATAGTTGACAATGTAAGCACAGAACACAGGATGGATAGAGTTGACTGATGAATTTGTTTGGTAAAATGCCAATATAATGGTTATGACTTTCATAAGGGTAGATGGTTCACCCTTTATGTGCCCATTTACGTGATGCGCAGTGAAATATTTCCTCTGAAAAAATGTTATAGTTTAAAGAAAAAAATGTACTTGTGGAAGTGGGAGCTTTTTTTATTTCCATCCTCAGTAATAGCTGTGAGGCGCAAGAAATGTATAGCGATCCGGGAAACGTTCTCTCTTGTACATCTGGTGATATGCCCAATTGTTTTATGTGAAGTAGGTCATATCAATACAATCATGTTGTTTATCTTGGAATAGCGTGTGCTATAAGATCTTCAGCCTGCGAGAAACTTTTTCCACATTTCATGCTTAAGTCCACAATTCTATGCAAATATTTAAGAATCACATTACAGTTCATGTCTTTATGGTGTTAATTAACTGCATTGTTTTATTGAAACATGTTAAAGCAACCACCTGTACATAAAACCGTTTCTTCTTGACATTATTTTTATAGCAACTTGTATATAAAGTAATCTGTACATAAACCCTTGCTTTGAAGACGCCAATTTCTTGTCCATTTAACCATGTTCATACACAGATTTCATTACATGCACGTATGTGATATATCTTGCATTATAAAGTGATATATTAATGTACGATTGTAAAGCAACTTAAGCAACTTTTAACTTTATGTATCAAGAGCTCTGCATTTTCAAACATCCCTAAACCTTCTCAACTTAGACCATGAGGCACTTATCCATACGTTCTATAAACGTATTAAGGTTAACGGAAAAGGATGTTGGCATGTTCAACTTTCGTTCAAAAGTGAATGCAGTACAGAGTATGACCGCCTGTCGCCTATTTCCTTATATCGTATTTGTTTGTTCTGGAGTGGACACCATGGAAACAATGTCTATTTAGCGCCCTGACACACCGTGGTATACGAGCTGTACAGATGATACATATGTTACAGGCGGTTGCAGGACATGGCAACAGAAAAAGTGTATAACATTTTTTTTCTGCATTTCTTTACTTCTCGTTTGGCTTTTTCAAGCGAGTGTTGGTTCCACAAATGCTGGAAATTTGTTTAGAAAACTCATGTGATCATAAATTGTTTAGTCATATTGTATAAAGTATCTACTTTGTATCTGATTAATATCGTGGAAAACGTTATAATTGTTTTATCAAGAGGTAAATCATGATTCTAATCAATTATTACAGATTCCTTGTTGGTTAAATGCAAATAGACAGTTTTTGCAATATAAAATATAATGCCATCGCTTCTCTGATGTTGGCTTTAGGTAAGATAAATCACAGAACAGCGGTCGTCGTTTCGTCACGAACATGAAATATTTGATAAAAACATGTTTGTAATTACTACGAATAAACCCACGTAAAGACATTAGTGGTAAACAGTAGCAGTTTGAGTACGCAATTATCACTGGACGGCTTTCTTTACTATTCTCTCTCTCCTGTTTGTTTTCCCGTTTTTTTTTTCTCTCTCTTTTTATTTTTTCGTTCTCCCTTTCTGCTATTTCCCTTTCTCATACTTTTCTATCCATCTCACTCTCTCTTCTGACATCTTTCCCGTTCTTTTGCTCTCTCCGGCTCTCCCTCCTTCATCTTTCTATTCCTACTATCCTTCTATGTATTCCTCACCCTTCTCTGCTTTCTTTTAGTCGTAATATTGTAAAGGCAGAGCTGAGTCTAGCTAATCCAGCCATCCCATTTAAATCTAATCATGTTTTATGCTATGTACTTTACACAGAAAATCAATAAGAATCAAATCAACACAATGCATGCTTCTGCGTAAACCTTATATATTATAACAATTGTTTAGATTTTAGGTATATTGCTGTTATATACAAGTTGAAGGTCAAATAAACGTTTATATACTTTCTTCTCTGCAATTCAGGTCTCGCTAGTAAGTTCATTGCAATCTACATATACCATAACACAGAACATCGCAATGAAGAAAATGAAATGTGTTAGTGGGAGGAAAAAGAGACGGATAGATGGAGAGATGGAGATAGAAAGAGAGAAAGAGGAAGGGGGGAAGGGATGAGACAAGGGGAAGAATACATACACAATAAGAGGGAGAGAAACCAGGATGAGAGTATCTGAATGCAGACAGACAAATGGCAGAAGGGATAGATAGAAAGAGTGAGATATAACAAACAGAAAATACGATGCATTACAGAAAGAGAGGACAGACAGGGGAGAATACCAAAGAAAGATAGAAGGATGAAAGGGAGGAGAAAGAAAGAGAGAGAGAGAGAAAGAGAGAGAGAGAAGGAGAGAGAGAGAGAGAGAGAGAGAAAGTAAGTGAGAGAGAAGGAGAGAGAGAGAGAGAGTAAGTGAGAGAGAGAGAAGGGGAGAGAGAGAGAGAAAGAGAGAGAGAGAGTGTGAGAGAGAGAGAAGAAGAGGAACAAAGAGAAAAAAAAGAACGAGAGAGGTAGAGAGTGGAAGAAAAGAAAGATGTAATGGCGGAAGAGATTCAGAGAGAGAGAGAGAAAGAGAGAGTGTGTGGGAGGAAGGGTGGGGGGGGGGGGATCGACTAGATTTTCATGTCATGTTTGTAAATCGTATCATGAAATGTGACCCCCGCGGAATCTGCGGTTTGGACAATAGATGACAGGCTATGAATAATCAGCATATTTCATCTCGGGCACAGTAAGGCCACAATCCTTTGGTAACTGCAGTTTCATGGCAAAGGTTGACATTCTCACTTGGCTGAAAATGTAACCGTGATAAAAGGGTTAATGCACACAAATTGTTTAGCTTTATTCATTCTTTGACTGTGTTTGAATCTACCAGCTTTCTTCTCTACTTTATCATACCTAGGCTTATTACGCATATGACCATTTATAATTTGAGGTGGTTCCTGAAACAGAAATGAGATAGTAGTAGAATGGCAGTTCATTTATTGCGGCTACTGTAGTCCTCACCGCTACTTCACTTCCTGTGCTAGTCGTTTGGTCGCTGTCCAAGCTTCTACGTCAAACCAACTGACAGCACAGAGAAGCTTCTTGTTCCTTTTCCTCTTCCTCCTGTGTATTTTCGTCATTTTTTGAGCATGTAAATTAACCCTTTGCGTGCCAGATAAACTGCTGCTCTATGGGATTTGTGTGTATAACTTGTTAAAAGGCCACATGTGGCATCCACGGAGCTGGTATGTATAACCCGAACCTCACCGATTTCTAAAGCCATTTAACTGCACATGCGCAGCTGACAACTACACTTGTCATATTACTTTGCTTCAATATTACAAGCATTTCCGCCTTTTGTGATTTGAGAACCACATTTGTACGTGTATGTGCATGAGGCTGAAACTAGAAACGCATTACACTTTTAGAAGACGGCCGGCATTTGATGTGATTTGATAAATCTTAAAGCGAGACAGACGGGTACAATTTCACCGATTAATTTGAAGTTACCTGGATTTGAAGAATGATGGCGAGCTGCAAACATCTTTCCTTGCTGCTACTGATCTGTGTGGCTGTTACTAGCGGGGTGGCGACTGTTTATCAAAAGATAATTGTTAACGTTGGTGAAGACTTTTCTTTCGACTGTTTTCCTCCCGTTGAAAATGATTCGCTCATTTACAACTGGGTACGTGATTTGCCTCATGAAAATGAGCAGCCTATTTCAGCTTTTGCCACGTCATTCCTAGAAGTATACCAGCTCACACCATTTCGCGGCAGCATACGCCTGACATCTCAATACGTCTACGTGAATGAAACTAATCATAGTTTTTCGCTTACTGTCCTGAACATGAGTGTTGCAGATTCGGGTAACTATTCGTGCGGGTTGTTCACCCAGGGAGGATTACGTTTTCTTCAAAGTTATGACATCCTCGTTATTGGATGCTCGTGCACCACGTATCATGGTCTCGAAAGCCTCGGAAATAATGTTACTTGTACCCTCGAAAACTATCCAACCTCTGATGCCAACAATGTCGTATTTTCAATCAATGAAAACCGACAGGAAGGCTTTATCGAAGGTAAGGCATTGACATTTATAACGGATTACAATTTACAACAAAACGTTACGATTCGTTTCAACCCTCTAATAGATTTTAAAAGGAGGGTTTCATGTATTGTACCAGCTCCACCAAACCATGTTTCCAAGGTTCCCATGACTACCACTTCTAAACGGACAACACCTGTCATCTCGACTACATCTATTGAGGGGGGTGAGCAACCCACTAACCGACCAACCACGAGTCCTCCCGCCGTTCGTGATGGCACTCCGATCAAATCAGGCATTGCTGTACCTACGGCTTCAATATTCGATGCATTTTTTCCGAAGGCAAATGACAAACCCCTTAAATCATCTAGACAAAATTTGATTATTGTTATCATTTGTGCGGTAGGATCATGCTTGATACCTTTGCTGATCGTTGTGATCGTCTTGATTAGATCACGATCGCGACGACAGCAGGATCACAAAGCAAGAGGATTCACACCAGATGAAAGTGAAGCAAGAGCGGAAGCTGTCGCCATTGAAGAATCTGAATTCAATTGTTATGCCGGTATCCAGGACACGCTTAACCTTGCAGGATCTGATGGAGTGGGAGGCGTTAACTCTCTGAGAGACAAACCATACACAGGCCATTCACTTTGTACGTACGTGTGTGCCGATGATGATGATGGCAGTGTGAAGAACCCTGAGGGAGGAGCCGAAGGACACCGCTTCGCCTCTGATGTCATGACCGACAACGACCTGTATGATTGGAACAGCGACCTCAACGACAGACCTGCGACGTCGGGATCACCGCCTGAAGCGTGTGGACCATTGTACGCCATGCCGGATAAAAGAAGCAAGTCTGACAACACATCCAAGCGGGATCTTTGCAATGCTGAAGAGGTGAAGCAACCGGATGTGAGTGCCCTCTACGCTCAAGTTGACCGCTCTTCAAAGGTAATCAAGAACACACCAGTTGACGTGAGTGCGTTGTATGCTGTAGTTGATAAAAGGGACAAGAATAACTGACCCCAATAACCGCTTAGAGATGTTTGCTATGTTCCATCAATCCAGAACATTGTAACGACAGATTGGCCTTGATTTGAAAAAAAAAAGTGATGTAGGCTTGTGTACATGGTTGTAAAATAAAGTTGTACATAATTTTGTTTTAACTAATATACTTTTCGGAATTCTAGATTGTCAATGAATATCAAAGTAGTACCTTCATATCCAATGCTAGGCAGGTTTCTGGTTGTAAACAGTATCACCAAATTGAGAGAGTCACTTTTCCATCATTATCTAACAGGTTTATGTCACGCTTGTGTACTTGGCTTTTCAAACTAGATGCAGTAACCATGACAAGAAAAGTGTAAAGAATTTCGTTAAAGCCCGACCATGTTTTTTCTAATCATGTACATAAATGTGGGATGATTTGTTATAGTCTTGTAGTTAACAGCTTTTGATGATTCGGAATTTTTTGCATGCTGAAAAGAAGAACAATAATCAAAGCCCTGTCGTACCTAAATTTAAAATACCACAGTGACTCGCTCTCAGAAAGTTGGATACTTGACAATGTAAGCACAGAACACAGGATGGACAGAGTTGACTGATGATTTTTTTTGGGTAAAATGCCAATATAATGGTTATGACTTTCATAAGGGTAGATGGTTCACCCTTTATGTTGCCCATTTACGTGATGCGCAGTGTAATATTTCCTCTGGAAAATGTTATAGTTTAAAGAAAAAAATGTACTTGTGGAAGTGGAAGCTTTTTTTTTTCAATTTCCATCCCCAGGAATAGCTGTGAGGCGCAAGAAATGTATCGCGATCCGGAAAACGTTCTCTCTTGTACATCTGGTAATATGCCCAATTGTTTTATGTGAAGTAGGTCATATCAATACATGTTTTTTATATTTGAATAGCGTGAGCTATAAGATCTTCAGCCTGCGAGAAACTTTTTCCACATTTCATGCTTAAGTCCACAATTCTATACAAATATTTAAGAATCACATTACAGCTCATGTCTTTATGATGTTAATTAACTTCCTTTATTAAAACATGTTTTAGCAACCACCTGTACACAAAACCGCATATCTCGTTTCTTCTTGACATATTTTTTTTATAGCAACTTGTATATAAAGTGATGTGTACATAAACCCTTGCTTTGAAGACGGCAATTTCTTGTCCATTTAACCATGTTCATACACAGATTTCATTACATGCACGTATGTGATATATCTTGCATTATAAAGTGATATATTAATGTACGATTGTAAAGCAACTTAAGCAACTTTTAACTTCATGTATCAAGAGCTCTGCATTTTCAAACATCCTTAAACCTTCTCAACTTAGACCATGAGGCACTTATCCATTATGTTCTATAAACATATTTAGGTTAACGGAAAAGGATGTTGGCACGTTCAACTTTCGTTCAAAAGTGAATGCAGTACAAAGTATGACCGCCTGTCGCCTATTTCCTTATATCGTATTTGTTTGTTCTGGGGTGGACTTGACATCATGGAAACAATGTTTGCTTAGCGCCCTGACACACCGTGGTATACGAGCTGTACAGATGATACATTGTAATGATACAGGCGGTTGCATGACATGGCAACAGAAAAAGTGTATAACATTTTTTTTCTGCATTTCTATACTTCTCGTTTGGCTTTTTCAAGCGAGTGTTGGTTCCAAAAAATGCTGGAAATTTGTTTAGAAAACTCATGTGATCAAAAATTGTTTAATCCTATTGTATACAGTATGTACTTTGTATCTGGTTAATATTGTGGAATACGTTATAATTGTTTTATCAAGAGGTTAATCATGATTATAATCAATTATTACAGATTTCTTGTTTGTTAAAGGCAAAGAGACAGTTCTTGCTATATAAAATATAATGCCATCGCTTCTCTGATGTTGGCTTAAGGTAAGATCAATTATAGAACGGCGGTCGTCGTTTCGTCACGAACATGAAATATTTCATGAAAAAATGTTTGTAATTACTACGAGTAAACCCACGTAAAGACATTAAGGGTAAACAGTAGCAGTTTGAGTTCGCAGTTATCACTGGACGGCTTTCTTTACTATTCTCTCCATCCTCTTTCTTTTCCCGTTTTTTTTTCTCTCTCTTTTCTTTTTTTTGTTCTCCCTTTCTGCTATTTCCCTTTCTCATACTTGTCTATCCATCTCACTCTCTTTTCTGACATCTCTCCCGTTCTTTTGCTCTCTTTATCTTTCTATTCCTACTATCCTTCTATGTATTCTTCACCCTTCTCTGCTTTCTTTTAGTCGTAATATTGTAAAGGCAGAGCTGAGTCTAGCTAATCCAGCCATCCCATTTAAATCTAATCATGTTTTATGCTATGTTCTTTACACAGAAAATCAATAAGAATCAAATCAACACAATCCATGCTTCTGCGTAAGCCTTATATATTATAACAATTGTTTAGATTTTAGGTATATTGCTGTTATATACAAGTTGAAGGTCAAATAAACGTTTATATACTTTCTTGTCTGCAATTCAGGTCTCGCTAATAAATTCATTGTAATCTACATATACCATAACACAGAGCATCGCAATGAAGAAAATTGAATGTGTTAGTGGGAGGAAAATGAGACGGATAGACAGATAGATGGAGAGATGGAGATAGAAAGAGAAAAAGAGGGAGAGGGGGGAGGGGATGAGACAAGGGAAGAATACATACACAATAAGAGGAAGAGAAACCAGGATGCGAGCATCTGAACGCAGACAGACAAATGGCAGAAGGGATAGATAGAATGAGGGAGATATAACAAACAGGGAATAGGATGCATGACAGAAAGAGAGGACAGACAGGGGAGAATACCAAAGAAAGCTAGAAGGATGAAAGAGAGGAGAAAGAAAAAGAGAGAGAGAGAGAGAGAGAGAGAGAGAGAGAGAAAGAGAGAGAGGGAGAGAGAGAGAGGGGAAGTAAGTGAGAGAGAGAAGAAGAGGAACAAAGAGAAAAAAAAGAACGAGAGAGGTAGAGAGTGGAAGGAAAGAAAGATATAATGGCGGAAGAGATTCAGAGAGAGAGAGAGAGAAAGAGAGAGTGTGTGGGAGGAAGGGTGGGGGGGGGGGGAGGATCGACTAGATTTTCATGTCATGTTTGTAAATCGTATCATGAAATGTGACTGCCGCGGAATCTGCGGTTTGGACAATAGATGACTGGCTATGAATAATCAGCATATTCCATCTCGGGCACAATAAGGCCACAATCCTTTGGTAACTGCAGTTTCATGACAAAGGTTGACATTCTCACTTGGCTGAAAAAGTAACCGTGATAAACGGGTTAATGCACACAAATTGTTTAGCTTTATTCATTCTTTGACTGTATTTGAATCTACCAACCTTCTTCTCTACTTTATCATACGTAACTAGGCTTATTACGCACATAACCATTGATAATTCGAGGTAGTTCCTGAAACAGAAATGAGATAGTAGTAGAATGGCAGTTCATTTATTGCGGCTCCTGTAGTCCTCATCGCTACTTCACTTCACGTGCTAGTCGTTCGGTTGTTGTCCAAGCTTCTACGTCAAACCAACTGACAGCACCGAGAAGCTTATTTTCCTTTTCCTCTTCCTCCTGTGAAGTGTATTTTCGACTTTCCTTGAGCATATTAAGCCTTTGTGTGCCAGATAAATTACTTCTCTATGCGATTTGTGTATAACTTGCGAAAAGAACGCGTGTGGCATACACGGAGTTTGTATGTATAACCCGAACCTCATCGATTTCGATTGCCAGTCAACTGCACATGCGCAGTTGACAACTGCACTTTTTATGTTACGTCGCTCCAAATTTACAAGTATTTCCGCCATTTGTGATTTGAGAACCCCATTTGTACGTGTATGTGCATGAGGCTGAAACTAGATAAGCAGTACACTTTTAGAAGGCGGCCGGCATTTGATGTGATTGGATATATCTCGTAACATTGTGGAATAACATAGAGACCGGCCTTGCAGTTCTCAATTTCACCGACTCATCTGAACTTACTTGCGTCTGAATATAGATGGCGAGCAACAGACATTATCTTTCCTTGCTGCTACTGATCTGTGTGGCTGTTAGTAGCGGGGTGGCGACTGTCTATAGAAAGGTCATTGTTAACGTTGGTGAAGACTTTACTTTCGACTGTTTTCCACCCATTGAAAATGATTCGCTCAATTACAACTGGGTACGTGAATTGCCTCATGAAAATGAGCAGCCTATTTCAGCTTTTGTCATGCCATTCCCAAAAGTATACCAGCTCTCAACATTTCGCGGCAGCACACGACTGACATCTCAATACGTCAACGTGAATGAAACTAATTATAGCTTTTCGCTTACTGTCCTGAATATGAGCGTTACAGATTCAGGGAACTATTCATGCGGGTTGCTCACCCAGGGAGGATTGCGTTTTCTTCAACTTTATGAAACCCTCGTCATTGGATGCTCGTGCACTACGGATCATGGTCCCGAAAGCGGCGGAAATAATATTACCTGTACCCTCGAGAACTATCCAAATTCTGATGTGAAAAATGTCGTATTTTCAATCAATGGAAACCAACAAGAAGGCTTTATCCAAGGTAACGCATTGACATTTCGTACGGATTTTACTTTACAACAAAACGTTACGTTTCGTTTCAACTCTCTAACAAATTTTGAAAGGAAGGTTACATGTATTGTGCCAGCTCCACCAACCACTGTATCCACGGTTGCCATGGTAACCGTTTCTAAACGGACAACACCTTTCATCTCAACTACATCTACTGAGGGGGGTGTGCAGCCCAGTAACCAACCAACCACGAGTCCTTCCACCGTACGTGCTGGCATTCCGATCAAATCAAGCATTGCAGTCCCTACGGCTTCAATTTTAGATGCATCAATTCCAAAGGCAAGTGACAAATCCGTTGAATTATCTGGACAAAATTTTATTATTATTATCATTTGTGCGGTAGGATCGTTCTTGATACTTTTCTTGATCGTTGTGATCGTCTTGATAAGATCACGATCACGACGACATCGGGATCACAAAGCAGGAGGGTCCATACCCGATGAAACTGAAGCAAGAGCGGAAGCTGTTGCCGTTGAAGAATCTGAATTCAATTGTTATACCAGTGTCCAGGACAGCCTGAACCTTGCAGTATCAGATGGAGTCAACTATCGGAGAGACAAGCCATGCAAAGGCCAATCACTTTGTATATACGTGTGTGCCGATGGTGATGATGGGGTTAAGAACCCAGAGGGAGGAGCCGAAGGACACCGCTTCGCCTCTGATGACATGACCGACAACGACCTGTATGATTGGAACAGCGACTTCAACGCCACTCCTACGACGTTGATATCACCTGAAGCGTGTGTACTATTGTACGCCATGCCGGATAAAAGAAGCAAGTCTGACAACACATCCAATCGGGATGTTTGCAATGCTGAAGAAATGAACCAAACGGATGTGAGCACCCTCTACGCTAAAGTTGACCGCTCTTCAAAGGTAACCAAGAACACACCAGTTGACGAGAGTGCGTTGTATGCTGTAGTTGATAAAAGGGACAAGAATTACTGACCGCAACAACCGCTCAGAGATGCTTGCAATGTTCAATCTATCCAGAACATTGTAACGACATATCGAACCTTATTTGAAAACAGTGATGTAGCCATGTGTACACGGCTGTAAAATCTATTTTTACATAATTTTGTTTTAAATGATGTACTATTCGAAATTCTGGATTGTCATTGAGTACGAAAGTAGTGCCTTCATATCCATTGTTAGGCAGGCTTCTGGCTCTTAACAATACTACCCATTTAAGAGAGTCACTGCTCTGACATTATCGAGCGGGCTATAGTGTCGGGCACTCCCCGCTGTGACCACCGCCGGTTGCTCTACGCACATGGTTTTGCATGCGTGTGTACCTGACTGTTTAAACTAGATGTACATGATTATTTCAAAGATGAACTTTGCTAAATTGTCAATATTTTGCTACGAATTATTGTCGGAAAGAAAGCATGACAAGAATTGTGGACAGCGCTTTATTTTCGTTAAATTAAGCGCTTTTTTTCTCTAATCATGTAATTAAATGTGTGATGATTGTTGATAGTCTTGCAGTTAATAGCTTTAGCTGATTTTATCACATGCTGAAAAGAAAAAGAACAATCAAAGCCATGTAATAGTACGTAGAATATAAACAACACAGTGATTGGCTCTCTGGAAGTTGGACACTTGACAATGTAAGCACATAGCGGAGGATGGGCGCAATTGACCGTGATAATTAAAAAAAAAAAATCCAATTTAAGGATCATGACTTTGATATTGGTACATGGTGCACTGTTGATTTTGCTTATTAACATAGTGCGCAGTGAAATATTGATTCCTCTGAAAAATGTTCTAAAAATGTACTTGTGAAACCGACATCGATTTGTGTGAGGATACCCAGAAGGAAAAAGAAATATATCGCGATCTGGAAAACCTTCTCTTTTTTCCATCTGGTGATATGCCCAATTGTTTTATGTGAAGCAAATCATATCAGTACATATTGTGTTTCTATTCGGATATTGTGTGCTATAGAAATTTCAGCTTGCAAGAGACGTTTTCCACATTCCATGCTTAATTCAACAATTGTATGTTTATAAATCATGTTTTAGGTCACGACATAATAATGTGAATCAAACATGTTTCAGCAATCAGCTGTACATAAAGCCGTATAAAGCTGGTTTCTTCTTAACAATGTTTACATAGTAACCTGTAAGTAAAATAAACTGTACATAAACATTTGCGTTGAAGACAACCATTCCTGTCAAATTAAGCCATGTTTAAACACAGATTTCATTAGATGCACACAATGTATATATCCTTCATAATATATGTATACACTTATATACGATTTTCAAGAGCTCTGTCTTTCCCAACATCTCCAAAACTTTCACAACTTAGGCGATGCAGTACTTATATATTTGTTCCATACACTTAATCAAGGTTAACGAAAAATGATGTTGGCATGTTTAACTTTCATTATATTGTACATAAAGTGCATAACATGACCGCCTGTAGCTTATTTCCTCATATCATACTTGATTGTTCTGAAGTGGACTTGAAAACATGGAAACGATGTCTGTGCAGCGCCCTGAAACATCGTGGAATACGAGCTGTACAGATGATAACTATTGAAGTAATACAGGTGGTTACAAACGTCACGAGCATTAAATCTTTAATGAAAAAAAAAAGCTTCTACGCATAAACCAACCTAAAGATATTAGTGGTAAACAGTAGCAGTTTGAGTACACAGTTATCATTGGGCCCCTTTCTTTCTTTCATCACCATGGTCACTCTCCCTTTTTTCTTTCACGTTTTGTTCTTTCTCTCTCTTCCTTTCTTCATAATTTCGCTCTCGCTTTCAGCTAATTTACTTTATCTTATTTTTTTTTATCCAGATCACTATCTTTTCTGTCATCTTTCCCTTTTGTTTGCACACCTGCTTCTATTTTTATCTTCCGTTCCCTCTCTGGTTATCCTTCCTTCCTCTTTCCCTTCCGTCTATCCTTTTCTGTATTCTTCACAATCCTCTGCTTTCTTGTAGTCATAGTATAGCGTAAGTCAAAGTGGTCCAGACATCCCATTTAACTTAATGTTGAATATTGTCGTGTTCTATGATATGTACTCTACAAGGAAACTCATTAAGAACAAATAACTACAAATGCATGCCTTTGCGCAAACCTTATATACATTATAATAATAGTATATATTGTAGGTATATTTCTGCTATATATAAGTTGAAAGTGAAATAAACGTTTATAAACTTCCTTTTCTGCAACTCAAGTCTCGCCAATAATGTCATTGTACTCTTCATATACCAGAAACACAGAAAATTGCAATGAAGAACATGAAATATGACAGTGGGAGGAAAAAGAGACGGATAGAAAGATGGAATGATGGGAAATATGGAAATAGAAAGCTAGAAAGAGGGATAGGGAGAGGAGAAAGAGAGAGAGGGGGAGAATGAAAGAGAATTAGAAAGAGGAGAAGAATGAAAAAAGTGAAAGAATGCATACACAATATAAAGAGGTAGAGAAACAAGAATGTGAGCATATGAACGCAGGCAGACAAACGTCAGAAGGGATAGATAGAATGAGTGAGATATAACAAACAGGGAAGAAGATATATGACTAAAAGAGAGGATAGAAAAGAGAGAATACCAACAGAAAAAAGGAAGGATGGGAGAGAGGAAGAAATATAGAGAGGTGAAGAGAGAAAGAAAGAAAAAAAAAGAAGAAAGAGAGAGAGAGAGAGAGAGAGAGAGAGAAGGAGAGAGAAAGAAAGTGAGAGAGGGGGGTAAAAGAGGAACACAAAGAAAAAAAGAACGAAAGAGGTACAGAGCGAATAGGAAGAAAGATATTTGGACGAAAGAAGAGATTCAGAAAGAGAGAGAGAGAGAGAGAGTACATGTGTGTATGTGCGTGTGTTTGTTTGTTTGTGTGTGTGTGTGTGTGTGTGTGTGTGTGTGTGTGTATGTGTTTGTGTGTCTGTTTGTGTGTGTAGGGGCGGGGCGACTAGAGATATAGGATACCCACATGAAGAGTGAGAGAGAGGGAGAGAGAGAGAGGAACACGTGAATACAGATAAGACGACTAGAGGGTAATTTAACGTACATGACTAAACACAAAGAACATGAAGAAAGAAAGAATGAGAGAGACAATGATTGAGGAGAAGGAATGTGTGTACAGGATGTAGCTCATCGAAAAACATAAACATCTTTGAATTTTCAAAACTCAACATCTGATTGTTATTATTGCCAATTTCCGGCTTAGTGACATATTGATCATACATGATAAGTGCTGCTGTATCATTGTACACAATAACAAAAACACCTGGACCATCTTTAACCCTACACATGACTATCTCGGAAGAGAAACTTATCCTCTTTAATTTGTTATGACATTAGAATATGTAATTAATCAATGCTAGCGATAAATGATTCAATCATAAATTTAAATGTTAACACAACGTCACTTCCTTGCCACTCTCTACACAAAAAAAATATAACAAAAAGCTGTCTCTAACGGCTAACCAGCCCACTCAGCTGCATGTGCCAACATGACATCGATGTTCTTCCGGGAGTTCAAGAAAGCAATATACGAATAAGAATGAAAATTACACGAAGAAACGTGAAACGGTGTAAATAATAGGAATGTCATATTTATTACAATCATATAAATACATGTGAAGAACATTTAAAACAATTAGAAATAAACCCCCCTTGCTAACGACATTTCGTATCCTAATACATGTACCCCATTTGGAGAGATGTATCAGTCTCGTCAATACTAAGCCTTGATGTCTATTTCGTGATTTCAAATTATTTTTACAATTCGTTTTATATTAAAAATATCCATCTTCCTTGAAGCCAGGCTCATTGTGATTCACCTTTAAGAGTAGTCATTCCCCATATGAAGTTTCTTTCTAAACCAGATCGTTATGGTCCACTTATGAGGCATGTAACTCATGCAAACACAAAACACACACAAAATGCTGCTCTATAATGATAGGTTTAACTATTGGAATGTAACTTTTACAGAAGCGTGTGTCTTGACTACAGCATTATCACAAATCCCAATTTGCCAGATCTGACTTCCGCCCCCCCCCCTCCCCTTATAAAACATAGAAGCCCAAGTCAAGTTATCAATTTGTCTATTACACTTCCTGTACTAGTCGTTTGGTCGCTGTCCAAGCCTCTATACGCCAAACAAAGAACAGCACAGAGAAGATGCCCTTTCTTTACCCTCTTCCTCCTGTGTATTTTCGTCATTCTTTGAGCATGTAAATTAACCCTTTGTGTGCCAGATAAACTGTTGCTCTCTGGGATTTGTGCGTATAACTTGTGAAAAGAACACATGTGGCATACATGGAATTGCTATGTATAATCCAACCTCATCGATTCCGATTGAACTGCACATGCGCAGTTGACAACTGCACTTGTTATGTTACGTCGCTCCAAAATGAGAGGTATTTCCGCTATTAGTGATTTGAGAACAATCTTTGAATGTGTACGTGCATGACGACGATTCCAAATAAGTATTACTCTTTTCGAAGGCGGCCGGCATTTGATTTGGTTGGATGTATATCACTGCGAGACATACAGGTAAATAGAGACATAGAGACTAACATGGCAGTTCTGAATTTCACCGATTAATTTGACGTTACCTGGATCTGAAGAATGATGGCGAGCTGCAAACATTATCTTTCCTTGCTGCTACTGATCTGTGTGGCTGTTACTAGCGGGGTGGCGACTGTTTATAAAAAGATCATTGTTAACGTTGGTGAAGACTTTACTTTCGACTGTTTTCCACCCATTGACAATGAATTCGCTCACTTACAACTGGGTACGTGAATTGCCTCATGAAAATGAGCAGCCTATTTCAGCTTTCGTCACGGCATTCCTAGAAGTATACCAGCTCTCACCATTTCACGGCAGCACACGCCTGACATCTCGATACGTCTACGTGAATGAAAATCATCATAGTTTTTCGCTTAGTATGCTGAACATGAGCGTGGCAGATTCAGCTAAGTATTCGTGTGGGTATTACCACGGAGGAACCTGGAACACTCTCTACGAGTATGAAACCCTTGTCATTGACTGTTCGTGCACCGTGGATCAGCCACGTACTGTCGAAGGTGGCAGCAGGAATGTTACTTGTGCCCTCGAGAACTTTTCAACTCCTCGTACGATCAGCCTGGTATTATCAATCAATGAGGACCAATATGTTTATGGCTCTTTGGAAGGTGACACACTCAAATTTCGTACGGATTACACTTTAAAACAAGAAGTTCCGATAGTTTTCAACCCGCTATCAGGTTATGAAAGGGGGGTTTCATGTATTGTACCAGCTCCAACAATCCCTGTGTCCAAGGTACCTATGGTTACCCCGACTAAACGGACAACACCTGTCTTCTCGACCACAACCACTGAGGGGGGTGGGCAACCTATTACCAGACTGATCACGAGTTTCCTCAATGCACGTGATGACATTCCGATCAAAGCAGATATTACGGTCCCAATGGCTATAATTTGTGATGCACCTTTTCCGAAGGCAAGTGACACAACCGACGTGTCGTATGGACAAACTTTGCTTATTATAATTTGTGCGGTAGAATCGTTCTTAATACTCTTGTTAATCGTTGTGATCGTCTTGATGAAATCACGATCACGACGAAATCTGGATGGCAAATCGAGTGGGTCCACACCAGATGAAACTGAAGCGAGAGCGGACATCATCGACGTTGAAGAATCTGAATTGCATTATTATGCCAGTGTCCAGGAAGACTCCAACCGCGCAGGATCAGATGGAGCGGGAAGTGTCATACATCTCACCGCCAAGCCGTACAAAGACCATCATTATTGTACACAATTGCCTTTTAAAGGTAATGATAGGGTTAAGAACGCTGAGTTAGAAAGGACTCCGAGATCTCAACGGCAGCAGCTCCGCCTCTAATGACATGGCAGACAACGACCTTTATGATTAGAACAGCGACCTCAGCGCCAGACCTACGACTTTGGGATTACTGTCCGAAGTGTGTGTCGCATTGCACGCCATGTCGAATAAAAGAAGCAAGTCTGACAACACATCCAAGCGTCACCCTAGGAACGCTGAGGAGATTAACCGAGGGGCCGCATGGACGTCACTCCATCCCTAAACGGCGCGAAAAAGCGCGAGGGTGGTAACGGAGAGGAGGGCCAGAGGGTAAGGACAGGATGTAAGCCACTTCTACGCTCAAGTTGACCGTTCCTCAAAGACCGAGTGCGTTATATGCTGTAGATGGAAAAAAGGACACACACAAAAAAGACCACAATGACCGCTTAGAATTGCTTGCTATGTTTCATCTATCCAGAACGGCAGATTGGGCTTGATTTAAGATGAGTTATGTAGGCACATGCGCATAGTTGTAAAATCAAATTGTACATAATTTTGATTTTAAACGATGTAATAATGCATAATTCTGTATTTTCATAGATCACGAAAGTAGTGCCGTCATACCCATTGATGGATAGGTCTCTAGTCTTCTGGTCCAACATTGATTATAGAGGGCTAGTGTTAGGAGTTCTCAATGAGAGTTTCTGCTGTCATAACCGCTTAATGCTCTATCCCCCAAAATTGTATGCGTGTGTACGTCAGTTGTACGTGGATGTAAGAACTAGATGCATATAATTGTTTAAAACGATGTACTGCTCTCGATTAATGATTGTGATTATATCAAAGCGTATCATTGTCGAAGAAAACCACCGTAAGCATGACAAGAAATGTGTAATTAATTTCATGTATATAAATATGGGATGGTCTTTGTTGGTCTTGAAGTCCATATCATATTGCCTGATGAACATAATAAGGAACAATAAAAGCCACGCAATAGTACATAGAAGTAAAACACCACAGTGATCAACTTGTAGACAGTTGGATACTTGATTATGCAAACGCAGAACGAAGGGAGGAAAAACTTGACCATTTTGGGGGTAAAACGCCAATATAGTGATCATGACTCTGATATTCGAAGATGATGCAGTCATTATGTTGCCAATCAACGTGATGCGTGGTGCCCTAAAAGGTGTTACAGTGAAAAAACAAATAGAAGAAAAAGAAATATGGGGATCCGGAAACCGTGTTCTCTTTTCTATCCAGTGAGAGGCAACATTGTTTCATGTGGAATATATCATATCAATATATTTTATTTTACTCTCAGATATTGTGTGCTACAAGACTTTCAGGCTGCAAGAAAGCTTTTCCACATTCCATGCTTAATTCCATAATTCTGTTCAAATTCTAACACTTTTCTTACACTTAAAATTCTTTGAAAAAAAAAACAGCCTTTGGCTGAAGTGGGTCACCTTGCTAAAACAAAATGTATTAAAGGGCATATACTGTACTGGGAAGACAAAAAAAAATCTTCAAAAGGTGATCATGAGCAATCTTCTTGCAAATGGTCTTAAATTCATGTATTGTCCATTTTAGAAACTTGCTGAAAGTTATTTGCCCTCAAATGATCCACATGTTGAGGAATTAGTGATTAAATCACAAATCCTGAAATATTGTTCGGCCTGAACATTTTGAGGATTTATAATTTAATCACGAATAACCGAAAATGTGGATCATTTGAGGGCAAATAACTTTCAGCAAGTTTCTAAAATGGACAATACGTGAATTTAAGACCATTGGCAGAAAGATTGCTCATGATCACCTTTTGAAGGCTATTTTATCTTCCCAGTACAGTATATGCCCTTTAAAGTGAGTTGAACTGAACAGAATCGTCATATATCCTTCATTGAATATGTATAAATGAATATACGACGGTGTGGCAATGTCAGCCTTTTATTCCTGTAGGTTTCAAAAGATCTGTATTTCAAAGACGCCCAAACCGTCTCAACCTAGGATATGCAGTATTTATCCAATATGTCTCATGAACTTAATCAAGGTGAACGAAACAGGATGTTGGAATGCATAACTTTCGTTCAAACCATGCAGTACATAGCATGGCCACCTGTCGCTTATTTCCTTATATCGTACTTGACTGTTCTGAAGTGGGCTTGAAACCATGGAAACGATGTTTTTTCAGCGCCCTGACACACCATGGAATACGAGCTTTACAGATAATAACTATTTGAAGTAATAGGACAATTGCATGTAAATTCTCCTTCTGCATTTCTTTACTTCTCTATTAGCATTTTCATACGAGAGTTAGTTCCACCAATACTGAAAACTTGAGTAAGAACTCATATGATTTTTTTTTGTCATTATGTTATATAAAATAGGTTTTGTTCATCTGAATAATATTGTAAAATATGGTTCAATTGTCATCTCAAGAGTATAATCATGATTATAATGAAACATAAGAGATGTTTTGTTTGCTAGTGATACAGAGACATGTTTGCATTAGAACATATGACGTCATCGCTTCTCTGCTGTTTGCTCAAGATAAGATAAATCGCAGAACGGCGGTCGTCGCTCTCATCATGAACGTGAAATCTTTCTTAACCCTTTGTGTGCTTGACGAAGGACTGCTCTATGGGATATTTGTGCATTATTTGTGCAAAAATGCACACATGACATGTCAAGGGTTAAAGAAATGCTTGCGGTTATTACGCATACTACGTATACTAAAGATAGTATTGGTAATTAGTAGCAAAGCAAAGTACACAGTAATGTTATCACTGAAGCCTTCTCATTCTTCTTTATTTCACTTTTTTCTTTTATTTGATTTTCTCTTCATAATTCTGTCTTTTTCTCTCCCTTAACGTCTGCTATTTCCCTTTCCCAATTTTGGCTATCTCTCTCTCACTCTCTCTTCCTTCTGTTTTCTTTCCCGTTCTCCCACTCTCATGCTTCTAACTCTATTTTCTTTCTCTATCCATCTCTCCCTATGTCGCCCTCTCCCCCCTTCCGTTCATCATATCCATCCTTCCATGTGTTATTCTTTCCCTTCTGTTCTACTTTTCTATATTTCAGTCAAAATATAATTTCAGCAAAGCAGAACCAGGGAAGTCTACCCGTCAAATCTAACTTTTCTCATAATGCACATTTATTATACCTCTAATCGTATACTTTACGTAATCGTATACTATCTTATTTTATACACAGAAAATGAGTAAGAATAAATAACCAAAATGCATGTCTCTGCGTAGACCTACTATTACAACTATATCTTCGATTGTAGGTATATTGCTGCTATATACAAGTTGAAAACAAATAAACGTCAAACGACTTCTGTTTTCTCAAATCAATCTCACCAATTATTTTATTGTACTGTTCATATACCACAACACGGAACATCGCAACGGAGAACGTGAAATAGTTATGGAGGTATCTCACCAAGCTGTTCTTAAAGGGCATATACTGTACTGGGAAGACAAAAAGCCTTCAAAAAGGTGATCATGAGCAATCTTTTCGCCAATGGTCTTAAATGCTTGTATTGTCCATTTTCGAAACTTGTTGAAAGTTATTTGCCCTCAAATGATCCACATTTGGAGTAATCCTCAAAATGTTCGGCCCGAACATTTTGAGGATTGGTGGTTTAATTGCTCATTACTATAAATATGGTACATTTGAGGGTAAATAACTTTCAGCAAGTTTGTAAAATGGACAATACATGAATTTAAGACCATTGGCAAGAAAATTGCTCATGATCACCTTTTTGAAGGCTTTTTGTCTTCCCAGTACAGTATATTCCCTTTAAACATTGTTCGTCCCTTTTGGAAGCTTAAAATTTGAAATCGTCTATCACGATCGTAAATTGAAGAAAGTGCGATTCAAGACCATTTCTAAGAATATAGCATGTTGAAGCTTTCTGTACATGTAAAAATTTCAGCCGTTAGATTTCAAACCGGGTTTTTTCGTACTACGAAAAAAGTATTAGTCTTTGTTACAGTATCTATGTGGTTATTATGCATGTGTCAAATCCTAATTTTATGAGTAATTGACAAACTTTGGAGATGATTCCTTCTACACTACAATTTTTTTTATAATGCGTTTCATAATTTAATAAACAGATTAATCAATAAAGCAGATATATCAACACAAACTTAGATAATATTAGGAAATTATTATATTATCTAAATCATTATAGATAAAATTAGGATTTCACACATGCATAATTTAGGATTAGGATTTCACACATGCATAATAACCACATAGATACTGTAACAAGGAGCCTGAGGTAAAGACTATTAATCGGACGTTGTTTACGTGCATTATTTGAATTTTACACTACGTATCAGTTTCAAATTATGAATATACAGCTTGCTAACACTTCTCTATATGTTTTGCCAATGTTTCGCTGGTTCTGTGGTGATCTGAAAAAGGGACGGGCTGTCTTTAAGCTCCGCACGACTAGTGACCTTTTCCTGGGCTACATCAGATTCCTAATGATTTTTATTCCCATCAGCTAAAGTAGAAATCTGATCTTTGAAAATTAGCATTCTTGTTGTTAACAAGTGCCTGAATACAACATTTATGATTTGTCAGATTTGATGAGGATCGTTGGAAATTTACTCCTACTATGTTAAAGCAGGAATAGACTGTGGTATCTCGTTAGGCATAAAAAGGGTCACCAATCGTGCGTAAAGTTATTCGTAGTTTATGAACAGCTTGGTCAAACACCTCAGGAGAAGAATGAAAAGAGGAGAATGAGAGAAGGGAAGGAATAATTACACAATGAGGGGTAGAGAAAGAAGAAGTAGGACAATAAATGAAGACAGACAAATGGCGGAAGGTATAGATAGAATGAGATAAATGACTGAAAGAGAGGTCAGAAAAGAAAGAACAAAGATAGGAAGATGGAAGGATAAAAGTGAGAGGAAAAATGCGGAGGGATGAAGAAAGAAAGAAATACAGATTTAAAAGAGAAAGAAAGAAAGGAGTGAAAGCGAGAGAGGAGAAGAGGAACAAAGAGAAAAAGAAGATCGAGAGAGGTTGAGATTTAAATAAACGAAAGATACATGTATAAGGACATAAGAGATACCGAGAGAGAGAAAAGTGAGTGGGGTGGTAAAATAGAGGTCTCGGAAAGACACATGAAAAAAAGAAGAGAAAGATAGAGAGAGAGAAAGAAATATATAAATTAGGAAGACTTAAGTGAAATGTAACATATAAGGCTAAACATAAAGACCAAGAAAAGAGAGAAAGAGAGAGAGAGAGAGAGAGAGAGAAAGAGAGAGAGGGAAAGAGAGAGAGAGGGAGAGAAAAGAGAGAGAGAGAGAGAGAGAGAGAGTTGATAGAGGAGAAAGAATAAGTGTAGAGGATATAGCCCATTGAAAAACATAAATATTATGAATTTTCGAAACTCTCTGTCACTGGTTATTATCATTGCCAATATCCGGGATAGTGACATTTGGATCGAACGTGATTTTGCCGCTGACGCATTATATTGTACGGAATGACACAAACACATGATGACGAATTCTAACCAACCTTTACTTTCACCAGCCTCTCTCCGAAGAGAAAATGAATATTCTTTTTCATTTGTTATGAAATTAGAATGTGTAATTAATCAATGCTAGCGAAAAAAATAAATCATGAATTAAATTTTGACATTGTCCACGAAAAGAATGACCTGAAAAACTTACTCTAACAGGGTAAACAGAAGGAAGGAGAGCAAGGGGAAAACAATGGATCACGTATCTTATGAGAATTGCAGAATGGAGTGTGAAGTCTACTCTGGAGCTCGTCCAGATACTGGCCGTATTTTATCGTCCGCCTCTTCTCCCACACACATAACGCTACTGATTCACATAGTACGCACACCGCGCCAGAGCACTGATTGCGCGACCCCACGAATCTGTCCGCTCGAAAAAAAATCTATTTTAGGGTGATTTTTTTTTTGTGTGTGATGCGCCAATAACGTTCGTTGTCGGCGGGGGTGGACTTCTCTGGAGCTAACAAATCACACACAATAAAGATTGGCAAAAATGGTCGCCTATGTCACTAGATAAGGAGAACAATAAGGGATAATAGTTGGAAGGATTACGGAATAGGTAGTCATGCAAAGGCGTTTCACCCTATTCTGATTGGAGGTGGGGGGGGGGGGGGGCATTTTCCCCCTTTTCTTCTTGTTCTAAATGCTCCCTGTTCCATGAATGATGCACGACCGTTGGAAATAGTAGCGCGCCTATTCCTAACTTTTACTTTTGAAGTGTCTCGCAACATTTGAGACCAAGTTTGAGCAAACCGTCTCACATTACTCTACACATTCATATTTCTTGCTTTTAGTCATGTCTTTGCTAAATCATTTTGTTATATGTCAAAACAAAAGTTGTGAGAAAAACAAACTAGAATTAAAGTCTACGAAGTTTTATACCCTGTCTTATATACCGGCCATCGGCCATGGCCATTTTCATGTTTCGTTTATAGCAAAACAAGTAAGCATTACATTAATGATGGGTACAGTACTTAAAAAAATATTGAGGAATGCTAAATATGTTACTCATTGCGGATAAATTGCTAGTGATAATCGTTTGTCTCGCAATGTGTGGTTTCAATATCTTGAGGAAGTACAAACATGCAGACATGTATATATTTCAGAGTATCAAAATTTGTTGAGAGACTGAAGTTTACTCTATATTTTGTCATGAATAATACAAAACATCGACAATTCAAACAACTAGGGCCATCCAGTCCTTCCTGCCGTTACTCTGCCAAGTGCTTGAAATGACGAGATACGGAAATCATTGAAAACTCATCAAAAAATTATGTGTTCCTCAACATCAGAGTTGTGCCTGGCCAAGTGCTGGGCCAATTTGCGAACAAAATGACAAAGGTTTATTGCGTTTCCTCCTTCGATACTCAGAGCTTGATATCGGTTATTGGATGTACGTTGACCCTGTGAGTGTCAAACGGACTGCTGCTCTATAGGATTTGTATGTATTAATGGTAAAATAACCCACCAGTGCCACGTCGCTTACAAGAGGAGTCTTCCTTCGCTGGCCTAAGACATGAATAGTACAAATACATCTACACATTGTCCTATACAATTAAAGAAAATACTGGTTAAAGGTAATGATCAGAACTAGTCAAGACTTGGAGAACCCTAATCAATTCCAATTTGCCATGGACGAGGGTGCTTTTCTTGTTTGATTTTAAGATACCAGTAAGACATCGTCTAAACAGTGAGGACATCGTTGAAATCAAACATAATTTGTACCCGATGATGACGGCAGCACGGTTCTGCAATGACTACGGCTGGTAATTGTTGCCACTACTTCCTGTTTTGATAAAGAAACTGAAATATGATTTATATCAAGCTCGCCTTGATTTGTACATTTCGTATAGATATTGGACAAATCGTCTAAAAATATAGTCAAGTACTTGCAGGCCCTTACACGTACAAAACCACTTCAAGAAGATACCAGTATTTTAAGTATTTGTATGCCAGATAAAATATGATTATGTGCACTACCTGGGGAAAACACAAATGGGACAGACAGAGTTAATATAATAAAAACTGGGATATCGCAAGGACGAATCGAATTTGAGTTGCTTTGAAAGTGAAACAGGGCAGAAGAGGAGGTACTATTAGGATTTTTTTTGCTGATATGCACTCACTGTACATTGTCCTTTATTACATCTCACATATCTACGAGGTATAACTATTACGAGGTATTTACTATCAATCAGGTTATTTCTACATGTGGAAGCATTGGTCCTCCTTCTTTTGTTGTGTTGTTACGTCCGTTGACCTTTCTTGCCATTTTTGTTTACATCCTTGTTTGCGTTTGCATTTGTTTGCGTAATCATTATGTTCATGTTATTATGTATTGTTGTATTAAGTGAACACACGGCCCCCAGGGGCGAACAGTTCAAGATCACTCATGGGGCTACACTGATTAATACAAAATTAATGAATAGACAAATCAAAAGGATGGGAACTGACCTCCTTAGAGTTGTATTAAAACCTTGAAAGTGAAACCGAGTAGAAGAGGCAAAGTACTGTTAGGCGTGCTTACTCATACCCATACACTTACACTTAAACTTAAACTTAAACACTTAAATTTTGCAATTCTCTTTGAGAGGTCTACTATTTCCCTGTTGCTCTCTTTCTCTCTTTTTTCCCTATCAAGCTCAGTTTCTCGAGACCTTTTAGTACAGATTTTTCTCAACGAGATCTACTACCTTTGAATTGAAGGTCCAGTGGAATTATGTTTGCTTCAAGTGAAGACATCGTGAACTTCAGCCCTAATTGCAGAGGGAGGGGGGGGGGGGGAGTGTATCCCCCAACACAAGCTTTTTCAGAACTCCATAAATGGGTAATCCTGTGGGAATTAATGATTATTTACAATCCTCGTTCCAGTAGAAAGCCAGCAGAAGAAGGAAAGGCTGCGCAGAGAGGCTTTATCTCATAATCACGATACTCATGGTAATGGCTTTGAAGTTAGGCAGTCAGCAAACACAACAAAATCAGGCTTTAGTTGTCACAATTGAATCTCACCATCGAGAAAATAGGAGGAAAATCTGTCGGTCTTATGATTTATGTTGATAACAGACCCGTCAGACAAATTATATACCACGGTCATGTTTGGATAACTTGTTCTTTTTCCAACCACCTTTTTAACATCGATGATGTTAAATTTGAATATCCTTAGGATCATCATGGTGATTGATTTTTCATTACGTTGTCTGGGAAGAATGTTTCACATAACTGATCTGAAATGTAATGATCAAGCTGTATGGTTACAGTGTTTATCATAACCCATGCTTCTGTGCTTTATATTATGGTGAAAAACAGTACCTGCATTTTGTTCCCGCTACCCTGGGACTACACTGGTTAAAGGGCATGTACTAAACTGGGAAGACAAAAAGTCTTCAAACAGGTGATTGTGAGCAATGTTCTTGCCAATGGTCTTAAATTCATGTATTGTCCATTGTAGAAACCTGCTGAAAGATATTTTCCCTCAAATGATCCACATTTGGAGTAATTAGTGATTAAATTAAATTTCATTAAAATGTTCGGGCCGAACATTTTGAGGATTTGTGATTTAATCAATAATTACTCCAAATGTGGATCATTTGAGGGCAAATAACTTTCAGCAAGTTTCTAAAATGGACAATACATGAATGTAAGCCCATTGGCGAGAAGATTACTCTCGATCACGCTTTTGAAGGTTTTCTGTCTTCCCAGTAAATATATTCCCTTTAAAAAGATAATGATAAAAAATATAAAAATCGATAGGATGGGAATTGACCTCATACAGTCCTTCTCTTAAGACTGGATCGACCCGGAACTCAAGATGGCGCTGTTGCATACTGGATAACGTCACAGTTACAGCTATATTTTTTCACTAAGATTGGCGGCAGTCCTGTCAATCAAAATAGTAGAACCCAGCTGTGCGTTGTAAGCGCTTCACGTATGCGTAGATTTATATTAATGCACGTTTAATGCAGGCAAAACAGTCACATACGATCGATCTAAATAGTGCACTAGCACTGCAAAGCACAGTTTTGACTCTCTGATTTATATGTGCAGAAATAGGCGGAGTTGGCAAGGAACTGTAACTGAACCGTGTGCCGAACTGAACTTCGGTACGCTGTCATCAACTATCGGAATTATTCGGGCATTAAAAAAACGGCATTTGCGTGGGCGGGAAATAACATTGATGTCAATAGACCAGTTCGTAATTACACCATCATCACCATGGTCGGACAATCCACTGAATAAACACTCCTGCAGATGGGATTTTTTCATGAAGTTTTGTTAGATGATGGATGTAAAGACATTTTACAGTGTGCCGAGAACAACAATAAAAGCAGATGTACATGCTGGAATCGTTTTTTCACTACCTTCTCAGCGCTAAAATATATCATATTCCAGATACTAAGAATGTTGCTAAATGATTGGTCAAGAGTTGATCACGTGATGAAGCGTAGTTTTTCCCCATGTGATCACCTGAGAAGAAAAGTTCGTTACACTCTCGGTGATTGTACTTTTGGTTTTGCTGATCTCTTCACTCCTCACAGTCCGAACGTATGATCAATATTTTGAGTACGCGCGAAATAAAAGTGCGTTACACTCGGACTATCAATAATAACAAATTAAAAACTTGTAATTAAAAAATTGTTCTGACAAATTTACGAAATTCACTTCTGACAGTGTTCAACTATTCAATCAAGGGCACGACATTCCAACTGTGTGACAACACACCATCTATACCGACATGTGTATCAATTCACATTATATATGTCTATTAACAGTTCGGTCATCACTTTACTGACACAAATATGTGCAGATGGTTTCTGATGTGTGGAATATCGATCGCCCGCTATGAGAAAAGTAGTCCTTTTGTTTCCCACCCCTTCATTGGCCTTCACTCTTAATCCTTTTTTGTGTCTTTCCTATCACATTTCCAGATCAATCAATGACCCTTTTTTCAAGATTGATAATCGTGATGGTGGAAATAATGACATACACAACTCTTCTCCAATCTTGGCTTGAAAACATATCTCTCTGATTCACTTCCCCCTCGTTTCATTGCTCCAAACATGCCTTGATTTTGTTCTCGTTCGGTGATATCAGACACTCATGATAAGTAATGATCTTTTGATTTCCCTTTTCCTGTAACTCTTTTTGTATAGGTGTATATTTTCTCATCCAATAATGCATACAATTTCCACTGCGTAGTATATTACCTGGCACAGGAAAGGTTTATAGTCATTTTACACCCTCGTCGGTAATGCGATATTATCTAACTTGTTATGACGGCAATATCATTCCGCCAATTATGTTAAATCCGGCTAAAATAATTTTTACTCCAGCATTGTATTTGAATGAGGAAATGAACGAAGTGAAGAAGGTTGTCGATGAATAGTAATTCGCTTGGTTATACAACAGGCAGGTGTGACCCTAACTCTCTCTTACAAGCAGGCAATCTACGCAACCATCTTGATTCTGAGCTCGTGTGATTGCTTCGTTTGAAGAAATACATTTGTCAGCCCATCAGCAGAGCATCGAGACGTATTTCTGAAGAAAGGTGTCGAAGTGCGGAGGTTTCCTAGTCTTGATAATGGCTTGTATGGCTCTTAATCGTGTCAGTGGGAATGCGGTAAGTGTTGAGAAGATCGTTGTGACTGCTGGCACAAACTATACTTTGAGCTGCTTTCCTCCAAATAACTCCGAGTCCTGCAATTGGTACCGTCTATCTAGAAATTCTCCCGGGAGACAACAGTTCATTTCAAAATATGATAACTCTGAACTAAAGTATTTCCTTTCATTTAAAGGCAATAACCGATTCAGATCTGAATTTGCCAACTTCAATCAAACGAACAATCGTTTCTCGCTGACAATACTCAATAGTATAGTGCGGCACTCCAGTAACTATTCATGTAGCATAGCACTCCCTCAATATACTAATGCCACAACCATTATAAGATATGTTGTTCAAGTTATTGGCTGCTCGTGCATCGCAGACCAGCAACAGACAGTGACTTGCACCCTCGAGAATTACTTACCTCCCCGAGCCGCTTTCGTGACGATCACCACCAAAGCTCGAAAACAGCTAAACGCAACCATACAAGGGAACAGGATGACATTTCATACCAACCAGAATTTACACAACGACCTTGCGTTTACTTTCAACCCGCTCGCAGATTTCGAAGGGAACATTTCGTGTATTGTACCAGCCTTAGAAATGCCTTCCACGCAGATTACTTCTGATATTAAGCCTACGCACTCTACATCAGATGAACAGAAGAAGAAGAAGTTATCAGGAGGACTTGTCATCGGCATCATCTGCGCGGTAGCTTCGTCAGTGATAATGCTGTTGGTCATCGCATTGATCTGCGTACTCAGATGGCAACGAGAGCAAGAACGTACGGCAGGTGGGTCCACATCAGATCAGCATCAAAGCGGAGCCAGAGAGGAACGTGACATCACCCCATCCCAAGACGGCGCGACAAAGAGCGAGGATGAGACCGGAGATGATAGCGGAGGTGCGGCGGATCTCTACGCTGTGCCTGATAAAAGGCCTGGGTGGAGGAAAGGGATGGCAACGCAAATTGCCCACTACTCCCCGGGGAAACCAGCGGACAAGGGACTCGATGTTAGCGCCCTCTACGCTCAGGTTGAACGCTCCTAGATGGAGTCGACGACAACAAATAGCCACGCGATGATAAATATGATAAGTTCACAATATGCTGTGTTTGATTTAAAAAAAAATCAACTCTTTGTGTGCCAGATGTCAATTCATCAACTCAATACACGCACATCCGAAAGAACGTCAATTTGTCTAGCAAATGTGTGCCAGACATTAGTTCTTTTATCGGATTTCTGTGTATCAAGCAATGTACTGGTCACAACTAACCATGTACCTCTCTGCGTGTGGTATGTGTCGGGTTTCGTAGAAAATCCTTGTGTCGGACGCAAGGAGGTGCGCGTATTTTCAGACATGTACTAGACAGCAAGCATGAGAGGGCGCGCGCAAGGGACCGCAGAAGCTGGCATGCAAGCTGCGGAATCGCATGAACAAAAACAAGCATGGTGGGTTGTGATCAAGGCATAACATCATCTAAACGTGGCACATTGATATGATGAATCATTGTACAGAAAAAAAATTCTACGTAGCAAATAACACTAGTAGTTGTTCGTAATCTGCCTATTTCTCATACTAGTTTTGACGCTTTTGCAAGTTTGCAAGTTTAGATATATGTTTCTTGCGTAGGTATTTGTTTTAAGAGCATACTTTTGTTTGTTGTATGATACTCTATTAGCTGTGTGCTTGTTAAACAGTTAAAGAAATCAATAATTATCATCCAATCGAGAGTAGGTTCCAGGTGCATTTTCAAGATCTATTCTTAAAGACAGTCCGTCCCTTTTTCAGATCACCACAAAACCATCAAAATATTGTCAAAACATATAGAGAAATGTAGTATTTGTATATTCATGATTTGAAGCTGATACGTAGGGTAAAAATCAAATAATGCACGTAAACAACGTCTGATTAATAGTCTTTACCTCAGCCTCTTAGCAGTTTGTGTTGAAATATCTGCTTTATTGATTAATCTGTTTATTATATTATGAAACGCATTATGAAAAAAAAATGTTCTGTAGAACGAATCATCTCCAAAGTTTGGTAATTACTCATAAAATTAGGATTTCACACATGCATAATAACCACATAGATACTGGACCAAAGACTAATACTTTTTTCGTAGTACGAAAAAAGTCGGTTTGAAATTTAACGGCTGAAATTTTTACATATACAGAAAGCTTCAACATGCTATACTCTTAGAAATGGTCTTGAATCACACTTTCTTCAATTTACGACCGTGATAGACGATTTCAAATTTTAAGCTTGCAAAAGGGACGGACAATCTTTAATCTCGATGCTAGCATCATCGCGAAATTAATCAACTTGTATATTTTTATTTTAAAGAAAAGAAAACTCTCAAGAGTATGAAGGTTCTTATGCAAACCTGCCCAGATTTCCTTGCACCTCTCTCCATGGAGTGGTTTCTGCGATGAAAAGTGTTTAAAGGTATCGTATAAGCAAGATATATCAATTTTACTATGCTTAATTTCTTAAGTTTATGTGTCTGAATCTGAGAAAATATAGTAAAGAGAGTCAACCTCTTTTTTCTATTGTTTCTAACGCCCATGTAGGAAATGTATCATAAGTGTTTCTGTACAGCTGTGTATATTAGATAAAGACTTGTGGATGTGTTTATGTAAAGTGTTCAATACATTACGATCTGAACACAAATATCAATCATGCGTCGTTTTTCCCTTTCAGCTTTCTCCTCAATATACACGCTGATATGGAATAATGAGTTGGCATCGCTCCATGATTTGTCTATCGTTTAATTCATTTCCGTATCAAGCGGAAACCTCTCATCTGAACAAGTAAAAAATGTTTAATTTCCTTAAAATGTTTATTTACCGAGGCTTCATAATACGGTATATGAGATAATGTGTTATAAATACCAAGAAACACATCCTAATCACCAACGTTGCCTGGAACACGTAAACAAGGAGAAAATACATTTGCTTCAAATTTTCACTTTCTGTGACTTAATAAAACGATTTGCGAGAAAATGTGTAAATAAATCTAGAGTATTTTATTCGTTTCACATAAATACAAAATATTATCACAAAGCACAATAGGACTAAAATATTTTTAGTTTAGCATGGTAATTCTTTATGAATTTCTTGACATCTTAAATATCATTTTTATAGAAAACTAAATTAGTTATCACTTTAAAACAGTGATTGTGTTATCATATCATATGCTGTAAAAAGAAAATGAGATTCTAGGGATACTATTTCAATATTGTTTATCGAACTGTTGTCTCTTTTATTCCTGTCAAAATGCTAGGATGTTACTTCAAATCAGTTTAGTAATCAGTAATAACAATTTGTGTCATGATCTTGTCTCTGACCTCTGATTTTTTACGACGGATGAAGGAAAAAGAAACATGTGAAGAGGTGAGAAAGATGTGGAGGGGAGATGACGGCGAGAAGTAAGGCTTATCGATATTTTGGTCTTTTATCAAGACGTTTATCAAAAAGGAAAGTAGACTAGGCCTTTATTCTTATGAAGGTCCTAGAAAAAAAACCGATAAACTGTTCTTCTCCAGCGTCTTCATTAATTTGTTTTTATGACTATACAGTGTATATAAATATATTTTGGTTTGTGTGTTTGTATATATTTGTGGCAGTGTTTTTTGAGGGTGTGTCGAAAGGGGGTACGGTGGGGGCGTTAAACAATTGTTTGTGAGAAAACGATGAAAACAAGCATTTATTATAAAAGGGATTAAAGCCATATTTTATCGAAAGACATATTTAGATTTATAGAATACACAGTCTTCCTACACGGGAATTAAATGCACTGCAAACTTATTCAAAATAAAAATTTCACACAAACCCCCCCCCCCCCCCCCCCGAAATTATCTAAGGTAATTCCTCTACATTGTGTACCAAACTTAAAGTACATGATTGCGTAGAAGGGAGTGAAATTAAATTAAATACCAAGAATCATCTGAAATGGATTTAATCCATTTTAGAACAAACATCTTAATTCATGTATTTCCTTAAAAAATAGGCCCCACAAAAAAGTTCTGCAACTCAAGTTTAAGTGGTCATATAACTTGAGTTGCTTCATTTTCATACAGTAATGTGGTTTTTAAAGAGAACTTGACTATTTATTTTTACAATGATTATCACTTGTAATGCTTACCCAATCACTGAATGCGCAGACCTTCTGAATATACAGCAAGGTCAAAAATAGAACGTTGCAAAATTTTATGTTTCCCGTTTGTTTTAGACATGAAATGAGTTTGATGATATTGATGAGGCGACATCTGTCATTGTCACGTTGACACTTGGTAAAACACATTGCATCGTCAATAGGAATAGAGCCTTCGCTGTTGAAAACAATGCATTTTGCAACATTTCATTTGTGATTTTGCCACATATTTATGAATGCTGCACACTGGATGATTGCATAATCGTAGCAAATGCCACACCAATGCAGCCCCAGCAGGGGCGGATCCAGGATTTGTGAAAACGGGAGGGAGAGGGGGAGGAGGAGTTGGGGAGGGTCTGAGTAAGGTCTAAAGAAAAAGTTTCGAAAAGGGGGGCAGCGACCGATTCAGCCCCCCCCCTCTCGCTTCAAAAAAAAAAGGGGGGGCGCAGCCCTTTCGCCCCCCCCCCCCTGGATCCTTTCCTTCCCCAGTCACGGATATGAAGCAGCGAGCAAAATATTATCCCTCAAACTTACGTTGCAGAACTATTTTTGAGGGCTTATATAAGGACAGGTTTGGTGTGAGATTGAGATGCTTAGTAAATCCCAAAAAACATCATAAATGAAGATAAACAAATACTTTTCAACATCACACAATAATTACATAAACATCATTTTTAAAACAGATAAACATATCCCCTTTCGAGATCAATAGTTGTTAACATTCCTGGTAAGTAAGTTATCGCAAACAGCGATTGTGCTGTGGAGCCTTAAGAAAATCTTTGGCAACATCTACTTCAAGTTCCTAATTATGTGTTTGTTACAAATATACCATAACATATATACAAATTAATTCCTATAAACAGTAAACAAGACTATTCGTGATCAAAATGTTAATGTTTATATGTAATGTATATATCGCGTATAAACACAATGCCCACTTATACGCTCTGCTGTTTTTTTTTACATTCACTTTTTCCATGAGTTGTGAATGAAAAAGCCGATTGTTATTAGTGTCATTTCAGAAAAAAAATTAAATAGGCCTACTATTATGGAATAGAAAAGAAAATTTTATTCGAACCATGATAAGTTTGTCATAGTTTGAGAAAAAATTAAGACATATCTGAATTTAAGACAAATTAAGACTTGTGTGTAATAAATGTGATTTTTACTTTTCCCAGCCATGCAATAAGTTATCATTACTTCGTACAATCATTCATATTCACCGTAGATAATGCAGCGTATATTTTTGTCATATTTCTTCCTTTGACCGTTATTGAATAAACCTTTCTCTGAAGAAACAGTGAAAAAGCTCAAAATCATTCTTGCTGGAGTGTGGTAATGGTATGTGGAACAATGGGAGGGGTGTTGACACGCCATTGATCAGCGCGTGACGTCATCAACTGTCGGTAATACATTCTAACAAGAGGGATCAGTATCAGGACAGCGCAGAGGATATCCGTCAAACCGACTAGGATGAACGATGCATCGTAAGAACCGGTCCGACTGTAAAGTAGACCTGTGTAAATTTGAATTAGAAATTAACGTGAAACATTAGCATCAAATGAAAGAAGTGATGGAGGAGGAAGCTGAGACAACGAAAGTAAAGAAGAAATGAAAGAAGAACATACGAAGAAGGAGATAAGACAGAGGATGGGAACATACAGTTATAATAAAAAAGATAAACTGTAATCAAAAGCTGAAGTATGAACGTATGTTTCATCAACTTCTCATTTACATGATGTAAATAACTACATGTACATCAAACGTTTTATCACATACATTATAAGCACGTAAAAAGGGACTCAGGCATTTAACATCTAAATGCACATTAAATTTAAGAGTTAGAGTTTACGTGTACTTTAGAATGAGTCAGTATAGCTCCGACAAGCGTGTTGGTTAACAGTATAGTTGCTCGTACAGTTGCCCACAATATAGGGTCACATCTAAGAACAAATATTGAATCCAATTATTTTGATGTTGAGGGCGCACTCACCTACAAAGTATCCCGAGAGAGCATTGGCGGGTCCAAAGGTGAGGAAGTTTAGCATCATCACTTCTCGTGTGTTTCCTGAAGGAGCTATGTCGTTACAGAGACTGTTACCCATTACTGTTCGGCACCCCAGTGTGCCTCCGTTGATCAAGGACAGGAAAACCAAGACTCCGAAGTCTGCGGTGAACCTGTTGCCAATGAAAGCCGTTGCTGAAACAAATGATAGTACAGCTGCGGTCGTGTAGCTAGTTACAAACTGCTTTTCGTTCCAGATACCGATGCACAGACGTCCGACGACATTTGCAGCGCCCCCTGCGGTGGCTAACAGAACAGCATGTGCTGGAGAATACCCCTTGCTGATTCCGTTTTGAACGACGAAGACTGTCCAGCCGGTGTACGATCCGGCCACTAACAGAGAATAAAGCATAAAAGGAATGATACAAATCGGATCTTTCTGCAAGACATCTACTGCAAACATGTATTTGATAAGTTGCCACGTAGACCTCAGATAGTTTGGGCTAGAAGAAATACCGTTGTCAGAATCCTCATTCATATCTAAAGAATCAGTTTCGGTCATTGTTTCTTGCAGGAGCCAGTCCGAGTCATTGGCTGTGTGCCGACAGGCTTCTTTTTTTATTCGATGTTGTGACACCCCAACATTCTGACATTCATGAAAATCTCTTAGTGTAGGATCTCCTTCAAATTGGACTCTCTGGGTCTTTGGACTGTTCCCACAATGCACTTCTTGACGGGGTAATCTGGCGAGGCTAGCATGAGTCACGTCCTTCTCTTTAGGAAGACCTGATTTCACCTCAGGGTCTTTTACAGAGCCATGTGAACAACTGAGCTGCTCTCCAGGAGAATAATTCTCGTACTTATGGGACTTCGGCTCGCTCTCGGAAGAACTCGCTCTACTCTCGGGAACACTCGGTGGATTTTCGGGAGAGTTCGGACTGTTCAGGCTTGTGATAGGTTTCATCAAGGCTCCGGACACGGCTACATGGAGGCCAAACCCAGCGATCAAGAGGAGCGCTCCTCGCCAGCCGTAGATGGCCTGGAGTTTCTCGGTGACCACGGGCATGACCATCAGCCCAACACCGCCTCCTGTCAAGATGATGCTGGAAGCCACGTCAAATCTGTCTGGGAAATATTCGGCCGGACTGGACATCCCAAGGAAAAACGTCAGTCCGTAACCCAAACCTGCACGAACGAAATTAAGTATTTGATTGACATTCTTCGTTGTGTTGTTCCTTAATTCCTGAAGCAGCTACTAGGTGTTTAAAACATCTTATGATCCTTCTGAGTAATCAAAAATAAATTACAAATCCATCAAGCTGAAATTCACACATCATCAAGTCAAAGATGCCAATAATTTTAGTTGGTTACGATTATTATTCTCGATAATAATTTTGCTAACACTCCTTAAATTCACTTAGATTATAACTTTCGGAAGAATTTTAAACACTTAGATCAAAATTTGTCCTTAAAAGAAAATCTCATTAAATATTGCAAGGATTATGACAAGTAAAGTAATTGGAAAAAATGTCAGAAAACCTAACTCCAAAAAACGTTGCCCTCTCTTGTCCTTATAATGTGTCAATAATAGCTAGATCTGATTTCGAGTTATCATTGTTCAAAAGTGTTAAAAGCGTTTTTAGCACCTAGTACCTCTGTGCGAGTTTTCATTGTCACACACCACATCACAATAATATGATCGCCGGCTTCCGAACGGATTGGCACAACTTTAAGAAACCAATTCTAAGATTAAAGGGTTGTTTGTTGAGTTGTGTGATAGCCGAGTTTTAATGTCACGGTATTACAAATATTGCAACAATTACTTTTGCGCACCAGTTTGAGGCACTTTTCCCGCAAAGTCAGAGAGAAGCTTTATATCTCATTATATCACACGATTCCATACCTGAGATAACAGAGAAGCAGAGGAATTGCGAGGTAGACTGGGAGAAGGCCGTGCCAACTACTCCTAAGCTGCCGATCAGCCCTCCAAGTATCACAATCTGCCTCGAGGAGAAGCGGCGTCGAAGAGGCCGGTAGAGCGGCGCTGGGTGAAATATAGTAAAACATATAGCATAGACATATTATATTTGCTATAGATATAGTATAGATATATAGTATATAAAGAGTATGGTACAGTAATGCATAGATAGAGTATATATATATATATATATATATATTTATATTATTATTATATAATATTAATATTATATAGTATACATATACCAGGTGTTAATAAAACTGTTGACACTTTTGAAAGATAAAGAATATCGTTTGAACTCAAATCAAGCTGATATTGGCACATCATAGACATGATAGAGTTAAGGAATGTCAAATTATTTAGAGACAGACTTCGTGAAATTTTGTAATTATCCTTGACATACTATATAAGATTTGATAACGGATAATGCTTCTGGCAGAAAAGAAGTTGCTGGCTGGCATGTGTTTGGAGCGTTAGGAGTTAATATGTTAATTTTCCTTCTTGGATTTAGTTTTTTAAGCTTGAAATAGGGAATCCGATTCCCCCCCCCTACCTTTAACCTAATTTGCTATTTTGCAAATGGTACATGTGCTAAGAGTGGGGCGGCAAATTTGGTGCGGCAAACATGTGTCATGTGTGTGAAATTATATACGTAACAAAATTAGATATATAGGCACTTAAGAATTAGTTCTCGGCGTCCAACTTGTCTGGCAAACTAATTAATTTAGCTCTATTCTGTTCTACTATTACCTAAAAGTACCAAATTTGGTACAAAGATTTAGAATTATAAGCTAAACAAATAAAAAAAGAGAGGCACTTGAGAATTTAATCTGGAAAGCTACTTTCCAAGATGGCCGCCAAAGCAATAGAGAAGTCAATGTCAAGTCACAAAAGAACAGTGGGTGTGACCTTGAAAACAAACCCCAAAACGATACTTGGCATTGAATCATAACACAATTTCAGATATACGCATTTGATTTCACCAACATGCTTGAAACGATTTTCAGACATATTTATTTGGAGTTATTAGTGAGAAGCAACAAATATGAGGTAAATTGTGCACGTTTATCTACATGTACCAAATTTGGTACATATGTTTAAAATTGTAAACTGAACTGAAATTAGATATAGAGGCACTTCAAAATTAAACCTTGAGACGCCATTTTTCAAGATGGGGTCGAAATTGGCTGCCACACCGCTGTATTTAACTTTATTCTATTCTGTTCAACTTCAATTTACAAGCACTAAATGTGTAACATAGCGCAATAATTATCAACTAGATAAACTTGGATATAGAGGCACTACAAAATTTGACCTTGAGACGCCATTTTCCAGCATGGCGTCCAAAATGGCAGCTAAACCCATTTTCTTAGCTTTATCCTGTTCTACCAATTTTGGTACATTATACATACACACATACACAGGTTGATTATAAACTAAACAAACATTGATTTGTTCATGCATAACTATCGCAAAGTAAAAATTAACCAACTACACGTCTGTGTTTTTTGTCGTTTTAACTCTCCATTTCTCTCCTTCTCTCTCTCTCTCTCTCTCTTTCTCCCTCTCTCCCTCTCCCTCTCTCTCTTGCCCTCCCCCTCTTTCTCTCTCTCTCTCTCTCTCTTGCCCTCTCCCTCTCCCTCTTTCTCGCTCTCTCTCTCTCTCTCTCTCTCTCTCGCTCTCTCTCTCTCCCTCTCTTCCTCTGTCTCAGTTTGTTTCTCTCTCTTCCTCTCTCTCAATCTCTCTTTCTCTCTCGCTCTTACTCTCCCTCTCCCACTCTCTCTCTCTCGCTCTCACTCTCTCTCCCCTTCTCTCTCCCTCTCTTCCTCTGTCTCTCTCTCTCCCTCTCTCTCTCTCTCTCTCTCTCTCTTTCCTTCTCTTGCCCCCTTTTGCGACAAAAACAGAATGTGATTAATGATGAGCGTGTATACAGTTTAATGAAATGTATTAATGACATGCATATGCTCTCCGAATAAATGATAATTTCAGTCTGAATTTAATTTGAGAGAACTAGTTCGTGTTCATGTACTTTTTAATTGTCAATAGTGTAGCATTATATATATCTTTCTCTCTCTCCGCCGCGTTCTATATTTTGCGACATCATGAGTTTGAGTTTAAGTTTGAGTTTATTTTATTTCAACACGGCAACTTGCTTCAGCCAATGGCTGTTCTGCTGCAAGTCCGTGCAAAGGTAACATACAAAGATACATAGACAACATTATATTTGGAAGCTAAAAGATGAGGGCACACCCCACAAGATAACCTGGAGGATCGCACGCCATGCACAACCATACTCTCCACTCTCGAAACGCTGCAACCTCTGCCGATGGGAGAAATTCTTCATCATCACTGCAAAGAAAAACAACAGCTTGAACTCTGGAACTGAACTCATATCTACCTGTAGACACAGGAAAAAGTTCCTCCTTACTGGTTATGGATACCCCCCCCCCCCCCCCCGCCACCTCACTTGTAACCGTGCAGTAATGACCTCTAAGTACCCCTTATGTAATAAACAAAGCACATGTACCCCTTCAGTAACCCCATTCATGCTCTGTCAACCCAATGTTATACCCTAATGCACATGCTCTGTATACACCTAAATTGTGTTCTTCATACTACCAGTCGCTGACGATCCTTCGGGTGAAACAGTCTGTACGACCAGCTTAAGTTAAGCATCCAACCAATAAATTATTTATACTCAGCTCCTCCACAGTCGAGCACCATTAGATATTGCAGTATATCACTACTCAATCGCTTACCTAGACAACATTATATATAGAGTATAATCAAACTACAATAATACATATAAAAAGACATTACGAAGAAAAAAACAAACAAACAAAAACAAAACGAAATCACAAAATGAATATTGACAAAATTACAAATAAAAAAAATCTATTTGTTATCAATCTTACTTTTAAAGATATGAATTGAAGTACTTTTGCCTAATATCAATAGATAAATTATTCCATTTTCTGGCACCACGATAGGTAAAACAACGTTTCTTAAAATTTGTATTTGGCCTAGGAATTTCTAATTGTAGAGTACTGTTTCTTAATGTATATGCAAATTGCCTAAAGGAAAATAGTTGACAAATTGTTGGTGGCATATTTTGATTTACAATTGTATACATGACACATAATAATTGTTTATCCTGTCTTTCAAAAGGGTGTCTACATGATCATTAAGCTGAGTGTGTATGTACTAAAATAATGCCTCGCTTGGAAATTTCCAATCCACACGCATGACTACTCTAAGTGCCCTATTTATTATCTTCTGCAATTTATTCATATTAGTCTTTGTAGTATTTCCCCAAATAACGCCACAGTAATCGACTTTCCTCTGTAAAATAGTTTTATAGAATATTACTGCCATTCTTTCTGAAATAAAGGGTCTTATTAGTTTTAACAAAAACATATTCTTTTGTAAAGTATTATGTGATTGATCTATTTGTTTGGACCAGTCTAAACATTCATCAATATAAACTCCCAAGTATTTACAATGTGTCACCCGATTAATTGTAATCCCCCTAATCTGTACATTTGTAACTGTAATTTTTTTTAATTCTTTTTCTTGATCCTATTAAAAGAAATTCACATTTCCGTGCATTCAAAGCTAGTTTATTTCTAGTTAACCATCCGTTTATTTTATCTAAATCTTTATTTAACCCATCTACAAGTTTATTTACATCATTACAAGCATAGTATAAACACGTGTCGTCAGCATAAAGGGAAACCTTGCAATTTTCTACACACAAAGGCAAGTCGTTTATATAAAGAACAAAAAGCAAAGGGCCGAGGTTCGAACCTTGCGGTATCTCACAAGTTATTAGGGACTTTTCGATTTGGTGAATGAGAGTGATGTGACGCCCGGCGGCAGGCGTATGTCAACGCGTTTACCCCATACGTTGAGCCGCTCTTGAAATATGTTTCGATTTCGAGCGTCACGTCGAGTCAACGTAGTGACGTCATGGCCCCTGTGAAAAGCGCGCGCGCCATCATCGGTGGATAAAGGTCAGTGGGTGGCCCGCGTGGCAATCACTGATCTCCCCACTGGTTGCAATACGTATACGGGCGCGGTTAAAATGTATATGTGGGACTGTAGTGTGCATTTGCAACTTGGTAGACGACAGAGCAAACAGGTACCTGATAGGCTGTAGTTGGTACGTTAGTGGTGCTCATGTTAAGTGAGAAGATGATGAACTTTCTGGTAATATAGCTATTTATATTTTGTTTAACAAAATAAATGGAAAAAATCGTTGAACTTCCCACTGATTTGCTGTAACTCAGCATAATCTTCCTCCGGCACCGTCCATATCGAGAGGAGTATGACATCATAGACAGCACGGGATGAGCCCGGCGCGAGTGAATTGGGTGGTCGGTGAAAACCTGGGTGAACGCGTTGAGCCGAGGGGTGTTGAGCCGAGGGGTCGACGTTGACGCATGCGCAGTGCGTAAAAGTGACGTCATTCACGGTGACGCCTGGCGTCACGTCCAAATCGAAAGGTCCCTATTGTCTGTGGATTAGACTGTACGTCATTAACTACAGTACACTGTGTACGATCCGTCAAATAGTTACGGAACCATTCAACCACAGAAGCATTCATTCCGTACTGGCGCAGCTTAGACAACAAAATAACATGGTCAACCGTGTCAAATGCTTTCTGTAGGTCTAATGCAACCATCCCCACCATGTTTCCTTGATCAATATAGTCTAGCCAATCTTCGGTGACATCGATCAAAGCCGACATGGTTGAATGCTTCGGACGGAAACCCGATTGTTGATCACAGAGTAATCCATGCGTTTGTAAATAATCAAACAACTGATCAAATACGATTTTTTGTATAAAAACATGACAATAAAGAGGATTTATATGCAAGCAAACATTCCAAATAATAGTCGCGCAAACAATAATGAATAAGTCATACGTCACGTGATAATGTACAAAATACATTTTGCTTGTCAAACTACAGCCTATTAAGTCAGACGATTCCAGGAAAAGAAACACATAAGAAACTAAAAGTTTTCAACGCAGCTAAAATGGCATGACAGACACAATATCGCAAATTCATGATGCCTAATCATGCAAATAGAGCTTTTAATCCTGGAGTACCTTGATCAATATGATTTCCAACAACTTGAATAGCCTCCAATTACCACGCTTTGCGGTGCAGATATTTAATAACTGATGTGGCGTGACTTTTGCAACTGAAAAAATATTCCCCATGAGATATAGCTTCACCACCCTCCTCTTTTGTACTATCGCGATTAACATTTCCAGCAAGTACAACGAACTTTCAAAAAAGACACACGAAGGAGTTGTGTGTTGATTAAAGCTTGTAAATGACGCTCTTGCAATACATATGCACATGGAGACTGTTATGGAAAGATGTGAATGAACCGTATCTTTTCGAACCATCGGCGCCAACACAAAGCTATATGTTGTCTGTTTTACGGTGTTAAAACAATTACGAACATGAGTCTGTGGCAACAGCTTCTCAGAGATGAGAAACAAAATATTAGAATCTCAATTCGCTCGCCCAGTCTTACTAATGGCACCAATACATTTGTGAGCGTAACAGATAGCAGCAAACAGCGTCACCTCAAAAAGAAACATGCTAACTGTTATAAAGGGAGTGGGGGGGGGGGGGGGAGGAGGGGGCTCATCTTGGTAAGCAACACGAGCATGGTGAGTGTAAGTTGAAATGGGAATGCACTGACTTATTTAAGGAAAATATGCAAACATCTTTTTATTTCCTTACGGGTCAACGAGGAATGTTGTTTAAATGGACTTAAGGTATTTTTTGCAATGCTTTCCACAATTTGAGTGAATGGAGATTATAAAAAAAATCTCTTTTTATGATCGTGCACTTCATAATTAACTTTCTTTCGTCCAAGTGCCTAAACGTGATATGAACCTGATAATAATCCGAAAAATGGTTAAACTTCTTTCTGAGAAACTGTGATATTTGTCAAGTAAATATTCGTGTTGGGAGGTTTAATGCGTTTTAGGCCTTAACTTAGTCAGATATCGAATTTGGTGTATATGTGTGAAATTATATACGTAACAGAATGGGATATATAGGCACTTAATAGTTAGTTCTCGGCGTCCAACTTGTCTGGCAAACTAATTGATTTAGCTCTATTCTGTTCTACTATTACCTAAAAGCACCAAATTTGGTACAAAGATTTAGAATTATATGCTAAGCAAATTAAAAAAGAGAGGCACTTGAGAATTTAATCTGGAAAGCTACTTTCCAAGATGGCCGCCAAAGCATTATGTACATGGGTCTGTCTACAGTAAAGGGATTATTTTGGCACAACTGAATCATTTCAAATTATGACCACCTTGCAGTTCGAAATTATTGAATATTGAGAGTTGAATTTTCTTCAAAAAAACTTCAGCTTAATTCCTGCTCTGACCGTTCAATATTACATATTTCTAAACTAAGCCTGTACACATTTGTCATATCACAGTGGTAACGGGACAGACGGGTGTCTTTCAAACTCGTCTGTCCTGTTATTAACGTGCTATGGCAAATTTGTACAGGGCAAAATTCCTGAACCGTACAAAACCTTGTAAAGTGCGAGACAATACTTTTTTTTATATTTAATTGTCATTGGTGTTTTATTTAAGAGACAAAAAATATAATTGGAATTTAAGAGATTTATGCAAATGTTACAGTGAATGTTAAAGTAATGTACCCATTACTGTGGACAGGCCCACATAGAGAAGTCAATGTCAAGTCACAAAAGAACAGTGGGTGTGACCTTGTAAACAAACCCCAAAACGATACATGGCATAGAATCATAACACAATTTCAGATATACGCATTTGATTTCACCAACATGCTTGAAACGATATTCAGACATATTTATTTGGAGTTATTAGTGAGAAGCAACAAATATGGGGTGAATTGTGCACGTTTATCTACAAGTACCAAATTTTGTACATATGTTTAAAATTGTAAACTGAACTGATATTAGATATAGAGGCACTTCAAAATTAGACCTTGAGACGCCATTTTCCAAGATGGAGTCGAAATTGGCTGCCACACCGCTGTATTTAACTTTATTCTATTCTGTTCAACTTTAATTTACAAGCACTGAATGTGTAACATAGCGTAATAATTATGACCTAGATAAACTTGGATATAGAGGCACTATGGAATTTGACCTTGAGACGCCATTTTCCAGGATGGCGTCCAAAATGGCAGCTAAACCCATTTCCTTAGCTTTATTCTGTTCCTCCAATTTCGGTACATTATACATACACACATACGCAGGTTGATTATAAACTAAACGAACATTGATTTGTTCATGCATAACTATCGCAAAGTAAAAATTAACCAACTACGCGTCTTTGTTTTTTTGTCGTTTTACCTCGCCATTTCTCTCCTTCTCTCTCTCTCTCTCTCTCTCTCTCTCGCTCTGTCGCCCTCTCTCGCTCTCCCTCTCTCTCCCCTCGCTCTCTCCCTCTCTTCCTCTGTCTCTCTGTCTCTCTCCTCCCCTCTCTCTCCCCCCCTCTCTTTCTCTCCCTCTCTCTTCCTCCCCATTCCCCCCCCTTTCTCTCCCCTCTCCCTTTCCTTCTCTTGTCCCCCTTCTGCGACAAAACAGAATTAATTATTGATGATGAGCGTGTCTACAAGTTTATCAAATGTGTTAATGACATGCATCTTTTCTCTGAATAAATGATAATTTCACTCTAAATTTAATTTGAAAGAACTAGTTCGTATTCATGTACTTTTTGATTGTCAATAGTGTAGCATATATAAGACATGTTCTTTCTCTCTCTCCGCCGCGTTCTATATTTTGCGACTTCATGCAAACAAATATTGAATGCAGTAATGTACAATGATGTTTCATGAACTTAAACAGCACACCCATAATAATGAATGCAGTAAGGTACAATGTTTCATGAACTTAAACAGCACACATAATATTGAATGCAATAATGTACAATGATGTTTCATGAACTTAAACAGCACACCCATAATATTGAATGCAATAATGTACAATAATGTTTCATGAACTTAAACAGCACACCCATAATATTGAATGCAATAATGTACAATAATGTTTCATGAACTTATACAGCACACCCATAATATTGAATGCACCAATGTACAATGATGTTTCATGAACTTATACAGCACACCCATAATATTGAATGCAATAATGTACAATAATGTTTCATGAACTTAAACAGCACACCCATAATATTGAATGCAATAATGTACAATAATGTTTCATGAACTTAAACAGCACACCCATAATATTGAATGCAATAATGTACAATAATGTTTCATGAACTTAAACAGCACACCCATGATATTGAATGCAATAATGTACAATAATGTTTCATGAACTTATACAGCACACCCACAATATTGAATGCAATAATGTAAAATAATGTTTCATGAACTTAAACAGCACACCCATAATATTGAATGCAATAATGTACAATAATGTTTCATGAACTTAAACAGCACACCCATAATATTGAATGCAATAATGTACAATAATGTTTCATGAACTTAAACAGCACACCCATAATAATGAATGCAATAATGTACAATAATGTTTCATGAACTTAAACAGCACACCCATGATATTCAATGCAATAATGTACAATAATGTTTCATGAACTTAAACAGCACACATAATATTGAATGCAATAATGTACAATGATGTTTCATGAACTTAAACAGCACACATAATATTGAATGCAATAATGTACAATAATGTTTCATGAACTTAAACAGCACACATAATATTGAATGCAGTAATGTACAATGATGTTTCATGAACTTAAACAGCACACCCATAATATTGAATGCAATAATGTACAATAATGTTTCATGAACTTAAACAGCACACCCATAATATTGAATGCAATAATGTACAATAATGTTTCATGAACTTAAACAGCACACCCATAATATTGAATGCAATAATGTACAATAATGTTTCATGAACTTAAACAGCACACATAATATTGAATGCAATAATGTACAATGATGTTTCATGAACTTAAACAGCACACCCATAATATTGAATGCAATAATGTACAATAATGTTTCATGAACTTATACAGCACACCCACAATATTGAATGCAATAATGTACAATAATGTTTCATGAACTTAAACAGCACACCCATAATAATGAATGCAATAATGTACAGTAATGTTTCATGAACTTAAACAGCACACCCATGATATTCAATGCAATAATGTACAATGATGTTTCATGAACTTAAACAGCACACCCATAATAATGAATGTATTAAATGTGTTGCTCCAGCTTCGTATAGATATGTATTCATTTTTATGTTGATATTATGTAATTTCATGTTAATGTATATGCATATTAAGTTGTATAGTTCTAAGTTTATGTACGTTATATTCATTTGTGTACATGGCTCAGTTAAAGAATGTAAACGATGATAAACGATATGATATGCTATATTAAATTATACTTAACCGTACAAAGAGAGATAGAGTTCGTGTGATACCTGCTATGTAGGTTAACCCCTGCCAAAGACCGACTGCGAGGCCGATTTCATCCATCGATGCCCCTAGACTATCGGCGATGTCCTGGCTGAGGACTCCGAAAGATTTCACGATGCCGACCTCAATAAATATAATGAAGAACATCCCCAGGAGAAGCAAGCCTTGCTCAGTGATCGATCGTCGATCGTTGTTCGCCATCGTTGTTCGTCCTCCGACATCAACGACGAGGCACTTTGCGATCAGTTCGTACAGCGTCTTCCAACTCGTGGGAAGTCCATGGGCGTGGTTGTGAGGACGCTGAGGAGTCGACAGCCACGCGAAACTTTGAGAGTGGGTTATTCGCAAAGCCGATCCGTCGGCATGCACGTAGATGATCACCCAGGATACACCCCTACCACGATTAATCAAGAGAGCCGTGCAAATGCTCAAGTCTTTTCAGAACTGTTCGTCATAGTATTGCATGTGTGATAGCCCTATTCGTACCCCGCTATACACTCTGCCAGGCATTATTGCCTACGGCATATCAGGTCCAATACACACCATTCGGAAAGTGCTCACAAGTCTTTTCACAACTTGTGTTTATGTTGGTCGTTCATTGTCCATTATTGCCTACGGCATATTAGGTTCAATACACACCATTCGGAGAGCGCTCACAAGTCTTTTCACAACTTGTGTTAATGTTCGTCGTTCATTGTCCGTTATTGTGTACGGCATATCAGGTTCAACGCAGACCATTGTCAATAGAACGGAAGCCTGGTGGAATGTCGAACTGCATTAGAGCAGAAAACTTTGTTTAAAAGAGGAATCAATGGTGAATTGAATTGCATTTGTTGACATCGTCAGTGATCGTCATCATAACAAGTTGTAGCGTCTCTGCTACTTATTTGTCTACTTTTCATCAGTTCATGATTGTACAGTAAGTTTTCATTGTCTTACAAGTAATGGTTTATGTGTTAACATCTGAGTTAGATTTTGCATAGCAATCCAACATGGATGCCGAAGTGTTGTTTCTTTTATGTATTGCGCAATCATGCCCTGGGCATCCAGGTCGCTGGACGTCACGTGATGTCTGGTGTCTGAAAAGTATGTTAATCATATATTCATGATCGACTTTAATTCTCACTTATGAAATATGGTAATTAATACGCGATGTCACGTGAGTGCATAAACCAATGAATGGTTGAGCTGAGTGGGCGATTTGGGGACTGAAATTTTCCTTCTCCCTCTCGCATTCTGAACCATCGAACGCTACGCTGCGTAACCAGTGCTTCTATGCAGAGCATTTTTGTCTTCATCGGCTACGAGGCCCTGACAATTCGTACCCGGCTCGCTGCCGCGGGTAACCAGCCTTCATGTTGCTATACAGCAGATGTCAACGTCTTTCGCTTACAAGTAGAGCGAACTGATATTTTGTTGCAGCAATCCGCGCGGCTGTTTTTCGACGAATGCTTCATTGTTTCACCACGTAAAGTCCTACGATTTCCCGCTCTACGGACTGTACAACACGATTTATTTGCCTGCCGTTCCATCCAACTTCTGGACAGAATTGGCGCGAGCTAGAACGCCAGGACGACCCCGATTTGCGATCTGATCTTTATCTACATACTGCAAGTCAGCTCATCTGACGCCGTGTCACAGAGCCAGCGGACTTGTTTATGAACTTTCATCGACCGAACATTGCCCTGCTGTCGTTGAATTTCAGCAGGGGTTGACCCGGGGGTTGACATAACTCCCGTAGACTATTGCAAACTTAGCTAGCCTCTAGTCCTTTAGGCTTTAGCCCACTCATAACTCACGTAGACTATTTAATTTGGTGAGATCGTTCACATCACTGCATTGATGGTTTGATTTGCGTGTATGAATCAACCGTTTATTGTTTATGTTATTTTGAACGTTATACCCTTAACGTAAACACTTTGTGACCGACATTTTTGACCGCTAGCCTACATTTAATTGGTTGTCGTATCTTAACTGTGATTTTGCATTGTAAACCTATGTTACACCGATTTGGTGATAAGTGACGTTTACTTATTTAGTGAAATCAACGGTTCTCTGGTTAATTCCGATATTATTTGTAGCATGATATAAGAAATAAGATTAGTTAAGTTATAAGCGTCGGTGCCTTCATTTGCATTCTATTGTGACTTGGCTATTTTTACTTAACGGCCGATTTAACAGTTAGTCTGATTGGTTTTGCCGGTTGCCTTAGCCGTGGCACACTTTGATTCCGACGTGCCGGTCGACAACCGCGGCATATTTCAACGGCCGATTTTTACTCCACATTTAGGGATATTTTCGAATAAACCGTGTACTGATGTTTTAGCTGAAACAATATAAATTGTTAACCTAGACAATATTTATATTGTGCGTTGATTGAGATTTTTTTGGCATACCTCAAATTCTTCAGTTAAACCGAGAATGTGACTAAACCAGAGGTGGCCTACCGCATTCATTGTACAACCATTTGCTTCGATTTGTGAATGACTTTATTTGCCCATGATTTCTTGATTTCTGGAGAAAGAAATATATAACACCAGAAATCACAGATTTGTGTGTCTTACTGTTTGTGTGTCCTTGTCCTAGTGAGATCACAAAAGTAAAAAGAGTGTGGAGGAGGCGAACAAAATTCCTTCTGATTGCTTGCTCGCTGTTTGATTTGGCACAGCGATTGATTTGAATGATTTCGTGCATGATAACCGTAAATTGGACATTGCATTGAGAATACCGGTACATTTGATTTATGATAAACATCACCTCATTCCCCACAAAGTAATATTTTGTCACAAAAGTGACGGATTTTGCATCTGACCGTTAAGTGATCCATAAGGCTGATTTTAAAGACCCTGTCTATTTTGATTGTGTATCAGCCATCTCCAAATATTTCCCTTCATTCATATCCATGATGTTGTTTTCAAATGATTCAAATAGGCCTAACTTTTCATCCCGTAAAAACCCTGGAATGCCGCGCTTGATCAAATACCTAACCGTGGCCTAGGGCACATGTGTACGTTGGTTTCAGTTTGTGAATTGAAGATAACTGTAACATTTTTCAACACGCAATGAGTTATAATTTATTTTGTACAATCATTGATATTAATCATAGATAATGCACTGTATACGTCATGTTTTCCTTCATGCGTTACTGCATACATCTTTTTATGAAAACAAGAGTGTAAAAGCCCAGAATCATTCTTGCTGGATTGTAGCGCTGGTATGAGAAACAATGGGAGGGGTGTTGACACGCCGTTGGTCAGCGCGTGACGTCATCAACTGTCGGTAGTACATTCTTTTTAATACCATACTTTGTCATAATGTGTATTTATGAGAGTAAACTGCCATAACACTGCACACTTATACGTGATGGTGAAGGAAATATTTGATTTATGTGATTTTCTATTTCAGTACATCAAGATCTTTTGGATGGGTGCACTATTTCAAATTAGGTTTTGATATCACTGGACAAAGTCCAAGTACATATTTCGAGAAGAGTGAGCCCGGTGTCCATTGTTTTATTTAAATGTACTAACGTTGAGGGCGCACTCACCTACAAAGTATCCTGTGAGAGTATTTCAGTATCGCGAAATTTGAGCATCCGCAAAAATTGAAGTCGATATTCATACTTCACCCATCACTCTACTGAAAATTGAACAAACCCAATTACCTCCAGCCACTAATAATGCCCAAGCACTCATCAATCTGTCTGATGTAAGAGACTGGAATAGCGCCCTCTCTCAGATCAATTTGCCTTTCAATGGTAATCAGAGGCGGTTTGTCGGCGTCTTCGTAAATTTCAATATTGTACCCCAAAAATGCGGTTTGCTAAAGTAAGAAATACAGTACATCAAAACTGCATCACTGTATTTTAATTGTTGAAAAAGAAACCAAACCAGCTCCAAAACATTGGTTACAAATGGTGAAAATATGATGAGTATGATGAATATGATAAGTATCAATTCGTCAAACAAATGTTGATACATCATTTAAAAAAAGAATGGAGAATATCGACTTCGCACAGTCGACTGGTATGCCTCCACCCTCCGGCGCAGACAAAAAAGTATTGCCAACATCTTGAATATAAATTTAGTAAACTGTCATCTTCCAATGCATGGAAAATACAACTTGGTTTAACCAGGGATGTGTTATGGAAGGATATGAAACAACTTTCTTTCTTTGAACCCATGCGTAGCACCGCCAAAAAAAAGTCTTCTCAGCATGTGCTTTCCAGGTATTTTGATAATAACGAACAGGATTGCGTAGCAACGGTTTCTCGGATAGAACAGAAGAAATGTAGAGTCTTATTTCGTTTGTCCAGTTCTGTTGGATTGCATCAATACTTATGTGAGGAAAAGAGATATCAGCAAACAAAAATAAACAGTTTTTTTCTACTCAAATATCTCAGATGCACGCAAATGCACGCAAACACTGTTAATGAAAATAAACAGCTTAAGATATAATTTTGATAATGATTGAATCCCACATTTTGTAAATCTGCGGAAAGTGAAGAAATTTGTTAATTGTGTAAGTAAGAATATTATCTTATATCTCTGTTTGTGCATCATTCAACAATTATTTGGAAGAAAACTGAGTACAGGATCTTTAGTGGTGTTGCCCGTAACTTTCTTGAAAATTGCACAAAAATGTGATAAGAAACATAGCTTCCAGCAGGGATGTGTTATGGAAGGATATGAAGCAACTTTCTTTCTTTGAACCCATGTGCAAAGCCACTGAAAAGTTATGGTGTTCTCAACAGGTGCTGTTAAGATGTTTGAACAATTATGAACATGATTGTGTGGCAACGGCTTCTCAGAGAGAACAAAAGAAATGTACAGTCTCACTTCGCTTGTCCCGTTCTGTTAATGGCATTAGTGCTTCCATGAGCACAACAGGTATCAGCAAACACAAATAAACAAGTTTTTCAAGTAAAATATCTCTGCTGCACGCAAACACACACAAACGCCGTTAATGATAATACACAGCTTGTTATATCATTTTGAGAGTGGTTGAATCCCCAAATGCACAAGATGTCTGAAAGTGAAGAAATTGGTCAATTTTGTAAGTAATACAAATAGCTTATATGTCAGATTTTTAATGATTCCTTAATACTTTTCAAAAGAAAAGCAGAGTATTAGGATCTGTCATTATCTGCCTTATAGTTTGCAAACGAATTTGTCAAAAACAAAACGCCAACAGACAAATGGGAAATAAAAGAAATTTCTTTTCAAGTTGACATCAGCTAAATGTCGGCTTGGCACATGGAACATCAAAGCATTGTCATGATTATGGAATTCTTTTGACATTCATGAGCACGCTTTAGAACCCATACAGATGTTTGAATGTATTATGCTCGGGTTTCTACTCCTTCCTAACACATCCCTGATCAACCTAAGGAATGCCGTCGTGAAATAAAACGTGAAATGTAATTAAATTACTATACGATTTCGAATCACTGTTCCAACTTGACAAATTCATGGAAGAACCAAAGAAATACTGAAAGTTTTGAGCGGATATATCATACCCAGTATGCCTATTATGTTATTCCTGATTAAAGTCTGCATTGTTCTTTCCTTGAGACTTGGTATGTCAGAACAATACTATCAATTCCATTGAAGACAAGTGTACCTAACGTGACATCTTCATGTGATATTTTACGCAGCGAATCGTTTTTATCCATTGAACGAATGCCGTTTTCATCCTCATTCCTGAAATCTCGTCCTCGAAGGCATTTCTCCTCGTTTTAATGAAGATGTAGCCTCCTGTTAAGAGCGAAGCAGGATATTGATTTGATGTGTTTAATGTACGGGATCCTTCAATAATGTTCTTATAAGACAGTAACCAATAAAATAAATCAACCAATATTGTCAATGTTGGACTTATCATTTTACTAATCAAAAAATAAAGTTTACAAACTGAAATAAAGGTAAGTTTTAAAGTCAATGACTTGGAGACAACAAAATTAGCAGGTTTATTTTTTAAATTATTTCGCAGGCGAGATGATCTATCGTGATAGGGCGTGATTGCCGTGGAAACTGTGACAAATTTTGAAAATGTCCACCAAAAAATTGTTAGGAGCCACGGTGATGCATGTGTGGTTTCCGAAGTGGCTGGAATATATTTTTTTCTTCGAAGGGCGCAAATAAAAATGATAGCGATGTTGTTGTCAACAAGGAATAATTATTTCACGAGAGGCTCGAAACAGTACATCATAAATTATTTGTTCTATATCATTTATTGAGACCTACGCCATGAGTAAACCAGCAGAAATCGGCAACAACAATGCTATACTTGGCCGGGCATGCCATATGGTTCTCCGCTCTAAGGTGCATATTCGTAGAATGCATAAATAGGGCCTATGCATAGCACGTAAGATTTTAAATGCACGTATTTGAGCGTAATGATAATATTTGTGCATGCTCTTCGTCATTGTGTATTTAGAAGCAAAATATAACTGATGCATTTGTAAATGTTAAGATGGTACCTGTGAATGACATTTAAATATTTAAAAACATATGTGAAGGATTTGCTTCAAAGTATACAACAATGATTTGTGATCAATCTATCTCAATTCAATTCAATTCATTATTCATTTAACAAACAAGAATAAACAACTTTTATGAACAATGAGTATAAGGCATCACGAGAAAGCCGATGGCTTGTGAGATGTGATAACCTTTAACATGTGGTTCAAAACACAAAAGTATAAAGTCCATTATTTAAATGGCATACAGTAAGATGAACCCAATTACAAAAATTACATAAAAATACGTACTTAAAAAACATATATCATAGAGACTAATACAAGCAAATACAAACGAAGCAAAAACAAAACAAAACAAAACAACAACAAAGACAAAACAAAAACAAAAACAAACACAAACGAATGTTTAACAGCTACGACAATTCAACAGAGTAAACAGTATTTAATATCAAAATGTCGAAATATAATGCGGCTATGTATACCTCCATATATGCATACCCCTCCACACGCCCCGAGGGCAACTCGAATTACAGCAAAATATGTGACTACGCACCACCCAAGCAAGGACGAAAAACCTCCGCGTGCTCAATCATTTCAATAATATGAGTGAGTTCATAACTTTGTTGCGGAGGATACTTTGCAGCAACTTTTTTGCGGCAAACAAATGTGAAATTCGTTTTTGATGGATAATTTTACATAGATTAGTGGAAAATTATTTTTCTAATTTAGTCACCCTTTAATGCTTAAAGACAGCCCGTCCCTTTTTCAGATCACCACAAACCATCGAAACATTGGCAAACATATAGAGAAGTGTTAGCAAGCTCTATATTCATAATTTCAAACTGATACGTAGTGTAAAATTCAAATAATGCACGTAAACAACGTCTGATTAATGGTCTTTACCTCAGGCTCTTAGCAGTTTGTGTTGAAATATCTGCTTTATTGATTAATCTGTTTATTAAATTATAAAACGCATTATGAAAAAAAATTGTTCTATAGAAGGAATCATCTCCAAAGTTTGGTAATTACTCACACATGCATAATAACCACAAAGAGACATAGGACCCCAAGGAAGAACAGCAGTGTTTCATTAATACAGCTGAATTTGGGCTATCCTCCGTTTCTGATACTGTACATATGCTTCTTAACTTGTATACATTGTATGTATTTTTATTTTGATTCGGAAATAAATACAAACAAACAATACAAACAGAGACTGTAACAAAGACTAATACTTTTTTCGTAGTACGAAAAAAGTCGGTTTGAAATTTAACGGCTGAAATGTTTACATAAAAAAAATTATACAGAAAGCTTCAACACGCTATATTCTTAGAAATGGTCTTGAATCACACTTTCTTCAATTTACGATCGTGATAGACGATTTCAAAATTTAAGCTTGCAAAAGGGACGGACAATCTTTAACGCCTTCGTAAAAGTAAACAAACAAACAAAATAATACATTGATCTAGTAATATCTTCAATCTATATTAAAAGAACGCACCTTTATACACGTACACACTATCCCCAACATACGCGCGCGCGCGCACACACAGACATACACACACACTATCCTAAAGGAATATTCATATTACAAAAATATATTAACAATATTGAGGACAAAATAGCATTGCAAGGACAAAAAAAAAAACTTTGATTAAACTAGATAGATCAATTCTGAAAAATGATCATGTAACTTTTGTTTCTTTTGACCAATTTTACTTTGTATTTTCTTAATTGACGTCATTCTTGCTGGAGTTTAGGAATGGTATGTGGAGCAATGGGAGGGGTCTTGACACGCCATTGATCAGCGCGTGACGTCATCAACTGTCGGTAGTACATTCTAACAAGAGGGATCAGTATCAGGACAGCGGAGAGGATATCCGTCAAACCGACTAGGATGAACGATGCATCGTAAGAACCGGTCCGACTGTAAAGTAGACCTGTGTAAATTTGAATTAGAACGTGAAACATCAGCATCATCAGCATCAAATGGAAGAAGTTAGGAAAAAATGAATATACGAAGAAGAAAATACGAAAGAGGACGGGAACATACAGGTTTATAGTTTTATAGTTTTTTTTACACTTTATATATATATATATATATATATATATATTTATATATAAAAAGATAAAGTGTAATAAACAGCTGAAGTATGAAGGCATTTTTCATCGGTCACAATTCGATATTCCGTAGGTTCGTTATTCCAAAGGTTCGTTATTCCAAAGGTTCGTAATTCCGAAACATGTGAATTGCCTATACTTCGATGCTCGTTAGTCCGAAAACGAAAAAGGGTTCGTCAATCCGTTATTCCGATGGTTGGTAAATCCGAAAATTAAATAGGGCTCGTTATTCCTAAGGTTAGTTCTTCCAAAAACGAAAAAAGGTTCGTGGTTCCGAAGGTTCGTTAATCCGAAAACGTGCCTTATTTCGTTTTCGAATTAACGAACCTTCGGAATTACGAACCTTATTTCTTTCCCGGACTTAGGAACCTTGGGATAACAATCCTTTTTTGTTTTCGGACTATCGAACATTCGGAATAGTGAACCTTCGGAATAACGAGCGTTCAGAAAAACGTTTCATCAACTTCTCATTTACATGATGTACATAACTACATGTACATCCAACCTTCTATCACAAACCATATCAGCACGTAAAAAGACTCAGGCATTTAATGTGCACCTCCTCATGATATTTAAGAGTTAGAGTTAACGTATACTTTAGACAAGTGTGTTGGTTAACAGTATAGTTGCTCGTACAGTTGCCACCATGTAGGGTCACATCTAATGACAAATATTGAATCCAATTATCTTAATGTTGAGGGCGCACTCACCTACAAAGTATCCAGAGAGACCATTGCCGGGTCCAAAGGTGAGGAAGGCTAGTATCATCACTTCTCGTGTGTTTCCTGAAGGAGCTATGTCGTTACAGAGACTGTTACCCATTACTGTTCGGCACCCCAGTGTGCCTCCGTTGATCAAGGACAGGAAAACCAAGACTCCGAAGTCTGCGGTGAACATGTTGCCAATGAAAGCCGTTGCTGAAACAAGTGATAGTACAGCTGCGGTCATGTAGCTAGTTACAAACTGCTTTTCGTTCCAGATACCGATGCACAGACGTCCGACGACATTTGCAGCGCCCCCTGCAGTGGCTAACAGAACAGCATGTGCTGGGTAATACCCCTTGCTGATTCCGTTTTGAACGACGAATATTGTCCAGCCGGTGTACGATCCGGACACTAACAGAGAATAAAGCATAAAAGAAATGATACAAATCGGATCTTTCTGCAAGACGTCTAATGCAAACATGTATTTGATGATTTGCCACGTAGACCTCAGACAATTCGAGCTAGAAGAAATACCGCTGTCAGAATCGTCCTCATTCATATCTAAAGAATCCATTTCGATCATTGTTTCTTGCAGGAGCCAGTCCGAGTCTTCGGATGTAGGCTGACAGCCTTCGGTATTATTTCGATGTTGTGACACCCTAGAATTCTGACATTCATGACGATCTCTTATAGTGGGATATCCTTGGCATTCTACTCTTTGGTTCGTTGGGCTGTTCCCACAATGCACTTGCGGACCTGGTAGCTGCTCTCCAGAAGAACCCTTCTCGTTCTCATTGGACTTCGGATCGCTCTCGGAAGAACTCGCTCTACCCTCGCGTGCACTCGGTGGATTTTCGGGAGAGTTCGGAGTGTTCAGGCTTGTGATAGGTTTCATCAAGGCTCCGGACACGGTTACATGGAGGCCAAACCCAGCGACCAAGAGGAGCGCTCCTCGCCAGCCGTAGATGGCCTGGAGTTTCTCGGTGACCACGGGCATGACCATCAGCCCAACACCGCCTCCTGTCAGGATGATGCTGGAAGCCACGTCAAATCTGTCTGGAAAGTATTCGGCCGGACTGGACATCCCAAGGAAAAACGTCAGTCCGTAACCCAAACCTGCACAAACGAAATTAAATATTTGATCGTTGCGCTGTTCCTTAATTCCTGAAGCAGCTACTAGGTGTTTAAAACATCTTATGACCCTTCTGAATAATCAAAAATAAATTACAAATCCATCAAGCTGAAATTCACACATCATCAAGTCAAGGATGTCAATTTTTTAGTAGATTACGATGATTATTCTCGATTGTTATTTTGCTAATAATCCTTAAAATCATTTAGATTATAACTTTTGAACGAATTCTAGATATTCAGATCAAAATTTGTCCTAAAACGAAAATCTCATTAAATATAGCACGGATTATGACCAAAACAAAAGTAATTGAAAAAATGTCAGAAAACACAACTCCAAAAAACGTTGCCATCCCTTGTCTTTATAATGTGTCAATTATAGCTTGATATGGTTTCGAGTTATCTTTATTCAAAAGTGTAAAAAGCGTTTTTAGCACCTAGTACCTCCGTGCGAGTTTTCATTGTCACACACCACGTCACAATAATATGATCGCCGGCTTCCAAACGAATTGACACAACTTTAAGAAACCAGTTCTATGATGAAAGGGCATCTCAAAAAATTGTTTGCTGAGTTGTGTGATAGCCGAGTTTTAATGTTTATCTCGCAACGTGGAACAATATTGTATTTTGTAATCACTTGTACTCTTGCAATTTCCTTCACAAGACAAGGCATTTTTGAGTAATTGGGCAGTTTTACGGTCTTGATTCGATGAGTGGAAGTCTTAAAGGGATAGTTCACCCTCAAATCATTGTGGGTTATAATAAAAGGAGACACATAAAGGTTCTGATGAAAATCCGTGAAAGGATAAGAAAGTATGACTTTTTTAAAATTTCGATTTTGTTAGGTGCTCTCCCATATGTTGTGTACATTCTTTATTCTCGAGAATGTGAATTTTTCAAAAAGATATTTTTATCCTGTGCATTTGATATATTATTAGAAATGCGTTTTTACACACATACCTGTACGAACAAATATCATTCCAATGTCAAAATAAAGAGTAATTCGTGAAATGATTTTGTACACAACATATGGGAGAGCGTCTCGCAAGTGACGTCACAAAATCAAAATTTGAAAAGATCATAACTTTCTTATTCTATGACAGATTCTCGTCAAACCTTCTATTATGTTTCTTTATGTTTGTGCTTTTATTGAAACCAACTTATTTTCAGAGTGAACTATCCCGTTAATTATTTGACCATCGGCTGTTCCAGAGGTTTCCCGTTGGATCCAGCTCGTTTGGCTTGTGATTATCTAAATATACGCCACCGAATAACTGCATTACTTTCATTAAGTATTCCTGTGCCTGCCTGTCAAACTGCTATTCTATACGATGAGCTTGCATTACTTGCGTAAAAGTGCGAGGCTGTTTTGTGAAGACTTATGAAGGGAATCACACTTTTGACGGGACTTTTGAACGGGTAACTTCTCTTAGAACAGCATTTCAGACAAATCACACAGAGCAACACATTGTCTGGCACAGACAAAGACTCGTAGAATCTTCCTGATCTTCTTTAAAGGTGATGTTCATAGGAAATAAAATCAAATAAATGTAGTTTATTTTATAATTGAATGATTTATAAAAGCAATTTATGCAGCTAACATGCCATGAAAGTGTTCAGTTTTGTGTTTAATAAAAGTCAAATTTTACTAAATTGACTCTCTTCCTGACTTACGAAATCGCCTCAGGGAAAGTGGCGTTGTGTGTACGTCACAACCGGGATACGCTTCACAATGACCATTGTGTATCACACCTGTTAATCCACTAGCAACTGCCATCACAAGGGCCATTCTCATTACAAAAAATCGCGAAGTTAAAAATCGCAAAATTTTACAATCGTGTTCACATTACACCAAAAAATCGCGAAGTTACGCGAAGTTAGAAAAATCGAGCACGCTCGATCGACCATTCCCGGCATGCCATTCGTTTCGCGCGAAGTTTGTAAACATACACAAAATTGATTCGCTCGGTCAAGCTTGCTTCAAGCTTCGAATGCACGTACGCGTATACGCACAATCGCCGGCCGTGTACAAAACAGCACTCTGACGTAGTATTTTACCGAAGGAGCAGGGCAATCCCGTGGTGTAAACATCTTTAACAGTTCAACATCTTCCGTGACTAGGCTAGTCTAACATCTCGATTAGTAGTTATACTCATCCCAAGTAAGGTTAAGGTTAGTCCAAAGTTCATCTGTGACTACGATTAGCTCTAACGGTACTAGTACTGTCGTTAGCTTACCGGCACGTTTATTAATTTTCCGTGGCTAGTACTAGCAGCAGCTACCCAGTGCTAGTGCTACATGTAGTGCATAACAACGTTAAGCGCGTCAAGAGGAAAACGCAGTGCGACTCTTCACTACAGACCAACTTTTTAAGACCATATTTATCAGTTTCTCTTAGTTGTAGAGTGTGTAGCGCAGTGCGGTCATCACCGAATTGATCTAGTTTAGTGAGTGCAGCTGCCGTCCATACAGTTTTGCTTTGACGTTCATAGATAAATAAGCAATACACGGTAGAAACATGCAGTACTAGTACGACACTCCGCATCCGATATGACAGTAGCCTAGCCTGTATATATGTACGTAGTACTGGAGCGCACATATCAGCTGGCTACTCGATCGCGCGCTACAGCATAGCAGACGCCGGAGGTCACGTGAATAACTTCACGATTTTTTGCTGTGTGTGTTCTCATTGCAAAAAATCGCGAAGTTACGGTGCGAAGTTAGAAAAATCGCACTCTGACTTGCGAAGTTTCATGCGAAGTTTCGGACGGCTGTTGGCACGGTTGCTAGGCAACTTTCACCCTAACTTCGCGATTTTTCTAACTTCGCGATTTCTTAAGTGCAATGAGAATGCGCCTACAGTTTCATTAACAATGCATGATGCTTCTGGCGGAAAAAAAGCTGCGGATTGGCATGTTTGATGCACAATAACGCATCCCTTTTCTTACGTCAGACCTAAAGGCCGTTTCGGATAGGGCAAATTTGTCCTCAAGAATACGGTGATTGTTTTCACCCTAATTTCGCTTTTTGGAAAGTGATATATTGTTTGAATGTCATCCGAGCTCATTGTATGGCGTATAAGCTTTCTGTAGATGAATATCTTCAAATTTTTGGATTCTCTATGAATATCACCTTTAAATATTCAGTCTTATTCTATTTCTTAAGAAAATCGTGCCAAAATGCAAGGCCAATATTCATATTTCTAATTCAATAAGCTCTCTCCGTTTTTACCATATCTGACATTTAATGTACCGCTCATATTGAACAATATTTTCAAAATGTTATTTTTTTTTTTGGATATATGCTTGTTCTCAGCTCAATTATGTCGTGGTCACAACCTGCCGTGCACCTCTTTTGATGTGGTCTATGCCGGATTCGCAGCTAATTCTTGCGTCGGACGCAAAGGGTGCGCAGTTTTTGGCAGGCACGTACTAGCGTGCTGGAGGACGCGCGCAAGGGATCTCAGAAGTTGGCACGCAAATTGCGGACACGCACGTACAAAAACATGCATGGCCAGTTGTGAACACGGCATTACATGTATTACAGAAATAGCGTTTTTTGCATGAGTTGTTCTCTCTTTTCCGAGAAAGCCAGAGGGAAGCATTATATCTCATTATCCCCGTTTATATACCATATACCGCTATTACTACCGATTCATGTCGGTAAGCAAGTTCCCAAGTGGACAGCTGGACTATCTCCAAACCGATGGTGACATGTTCCGGTCGCGGTCAGCGATACGATGCACAATGCGCAACATTTACGGCTATTTTGCGGACGCACTTTATAAGATTCGCTTACCGCAATATTGCGTTATTATTACTAGGCCTCGATCCGCGAAAAAAACCCCTGCAAAACAAGCGAAAAACGGAGGAAGCAAACACCGCATTATTTGAGTGATTCTTGTGCATATACGCAGCTAGCGGTAATGCATCGGCAAAATTGCCGTAAATGTTGCGCATTTTTTGCGGATAGGCGGTGTATATGAAAGGGGTTATTATATCACGCGGCTCCATACCCGAGATGATGGTGAAGCAGAGGAATTGGGCGGTAGATTGGGAGAAGGCCGTGGCGATCACTCCTAGGCTGCCGATCAGCCCTCCAAGTATCACAATCTGCCTCGTGGAGAAGCGGCGTTGTAGAGGCCGGTAGAGAGGCGCTGGGTGAAATATAGTAAAAATATAGCATAGATATACTATATTTATTATATGTATAGTATAGATATATAGTAAAGAAAGAGTATAGTAAAGTAAGGCACAGATAGAGTAAAGATATATTATCGATATAGTATACATACAACACCAGTTGTTAAAGAAATTGTTGACACTTTTGAAAAATAATTAATATCGTTTGAACTCAAATCGAGCTGATATTGTCACATCATAGAGTTAAGGGATGTCAAATTATTTACAGACAGACTTTGTGACATTCCATCGATTCCTTCTTGTTTGTATTTATCCGTGAAATATTTAATGAGATTTGATAATGCTTCTATAATTATTATTATTCTTGATAAATATGCTTCTGGCAGAAAAAGGAGTTGCTGGCTGGGATGTGTTTGGAGCGTTTGGAGTTAATACGAGATTTCATCTTCTTGGATCTCGTTTTTTAAGCCTGTAAAAAGGAATCCGACCCCCCCCCCCCCTACCTTTGATAAATTATCACTGCTGATGGTCACTCAAGCTTGAATCAAGACAGCTTTGTGTTCTATTTGGAATAGCTACAAAGGTGCTTTCTGAGGTAATGAAGTTAGTCAAGTGTTCAACCTTTGTGTTTCTTCATGGCGCGTGCGTGCTAAATAGAAGTACGTGTACTTACTGTTGGTCTTAACAGGGAATGTCACTATACACTTTTACTCGTACAGTGTCTGTCAATTTGACACATCGCCAGCCTGCACAGCCTACAAGCAAGCTATGTGGTGGTTTTGTCTACTACTACCCTAATGCGAATGCTTGCTTTCGAACCTCAATTCTCTGCGATGGCCACATCAATCCTAATACGGGGCCTTCAGGTGAACCATGCGGAGAGGATAGTAGGCCACCCGCAGACACTGGAAGATATGTTACCTATACCTATTGCAGAAATGAACTATATGAGATTGATCTGAAAAGGTCATGTCATCATTGGCTCCCCCCTACATTATGGAGAACGCTCACTTCCCTTGGGATCTCGTACAAGAAGAAAACCCAGCGTGGGAAAAAGCGCACAGGAAGGGATAATATCGCACATCATGTTCGCTCTCCTTCCCCAAAGAACAAACATAGTAATATTTTTACCGAGTCTTCTACAACTTGCAATGATTTTGGTGCGACCTCACGTACAGTTTCACCAGTGTCTCCACCAGCACCTTGCAATTTTGGTCTATGGAATGTATGATCACTCGATAACAAAGTGGGAGTATTTTGTAATATATATGTGACATTAGAGAGAAAACTTGATATCGTTGCTATCACAGAAACGTGGGTGTATGGGAATCAACGAGACGACCAGACTACTGCAGAAATACAGAATACGTTACCAGACTTTCAAGCTACGTATTGTGCCAAGAAACAATGGGGAAGGGGGGGGGGGGGGGAGGTGGACTGGGTGTTTGCCTTCCTAAGTCATTTAAAGTGGATATAAATACATCCAAAGCTTTCGAGTCTTTTGAATTCATGGATTTGACTGTTTACAGTTGTTCCCGATATTCATCTGTTTGACTTGTAGTGATCTATAGACCGCAACTGACAACAGACAAATTGCCCACAGCTGTAAGATATTTTAATGCGTTTTCATTACTATCCAGTTCACGTCATGGTGTGTGGAGATCTTAATATTTACGTTGACGATGTTGCACACTCCAACACTGCACTTTTAAAGGTGATATTCATAGGAAATAAAATCAAATAAATATAGTTTATTTTATAATTGAATGAGTTACTACAGCAATGTATGCAGCTAACATGCCACAAACGTGTTCAGTTTTGTGTTTAATGAAAGTCAAATTTTACTAAATTGACTCTCTTCCTGACCTACGAAATCGCCTCAAAGTGGCGGTGTGTGTACGTCACAGCCGGGATATGCTTCACAATGACCATTGTGTATCACACCTTTTAATCCACTAGCAACTGCCAACACAATTTCATTAACAATGCATGATGCTTCTGGAGGAAAAGAAGCTGCGGATTGGCATGTTTGACGCACAATAACGCCTCCCTTTTCTTACGTCAGACCTAAAGGCCGTTTCGGATGACAGTCGGGCAAATTTGTCACCGAGAATACGGTGATTGTTTTCACCCTAATTTCACTTTTTGGAAAATAATATATTGTTTGAATGTCATCCGAGCTCATTGTATGGCTTATAAGTTTCCTGTAGATGAATATCTTCATATTTTTGGATTTTCTATGAATATCACATTTGACACTATTGACCATGACATTATGCTTAATGGATTTTCTTTAAAATATGGGATTACAAGTATTGCATTGAACTGCTTTTCATATTTCAGCTAACGCACTTAAAGTGTGTCTATCAAGGGCAATTCATTTGCTCCATGTATTTTAAGTGAGGGGGGTTCCCCAGGGTTCAGTTATGGGGCCATTATGTTTCCCTATGTACACGGCTCCATTGGAAAATGTAATAGAGACGTGTGGCATCGGCAAAATGATATATGCGAATGATACCCAAATTTATGTCCCAACACCAAAATGTCCTAGTCGTGCCACAGTAATAACTCAAAATGAATCTTGTTTGTGTGAAATACAGGAATGGTCATTGCAAAACAGTCTAAATTTAAATCTAGCAAAAACCGAAGTTGTACATGTAAAACCTCGTGATAAATTACAACCACCGCTGTCAATAACAGTTTCTGATGTTCCCGTTTTGTTAGTTTTAAAAGCACGTGACCTTGGAGTTATTGTTCGGATGATCTGAGTATGAACACTCACATTGAGGATATTTGTAAATGGGCTGCCATTGGACTACATAGGATTGGGAAGATTAGGCATTTTTTGGATAAAGCGACCACAGAGAGGCTCGTTCACGCATTGATATTTAGTTCCTTCGATTTTAATGATGGTGTGTTTCTGGGAATCTCTGAGACTCAACTAAATAAACTCCAACGTTTACAGAATTCAACGGAAGGCTTGTAACGCGAAAAAGGAAATTTGAAGACATAACTCCGATCCTACGTAGTCTCCACTGGCTCTCGATTAGGGCTCGTGTTCAGTATAAAATCTTCACTCTTATATTCAAATGCCTATGTGGAGATGCTCCTGTCTATCTTGCTGAACTCATCAAACGATACCAACCTAGTAGTAATCTTCGTTCTCAATCAAAAAAATCTTCTTTCTGAAATTCGGATAAAATCTACGACATTCGGTGATAGAGCTTTTGCAAATGCGGCGCCCAAATAGGCATTACACCATTGACAGACTTCGATCAATTTAAATCAAGACTAAAGACGCATCTGTTTGATAATTAGGCCTATAAGTTATTTTCAAATTCTCACATAATCAATTTTTACTTTCACAAGCATACAGACTATTTGAATGGTATTATGCGTCTCTAAGAATTTAATTTTATTTTTATTATTATTATTTTGCAAATGGCACATGTGCTAAGAGTGGGGCGATTGAGCAAAAAATATGAAATGACTTGTGCATATTTGTCTACAAGCACCAAATATGGTATACATGTGTAAAATTATATACTTAACAAAATTCAATATAGAGGCACTTAACAATTGGTTCTTGAGACGCCATCTTCCAAGATGTCGTCCAAAATGGCTGCCAAACTAATGAATTTAGCTCTATTCTGTTCTACTATTACCTACAAGCACCAAATGTGGTCCATAGGTTTAGAATCATATGCAAAGCAAAATTAAAAAGAGAAGCACTTAAGAATTTGTTCTGGAAAGCCACTTTCCAAGATGGCTGCCAAAGCAATATGTACATAGTGATTTCATTAATAAGAAATGAGAATCTTAAAGACAGCCCGTCCCTTTTTCAGATCACCACAAATCCATCAAAACATCGGCAAAACATAAAGAGAAGTGTTAGCAAGCTGTGTATTCATAATTTGAAACTGATACGTAGTGTAAAATTCAAATAATGCACGTAAACAACATGTGATTAATAGTCTTTACCTCAGGCTCTTAGCAGTTTGTGTTGAAATATCTGCTTTATTGATCAATCTGTTTATTAAATTGTAAAACGCATTATGAAAAAAAAATGTTCTATATAGGAATCATTTCCAAAGTTTGGTAATTACTCATAAAATTAGGATTTCACACATGCATAATAACCGCATAGATACTGTAACAAAGACTGATACTTTTTTCGTAGTACGAAAAAAGTCGGTTTGAAATTTAACGGCTGAAATTTTTACATACACAGAAAGCTTCAACATGCTATATTCTTAGAAAGGGTCTTGAATCACACTTTCGTCAATTTACGATCGTGATAGACGATTTCAAATTATAAGCTTGCAAAAGGGACGGACAATCATTAAGTCACGAATGAACAGTGAGTGTGACCTTTAAAACCAACCCCAAAACGAAACATGGCCCAAACTCAACTGCACTGTAGCAGTACTTTTCATGATCGAACAATAGACCAGTTCGTAATTCCTCCATGGTCGGACAATTCACTGTATGAATACTACTAGACTGCTGATCGAGATTCGTTCATGACGCTCCCAACCAGCAATAATCTGCTCATGTGCAAATTGCAATTACGAAGTGGCTTATTGTGAAGCCTGTCATGACTGTTGAAGCTCTCTTATCCGCTAAAAAAAATCACACCACATTCTCACTGTTGTTGAAGCTTTGTGCCGCAGGCAGTTGGATATTCATTATCAGTGAATTATTTGCTAAACTATTGTGTGGTATCGTCTTTGTTAAGCTTTTTTTCATCTAGGTACAAGTTTCAAGTTACGAAATGCAATATTTACGTCACGCGTGACGTACTTGTGAAATCGTCTTTGTTATGATCTCGGTACAGACATGGTACAACCTGTCAAGGTCTATGAGGCAACATTAATACGTCTGGTTTTGTCCATCAAACCACGTTAAACGGAAGGTGGTCGTGCTGTACTAAATACCTATGGTCTTGTAGCACGTTTTTATTTTATGTTGCTGTGGTTTCCCTTTTCAAAATGTTTCAAGAGAGCTTTTAAAGGCTAAACATGAATAACATGTTGTCTAAGTTGTCTCGGCGATCTGAATGTATACGCTATCTTTCCTCAGCTGTGCTTCGAAAAGATAGCTACATCCACATCGCCTCGGAAGTGATAGTTCGTCCCATTACCTTCACCAACGTTGATTATTTGCTTACTATATTAAATCATACTGAACTGTACAAAGAGAGATAGAGATCATGTTTTACCTGCTGTGTATGTTAACCCCTGCCAAAGACCGACGGCGAGGCCGATTTTATCCATCGATGCTCCCAGACTATCGGCGATGTCCTGGCTGAGGACTCCGAAAGATTTCACGATGCCGACCTCAATAAATATAATGAAGAACATCCCCAGGAGAAGCAAGCCTTGCTCAGTGATCGATCGTCGATCGTTGTTCGCCATCGTTGTTCGTCCTCCGACATCAACGATGAGGCACTGAACATTGCGATCAGTTCGTACAGCGTCTTCCAACTCGTGGGAAGACCATGAGCGTAGTGGTGAGGACGCTGTGGAGTCGATAGCCCATGCGAAACTTCGAGAGAAAGAGTAGGTTATTCACTAAAGCCTATCCGTCGGCATGCACGTAGATGATCACCCAGGATACACCCCTACCAGGATCAATCAAGAGAGCCGTGCGAGTGCTCAAAAATCTTTTCAGAACTTGTGTTTATTCGTCAGAGTTCGGCATGTGTGATAGGCCTATTAGTACCCCGCTATATACACTCTGCTATGCATTATTGCCTACAGCATATCAGGTCCAATACACACCATTCGGAGAGTGCTCACAGGTCTTTTCACAACTTGTGCTTATGTTCGTCCTTCATTATCCATTATTGCCTACGGCATATTAGGTTGAATGCTCACCATTGGAAGAGTGCTCGCAAGTCTTTTCAGAACCTGTGTTTGTGTTCGTCGGAGTACTTTAGTGGGAACTTTTTTTTCTAATTCGGTAACCCTTTAAAAGGGACAAAGCCATCAAACAGGTATCCGCCTTCAATTACCTTGGTACTACTATAACAGACGACTCCAGGGGTACAAAGAAGAGTAAAAGGAGAAAGCAATAGCTAAATCAACGTTCTCAAAGCTGGAGAAAATCCTAAGAAACAGGACACTCAGAGTGGAGACTCGATTGCGAGTACTGAATTGCTATATCTACCCTGTGCTGATGTATGGAAGTGAAGCATGGTCAATAACATCAGACACGAGAAGGCAGTTAGAGAGTTGTGATATGTCATGCCTGCGACGCATGATGAGGATTCCATGGACTGACAGAGTAACCAATGAAGAGGTCCTAAGAAGAGCTGGTGTGGAGAGAAAGTTGATTATAGAGATAAGAACTGGGCAAATGAGTTCTGTGTGACATATAATTAGAAAGGACGGTCTTGAAAATTTAGCATTGACAGGAAAGATAGAGGGAAAAGGGGTAGAGGAAGGAAACGAATAATTGGATGACCAGTCTGAATGCATGGATTACAGAGAGAGGTGCGGGTCAGCGGGAGGTGAAGCTCATTCAAACAGCTAGGAACAGAGATTTGTGGCACGCCATGATCCTCTGTGTGCCAGGCAGATTGCTGCTCTATGGGATTCGTGTGTATAGCTGGTGACAAAAGACACACTTGGCAAACAAAGACTTAATGGTGCAAAGCACTCTGCAGTAATATCGTAGGCATGAATGCATTGAGACCCCATCACCTCCAGCCACTAGCAATGACCGAGCTGTCATCCATCTAACCGTTACTCCATACTGTAATAGCGCCCTCTCTCAGATCAATTTGCTTATCAATGGACTATCAGAGGCGGTTTTCCGGCGGCTTCATAAATTCCAATACGTGTATTGTACTAAAAAATGCTGTTTGATACAGTAAGACATGCAGTATATTAAAAATGCATCAGTGAATTGTAATTGGTGAAAAAGAAACCTAACCAGCTCAAAAACATCGGTGAAAATGGAAAAATGTGAGATATACCAAGTTTGATACAATATGATCAATCATTTCTCGAGTTGTCACTTAAAAAGTGAGGTTTAAGTACTTGACCTTGACCTGTTACCTTTAAACACTTTGTGAACATTTTCAATTCAAGGTAACTTTTACTCAACTTTTGTTTTGGCATACATCAAGTGATTTACCATAGTTACCAAAGACATAAACAAATGCAAGAAATAACAATGTTTACTATAACGTGAGATGGTAGGAGCATTATATATAGGAACATAGCCACTTTCTTTCTCTCTTCATCTCTCTATATTTCTATCTCTCTTTCATCATTCTATCTTTCTTTCTGTGTTCTCCGTCATCTTCCCTCTCTTTCAGTCATTTATATTATTCGCTGCTTTTAAAGCCGCACTCATTTGATCTATCCCTTTTCTCATGTATTCTTGTTTCTCTTGCTCTAAGTGTGTGTATGTATTATTTTCTTTGACTCATTCTCCTCTCCCCTTCCTCCTCCTGAAACATTTCCTCTTCTTCATTGCGATAGTCAGTATTGTGGTATATGTAGAGTACAATGTAATTATAAGCGAGAGTTAATTTGCAAAAAATAAAGTGTATTTGCGTTTATTTGACTTACGACTTGTGTATAACAGCAATATGCCTACGATGTAAATAAGTATAACGTTTATATGAAAAAAAAGCAAGCATCGTGGGTATTTTTTTTTAATCATGTTTCGTTTAGATGTCATAACATAAACACGATTATATACATAAGGTCTGCCTATGCAATATGATACTTCTGAATAAGAGGACTGTAGTAGAACAGGAAAAGGAGAAAAACACATTGAAGGATGGATATGATAAAAGAAAGGGAGAATAAAATACAGAGGTAAAATCACGAGAAAGGAAGAACAGGAGAAATACAAGGAAAAAAGGGTAAGAGAGAGAGAGAGGGGGGGGGGGGCGGGAGAGAGAGAGAGAGAGTTAGAGAGAGAGAGAGAGAGAGAGAGAGAGACGTAGCAAAAAGAGAAACATGCTATAGCGGGAAAAGAGAGCGCAACAATACAAGAGAAATAGTGACAGAACGGGAAGGAAGAAAAAGGAGGGGAAAAGAAAGGAAGGGGTCCGACCAGTAATACATGTGTACTTCGCTTTGCTACTGTTTGCCACTAATACCTTTATAATGACTTATGTTTAGTAATTACAAGCATTCTCTTACAAAGATGTTATGATCATGCGATGAATGTCACCTTCATGAATCAGATAAGGGGCCACTGTGTTATTATTTAATTATACAAATCACACAAAACATAATAAGACCGTAATGATTCAATATAAGCATGAATATACCCTTGATAAGACAAGTATAACATATTTTACAATATTAATCAGGTATATAAAACATAGTCATTTTCCATAACATTCATGAAGAAATAATCTTATGAGTTCTTTTTCTCTTTCTCCAAACAAGTTCTAAGTATTGGTAGAACTGGCAGTTGAATGAAATAGCCAAACTACTCTTAACGTGAACACATGAAGAAGAAACAAATTATGTACACATTTCCTGTATAATTCCTCGTTAGCATGAAATACCATCTCGTTTCCCTGGAGAGTCCAATCACTTCTTTTCTTATTTGTATGATTAGCATAATAAGATAATTTGCAAATGTTTGGTATTGAGTTAAGTACTCGACTCACACCAGGAGAGCTAAAATAAACAACAATTCCACTTTTATTTCTTATTCAATTTCATTTATACACAACCCATTGGAGTGTAAGTCTTCTGGATTAATAGCTGAAATCACCCACTGTTGTGATTCTGTAATAAAAACCAATGTGACAGCATCAGTTGATTTAATTCTGTGCCATAAAGCTAGTCTACGTTTAGTACGCGGTCTGACTGAGTTAAACCATCGTTGTGAAAACTGGGCTTCATGTCTGGCTATAGAAGAGCTCTCTTCACACCAGAGTGGCTGTGCTGCCCTCATTCGACAGTCATGAACAAACATTTCGTTATGAGAAAACATTTTTAAATGGCATAACAACGTTAATCGATTTAGGGGGCAAAATCACTTCTATGCAAATTTTGAGTTGTGTCAGGTTTTTAAAAACACGCAAAAATTCCTGGAACTAGAAATTGACCCGCTACATAGATTTCACGCCTCTTCCAGGACAAAAACTTCCCCGTTTTGCTGGCAGAACAAGGTAAGTGTGTTTCTTCTAAACGCGCGCTCGGGGCCGAGATGGTACGTTGTTTTGCTGTACGAACACGACCTCTGATATGGCAGAGCAACGTATCATTTCGGCCCGTATTCATAACAGTGGTTTACGTTGACCGCGTACTAAATCTACACTAACCTTATGAAGCGCAAAAAACGGGAGATCCTTTTGACACTGTCACAAAGTCAATAATTTTTCACCAGAGAATGATTTCAAATATTTGCTGTCATTATAACGTGGACAAATTAACTTGATAATGATGTCATTATGTAGTACTTCCGAGGACAAGATTATGACATTGCCTCAGTAATATTTCTTCATATTGGTTAGTTACTAAAAAGAACAAAATTGTGACGCTGAAATGTTGGTTATTTTATGTGAGCGTTTTAAACAGAATCTGAGTGATTTGAATGTTACTGGAGATAGAGCGCGGGGAACACTATATTCATGTTTCTGAAACAATTGAAAAGTGCAATTGAACAAATCAAAAACAAATTAGAAAGTGTGATGTGGTCCAACCGTTGATACATTTATAACAATAACTAGGTCTGGGCCTTTTTCATGTTGATAACAGAAATCAGAACATCTGTGATAAGAAGGAGGTGTTTGGAAAAGAGAGGGAGTATGAGAGAGGGAGAGAGAAAGGGGGGGGGGGAGAGAGGGGGGGGGGAATAGACAGACAGACGGAGAGAGAGAGAGAGAGAGGGAGAGAGCGAGATAGAGAGAGAGAGAGAGAGAGAGAGAGAAAGAGAGAGAGAGAGAAGGAGGGAGAGAGAAAGAGAGAGAAAGAGAAATAGAGAGAAAAAAGAGAGGGAGGGAGAGGAGAGAGAGAGAGAGAGAGAGAGGGGGGGGGGGGCGGAGGTGTAGAGAGAGGGGAGTAGCAGTGGTAGAGAACTGAAAACAAAGAGAAGAAAATACTACAAATATGGAGAGCTAGTCTGTATACAACCTGATACAGAACCAGATGTAGATAACCAGCTTGCATTAAAAAAAAAAAAATATACTCCAGTGCAATAGAAAATTCCTGCTGCTAACCCTGTTTTCAAAATGACCTGACACACACCCACATGAAAGATCTATCAAATATATTCCTGTTACCTATGGGGCCCTTGACCCGGCTTCGTCCTTTCTGCACCTCGAAAAATATGACAATAAAGAGGATTTATATGCAAGCAAACATTTCAAATAATAGTCGCGCAAATAATAAAAACAAATAGAAAAATAGAATAGATAATAGAAAAAAAAAAAACGTGCATGAAAGAGCTAAACGGCGTCTGAGCATCAACAGCAATGGCTTGCTGGCAAAGAAAATCATAATAATTGTCTTGATTGAATTCCCCTTTTGTCATCTCAACTCTCTTCTGTTTCCTTTTTTTTTGTTCAGCGGTAAATCTCCTGCCTCCTCCAAAAGTATAGTTCTCTCTCGACCCACTTCACTTCACAATGCCGTCACAATGACCTGACACACACCCACATGAAAGATTTATCAAATAAAGAGGATTTATATGCAAGCAAACATTCCAGATAATAGTCGCGCAAATAATAATGAATAACCCATACGTCACGCAAGACGATTCCAGGAAAAGAAACGCATAAGAAACAAAAAGTTTTCAACGCAGATAAAATGGCATGGCAGACACAATATCGCAAATTCATGATGCCTAATCATGCAAAAAAAAATAGAGCTTTCAAAAGGGGATATACTGTGCTGGGAAGACAAAAATGCCTTCAAAAGGTGATCGTGAGCAATCTTCTTGCCAATGGTCTTAAATTCATGTATTGTCCTTTTTAGAAACTTGCAGAAAGTTATTTGCCCTCAAATGATCCACATTTGGAGTAATTAGTGATTAATAGTGAAATCTTTAAAATGTTCTGGCCGAACATTTTGAGGATTTGTGATTTAATCACTAATAAGTCCAAACATTTCCTTCATGGCGACCGTAGTGTGAAGACGTGATCGGCGGGAGCTCTCATAATTAACGTAATCGCAATGGCCAAGAATGATAATCAATCGAACATGTATTTGAATCTTCGGAGCGGACCTGTAGCGAAGCAAGTCCCCGGAGTCTCGGCGGACCCTAGTTCACCAAACCCCTCTCCAACGCACGTGGATTCTAACAGATCAGAATTTGAAGATTTTGTTAGGAGAGGAATTACGGATATTAAGACCACTCTGAAAGGATTCGAAGAAGCCCTGGAATTCCAAGGAAGACGTACGAGTGATTTGGAAAAACGTATGGACCCACTTGAGAAAAAAGTTGCAACATTAGAGACTAAAATTGATCAACATGAGCAGCGTCTGATGCAAGCTGTTGTTGCTGAAAATAAGTTGGAAAGATTTTCGCGAAGAAACAACTTTCAGATCGTTGGACTACCCCAGAACGTGAATGAAAATCCCATGGAGGTTGCAAAGGATTTTCTTAAGCTCAATTTCGGCATTGAAGGAAAGATTGAGAGGGCGCATAGAGATGGTCCGAAGATAAGGGATTTTCCTCGACACATGTTGGTGAAGATGCTGTCGTACCAAGACAAGAGGTATGTCCTGTCTCAGCAAAGGGTGAAATTGCAAAATGTTCGTATGTATGTGATTGATGATCTGACGAAGTTAGACAGGGAGGAAAAGAAGAAATGGAAAGAAGAAGTACAGAGAGCATTTCTAAACAAAGTACGATACCATTTTTCTGCTGGGAAATGGAGAGATGGCCGTGGAATGCCTGCCCCCTTCTATGTTGGAGCCCAAGCCCCTACAACCATCCATGAAGACACACCAAGTATGCATGGATCTCCTCATCATGATCGAAATCCAGCCTTAAACGTGCAAAGCCCACCCGATGGACCAGCCGTAAGACAACGTAGGAAATCAACCCCCATCGATGTCCAAGATGGATCTTCATCAAGGAGGTCGACTCGCGTAGTCACGGCCCAAGTCCACACAGAAGACATTGCAAACTCCTCAGAGTAAGATTCCATCATTCTTGGCCAGAATGTAACATAATTTAACTATTGAACTCCCAAGTTCTATGTACCCGCTCATCATGTTTTTCTGCTGGACTTATTTTTTTACATTTCTTATTATTTTTGTATTGTATTTCACTTTGATGCAGCAATGTTCTGAACTCAGCAATGATATTTACCACATGTCTGATTATCAAATGAGGTATTCATTTCTATCGGTATACTTATCTCGAGTTATTTATATTTATTGTTCACATATGAAAATGAAGCATAAGCTTAATGACCAACAAGCAAAGAATTGTTTCGGGAAAGTTTTTATAAGCGTTGTTCTGCTCATGATATGTGCTATAAAATGGAGGATTTTGATTCAATCTTCTCATAACAAAATGCATTTTCCTTACCATATATTTTCCTTTGATACCATCATGAATTTGCATATTTATCAGAGATTTGCTTTTGAATACAGCAATCTTGATGTGAATTGGTACAGCTGTCTTTTTAGAATTCTTATGAGAAATAGTAGTAACATGCTGCAGAAGTTTAGGCCTACATCTTTGAAAACCAAGCATTTGTTATTTAACATAGTCAGTTGGCATGGCTGTTGGGCTTTCAACTCAGTGTATCAGGGCAACGTATTATTTCATGTGCTTGAATATCTCCATAAAGCCCTACACAGAGTCATACATGACGTATACAATGCAAATGTGGACGGAGATAGAACGGCGTTGGCGTTTAAGAATGTGTGCCACCTTTGTAATGTACAATCTCTCTTACATTGTACGCGAAGAAAAATGAATTCAACTGCAAGTGCTTTGATCGCACTCAAGTTTGTTCCCCTTCTTTACAATGAATAGTATTGGAATTTATTCCATGAATGCACATGGACTAGATGATTATCATAATCGTTTGCAGGTGTTTGAATGGTTACGTTTGAAAAGAAGTAATATATTTTTCTTGCAAGAAACTCATTCTACTCAAGAAACAGAATATAAATGGAAAGAAGATTGGGGTGAAGGTTCTATATTTTTCTCGCATGGAAGTTCAAACAGCAGAGGCGTTTGTGTATTGTTGAAAAATGTTTGTGATATCCTTATTGAAAAGGTCACTTGTGATAATGATGGCAGATATATATTATTGGACATTGTGTTATGTGGACAGAAAATAACTTTAGTTAACATTTATGGCCCAAATGTAGATGACTCGTCCTTTTTTGATAAGATTTTCTATGATCTGCAACAGTTTGACTGTGAATCAGTAATAATGGGAGGTGATTTTAATTTTGTCTTAGATGTTGCTAAAGATAAGAAAGGGGGTCGCATGTTGACTCATTCTAATTCATTGAGAAGTGTGAAAATGGCAATAGAAGAGTATGATTTAGTCGATGTATGGAGGATGAGAAATCCAAACTTACAAAAATTCACATGGCATTCACAAAACGTATTTTGTCGCTTAGATTTCTTTTTGATTTCAAATAATCTTTTATCTCAAATCAATACTGCTGAAATATTAACTGGTTTTAGAACAGACCACTCTGTCATCATCATGGAATTCGTTCCATTCAATGAACGTAGAGGTCGTGGATTCTGGAAATTTAATGTATCACTCTTACAAGATGAGAAGTATGTAGATTTGATACGTAAACACATAGTACAGGTCCAGAGAAGCTATATGGAAAGTCTGAACCCGAACGTGTTTTGGGATTTTCTGAAATGTGAATTACGTTCAGTTACAATATCTTATTCTATAAGAAATTCGAAGGAATCTAGAAAGGCGGAGGTGATTTTGATTGAAAAGATAGCAAAATTAGAGACCGCTTATTGTACTGCTCAATCTGACTTACTTTTAAATGATATTAAACAGAGTAGAGAAGAGCTAGAGCTGATATATAGTAAAAGGACAGAGGGTAGTATTATAAGATCTCGTGCTTCATGGGTTGAATACGGTGAAAAAAACACAAGATATTTCATTAACTTGGAAAAAAGAAACCAAAGGCAAAAGACGATTACAAAATTAATAAATGAAGAAGGAAATATTGTTACGTCAAGCAAAGAAATTTTGTCCACTGCCAAAAGTTATTTTGAGAAAGTTTTTTCATCTACTCATACGCCTACTCTAGACATCAGTGATTTCTTGTCGAATGAGGTAGAATGCCCAAAACTGTCTAACGATTTGCAGAATAAGTGTGAAGGTCTTATTTCTCAACAGGAATGTATCGATGCGCTGAAAACTATGAGAAACAACAAAAGCCCAGGTACTGATGGTTTTCCAGCTGAATTCTACAAATTCTTTTTTAAAGACATTTATATTTTCATGCTTCGAAGCTTTAATTTTTCGTTTGAAAATGGTTTAATGTCGCTTGAACAAAGAAGGGGTGTCATTCATCTTATACCAAAAAAGGGAAAAGAGACTATATATTTAGATAACTGGAGACCTATTTCACTTCTAAACACGGACTACAAACTCATTGCTAAATGCATCTCTTTAAGAATGAAAAAAGTTTTGCAGACCATAATAAGTAATGAACAAACTGGATTTTTACCTGGTAGATTTATTGGAGAAAATATTCGAACAGCATTGGATACAATAGAATTTACAAATAAAACTAATCAACCTGGCTTGTTGTTATTCGCAGATTTCGAAAAGGCGTTTGATAAAGTAGAATGCTCATTCATATTGAAAGCGTTACGATTTTTTAATTTTGGCGCAGACTTAATTAACTGGATTACTCTTTTATATAATGATATATCTTCATGTGTTATTAACAATGGTTATACATCAGATTTTTTCAAGGTATCGTGCGGTGTAAGACAAGGTTGTCCATTAAGTCCACTGCTTTTCATTATATGTGGTGAAATATTAAGCCTTAGAATTAGAAAAGACACCTTGATCAGAGGAATAAAGATAAATGACACAGAAATAAAATATAATGCTTATGCTGATGATACTGTACTGTATCTTGAAGGTCGTGACGATTTGTTTAGAGTTTTAGATTTACTAGAAAGATTCAAATGCCTATCAGGGCTGGCATTAAACAGAAATAAATCAAAATTGCTTATTCTGGGTTATTATAAAGCTAACCCACCGGACATTGCTTCATCTGGGTTAACTATTAACGAGGGTTTTATTACCTTTTTGGGTGTTCAATTTTCGATACATTTAAAAGACACTTTTGAATTAAATTTTCCACCCAAACTACAAAAAATGAAAAATATCCTTCGAACCTGGTCGATGAGAGATCTAACTCCAATCGGCAAGATTGCTATAGTAAAATCACTAGGATTATCACAATTAATTTACCTTCTCTCCGTCCTTCCAAATCCACCAGAATTTTTCTTTAAAGAGGTTGAATCTTTAATCTTTAAATTCATCTGGAGTGGAAAACCAGATAAAATAAGTCGGAAAACATTAATTGGAGATTATATGGACGGAGGTTTGAAAATGGTACATATGCCCTCCATTACTTTGGGCTTAAAAATTGCGTGGGTTAAACGTTTACTCGATGAAAGTAATGTCGGACAATGGAAATGTTTTTATGATCATTATTTACGTCCATTTGGAGGAAATCTTTTTTGGTATAGTAACATAGATAAAGCTGATGCTAGGGTAGTATCCATTAAAAATGCTTTCATTCGGGATGTTGCTCAGTCATGGGCTTCACTAACGTTAGACACAAATATTAATATAGCTCAATGTAAACAACAAATTATATGGAATAATACTATGGTTCGAGATGGGCAGAAAATGTTGTTTATAAAATCTTGGTATGAAAAGGGTATATTTAAACTATCAGATCTTCTCGATGAAAACGGTAATATATTTACATTCTTTGAGTTCAAAAACAAACACAAATTTGATTGCAATTTTCTAGAATTCTATACTGTGAAAACAGCTATTCCTCATAACTGGAGGAGAAATATTCCGAAGTGTACAGAGGTAATTCTTACTTCTCAGGAAACTATGATTAAAAACATAATGAAAGTGAAGAGAGTCTGTCGATATATTCATAGCTTGAGTGTTCAACAAATGTTCAATCCCCCAAAAGCAATCGATAAATGGAACACTCTTTTAAATGTTCCAAATTTAGATTGGTCCAAAATATGTTTAGTACCTATTAAATCTTGTTTATCAACACGTATTCGTTATTTTCAGTTTAAATTAATTCATCGTATACTTGGAGTTAACAAATATCTCAAAATACTGAATATTTCGAAGTCCGACTCATGCTCATTATGTAATAACTATGAGGAATCTATAGAACATTTATTTTGGGATTGCCCAATTACTAGAGGTTTTATTATGGACGTACAACATTTTATTTTAGAAGATAAAGTTACATTAACTAAAAATAACTTTCTTTTTGGATTTTATGAAAATATAGGAGTTAAATTAAATTTTGTTATTTTATACGCCAAATATTATATTTTTTCTAACAAAGGCAGAGATGGTACATTATCATTAAACGCATTTAAATCTATGTTGAATTTTTATCGCTCTGTTGAACATTACATTTATATTAAAAATAATAAATTTGTATCATTTGACAGTAGATGGAGAAACATAATTTTGCTGTAGAACTATTCTATTGAATATGTTATATTTAAAGTATACATTTGCTGTGGTATTGTTATAAACAGAAATATATTATGTTATGTTATATTTTGTTATGGTCGAAAGATATTATGAAATAGATATGATTTGATTAAGAAAAAAAAAATAAGTCCAAACATGGATCATTTGAGGGCAAATCACTTTTAGCATGTTTTTAAAATCGACAATATATGAATTTAAGACCATTGGCAAGAAGATTGCTCACAATCACCTTTTGTAGGCCTTTTGTCTTCCCAGTACAGTATATCCCGTTTAATACTGGCGTACCTTGATCAAAATGATTCCAAACAACTTGAATAGTCTCCCATTACCATGGTAACCATGTTTGCGGTGCAGAGATTTAATAACTGATGTGGCGTGACTTTGGCAACTGAATAAATTAATATTCCCCATGAGAGATGGCTCTACCATCCTTCACCAATGCACGATCACGATCAACACTCCCAGCTAGTACAACGAACGTTTACAAAAAAAAAACAACACGAAGGAGTTGTGTGTTGACTGCAATCAAAATGCATGTTGACTTCTGTTGATTCAACTTAATATGCATATCACAAAATCAGTAGCGGCTTAATGGAAATATGTGTCCTTTATTTTAAAATAATTGTTCTATATTTTTTCTCAGCACTGATACGCCCCGCCTCCAAAAATATCCTCCAACTCAAGATTCTTGTTGTGACATCATCACAGGTATAAATTAGCCAGATAATAGACATAATTTATGCACAAACTAAACATTGCAATGACTACCTGCAAGTGTTTATAATGTCATCGCATGTTTATACAATGTATTTTCCCCCTTGGCATAGCTAGCACATTTCTGACATAAGGAAACGATTATTCCCACATGAAAGGTTGTTAGGTTGTGTTGTGTGAAGACATGTGATGCTCTTGTGGGCTGGTGGGAGCAGTCATTGCAATGTGTAATTTGTGCATAATTCTGTCTATTATCCTGCTAATTTTTAACTTTGATGACGTCACAACAAGAATCTTGAGTTGGAGGAAATTTTTGGAGGCGGGGCTTATCAATGCTGAGAAAAATAAAGAAAAAATATTTTGAAATATAGGACACATAATTCCATTGAACGGTTAGTGATTTTGTTAAATACATGTTAAGTTGCATCAACAGACGTCAACATACATTTTGATTACAGGGGACCTTTAAAGCTTGTAAATGACGCTCTTACAATACATATGCACATGGAGACTGTTATGGAAAGATGTGAATGAACCGTATCTTTTCGAACCATCGACGCCAACACAAAGCTATATGTTCTCTGTTTTACGGTGTTAAAACAATTACGAACATGATTCTGAGGCAGCAGCTTCTCAGAGAGAAAGAAACAAAATGTAGAATCTCAATTCACTTGCCCGGTCTTGCTAATGGCACCAATATGTGTGTGAGCGTAACAGGTAGCAGCAAAACAGCGTCAGCTCAAAGGGAAACATGCTAAAGCGGCAATATCAAATGTTATAAAGGGAGTGGGGGGGGGGGGACAGGGGGGTTATCTTGCTAAGCAACATAAGCATGCTGAGTGTAAGTTGAAAGGGGAATGCACTGACTTATTTAAGGAAAAATGCAAACATCCTCTTAGTTCCATACGGGTCAACGAGGAATATTGTTAAAATGGAATTAAGGTATTTTTTGCAATGCTTTCCACAATTTGAGTGATTGCAGATTAGGAAAAAGACTCTTTTTATGATCGTGCACTAGCTCTAATCCCCACCATCATAATATTTTTTATAAGCATCGTGAGGGGGGGGGGGGGGGGGGGGCTTGTCAAGGTACATTAGGCAACAGGAATGATAGTAACATTGATTTAAAAGAATTATAACTTGCATGACTGTATGAACATAATACATCAGGAATAGAAAAACGTGCATGAAAGAGCTAAACGACGTCTGAGCTTTGGCATCAACAGCGATGGCTTGCTGGAAATGAAAATCATAACTATTATCGTCTTGATTGAAACCCCTTTTGTCATCCCAATTCTCCTGCCTCCTCTAAAAGTATAGTTCTCTCTCGACCCACCTCACTTCACAATGCCGTCTTTTTATTGTTACTCTTGAATGTAAACTAGTTCCAAGAATTTCTTTCTCGCTTCCCTCGATATAGCATTGTACGCGTATGCTAGAAATAATGACTCTGACGGACGCATTTACCCAGTACCCTCAGCTGTGCTTATCATTCGCTGAGATACTTATTAGCGCGATAGTCCATCCTGAAGTTATCGTTTTAATAAAATCAGAAACAGAAAAAGTGAATGTTTGATGGAAATCTGTCTGTGGAAAAGAAAGTAATGATCTTTTAAAATCTTAATTTTCTGACGTCACGAGCGAGGTGCCGTCCTATATGTTATGTGCTGTATGATTCCATAAATTTCTCTCGTTCTCTTTTTAATGAAGCGATATATTTTTCCCTAGAGGTATGTATGTAAAAACGTGTTTCTAATGACGTGTTAAAAGCACAGGTTAGAAAATACTATTTTTTTTCAATAAGGTTAGTACAAAACATATTGGAGGGCATCTCGCACGTGACGTCACAAAACCAACCCTTCAAGCAATCCTAACTTTCTAATCCTTTGATGGATTCTCATCAAACCTTCGCCAATATGTTTCTTTCATATTTCCACTTTTATTGTTGCCATATATTCATAATAATAAGTTCAAATGTATTTGACTATCTCATGAATTTCCATTTTACCCGATGAATAGTGCCATTGACCTGAAGTCATTTTCTATCAGCAGTAATCTGCTCATGCGCAGATTGCGATTACGGACTGGCTTAAATGCGTCACTCGAGGGTCGGGCGTTGCACAGCGCGGCGCAGCTTTCATCAGCGTGTTTCTACTAAACATTTTCGTGAACATGATCACTATTGCGCATGCGCTTGTTGTGTTGTGATGACGCAGACGGTAGGTAGCAGCCTCTCTTGGACCGTCCGGCTGGAGACAGACTGGCGTCGGCTAGCTAGCGGAATCGCAACATGGCTCTCTCGGGCTGCCGGCGAGGGGTTATTCTCTTCGGACTGTTCATGACGATGTTCGCTGAGGTAATTGTGAAATGGGTCTAGTACATGTGGCTTGAAACATAGCAAATGAATACGTGGGGATTAAGGGATTTGGTGATATCAGAGATTAGTTGGAGATTAGGGTTAGGCTTGAGATAGGAAATAAAGTAAGGTGTTTGTAGTTATTTTACTTACTTTACTTTAATACAACGATGATTGTAGGACTTCGCCTGTTCATCGATCGTAGATTGAAACAGTTTCCTTGCCTTATCACATTAACATGTATGTGGGTCAGTTGTTTTACATGTTATTCTCGCGTATATATTCTTATATCCTTATATTCTTATACTGTTTCTCATTTGTTGATACTATGTTCGGTATTATGTTTATGTTTATTGCTTTTCTGAACCCCCTGGAAGAACGGTTGAGCCACGTTGACACAGCTCAGTGGGGCTATTCAACCGTGTACTCCACACATTCCATTTATATTCATATTCATGCATTGTTCCTGTTTTAATCGGAAATAAATTCGATTCAATTTAATACAGGTTGGTATCATTAAGTCGTACGGGGTGCTGAGCCCAATGATCGCCGCAAGCCTCGGCGCAAACATGACTCAGATAGGCCTTGCCGTGGGGCTGTGGCAAGGCATAGCATGTGTCGCAGGTACGTAATCAGTGATCCGTAATTTCCATACCAAGCCTAAATGATACATGTATGTTGCTTTCCGAAAGCTGGTCATACAGTATATAATGGAGCTTTCAGTTTCAACAGGAAACTGTTAAATTATCAACGTGTTTTCTTTCATATTTTTGAGGTAATCAAGATTGTATGAAATGTTTTTATTATTATTATTATTATTATTATTATTATTATTATCATTATTATTATCATTGCTGTTGTTATTACTACTACTACTATTATGCTTTTATTTTTTACAGCGGTATAATTTAAAGTAGTTGTCAAGTATATTTGATAAGATATTACTCTTAGATCTTAGAGATAAGATTTATTGTAAATACATGCATATATTAATATTTAAGCAGTCACTAGCCAAGGATAATTTTGTTACCCCCGTGCCAGAGAATCTTCGGAATCAGGCTCGACTAGCACTTGTGCTAGCTTCTGATTCCCATTAACAACTTCATTTGCAACGTTTCCACTTATGTACAAAGTTGTGTAAAATGCTGCATCATATTAAGTAACATGCTTTATTTCTACATTCATTGTTAGTTGCATGCCAGTTTTGTTTGTTTATTTGTTTCTTTATGAAATCAGTAAGGTACATACTGTTTTTTTTTTGTTGTTGTTATGCTACCTTACTGCTATGCGTTAACGCCCATCCACACATTTTGATTCACACACCATACACGGGTTAGTGTCCGACTACCACGTAGGCAACACAATCACGTGATAGGATAATACTTCGGGGAGGCTCATTACATTACGTAAGAAGGGACCAGCGAAACCAGGTCCTGTGTGGAGCTTGTGGGAGCATGTCCTCTAATAGACCGTTTTCGTAATGTATGCACAAGACATTTAATTTTGCACACGGCCGCAACCTCGGACAAACAAAACGCTGCCCGTCATCTGCACCGTACCGTACCGCACGCATAAGAAGTACACATTGCGGCGCTAGTTCATAAGTGTATCCATACTTTGGCACTTATTTCATAAATTTGAACCCTAAACCTAACCCTGACCCTAACTCTAACCCTAAACCTAATTCTAAACATATCTCTGACCCTAACTCTAACCCTAGAAAACTCTTTGCCGTTGAATTCGTCCAAAAAAGTGATTTATACGTCTCCATTAGCGCCCGTTTCGGCCCTAGCCCCGATACTGCTGCGGCGAGCTATATAGCCGTGACAAGCCGCGTACGCTGCCGTGATGACTTATGAACTATCACTCGATTCACTTTTTTCTTTCTAATTAAGACCTCGTTGGACAATACATATATCAGATTTACACAGCTGGCAAATAACAATTAGTAAGATTGTCAGGAGTTCAGTTTCTCAGGGGAAAGTATTTTTTTCTAAAGAAAGTTCGGCAAAAATCGGCGATAATCTCGGTGAACCACTGCTGCCACGGGATATGCACGGGGCTCCTCTCGGTATTTGCAGCATGCACGGCCTAAAATGCAAGGTGAAGATTTCTTCCATTCCCGAAACAAACAAACGAAAAAAAAACCTCGATAAGTGCCATCTCTGGATCAAGGCATGTGGAATAAAAGACTTGACAACAGACAAAATCAGGAAAGACAGCTACATTTGCTCCAAGTATTTTTTTACGGGAATAGCCGGCTGCGACAACAGATCACCCAATACCTGCCGCCGCACGCACCGCAGTCTCTCAGCGCGAAACAAGTAAGACAGCGAAAGCTGTGCGGCCAGCTCCCCGAGAGAGAGCTAGTAGCCATCGACCCGCTTCCCAAACGACAGAAAGCTACCGAACAATCATTCAGTTTGCTGAACACATAGTGACATACCCCATCGTGTAACTGCAACTTCATACAGTATACCTTGTTATGAGTGAACGATGTAAGTTGTATGTAAGTATGTGAAACTATTCCTTCCCATACGTTTGCATTCATTTTTTTAGAGGATTATTATTTGCATTTTCACGTAGCGTAAGCTCCATGCTGTGGGACGGGCCGGCGAGGTCCGGGTCTGAGGCAAGTGTGTTCAAACCGACACTTCGAATACCCGGTGGTACACCCTTATCCTTCAAAAATATCCTGGATCTGCTTGACAGTCATGCCGTCAAGAGTTCCTGTCGATGTCGACGACATCACAGAATTCCCTCTTCAAAAAAACCGCTCTTTCAGGTAAAATAAGACTAAAACGAAAACCTCGGGACACCCGCTAGATTCGCACGCAACGATGTGCGGACAAGATGCCGAGGATCGCTAAGCTTGACCGAGGTAGCAACAGTAACTATGAATTTTGCATACATTACGAAAACAGTCTATTGTCCCGTCACCCACTGCTTTCGTAACGCACACTATTGTAACAGGGCAAGCAGGGCAAGCGCACACTATACCGAGTCCATTCTATTGAACTAAATTAGCAGCCACCAGTAACAGTGAAATCATTTCATTTCTGCCCGGCTGGTGACACGCAGCTAGCTTGCTTTTATTTGGTGTTTACCATTTCATTCATGCTCTGTAGCGCCTGTGAACCGCCCTCTACGTCGGTTCCTGAGCACTAGGCAGTTGATGATGGCTGGAGGATTGGTAGGCAGTGTAGGCGTCATCGCGTCTTCCATGGCGCAGTCGGCTGCGCAGTTCATGATTTCATGCGTCATTTCCGGTAAGAACCACATAAAGTACCAAGATCGTGTGTATGCCCTATAAGGTGAAATTAATGGAAATATTGTCTATGACGTCACCACCTTTTCCCCTCTACCGTGCTAAATGAATTTGTAGACGTTCTAATGGGTTATGTATAAGACCTTGACATATTTACAAGTGCAAGGTTATTTTTAATTATTAAATCATGTTCAAGTACTAAGATCAATAAGCTTGGTTGCCATCTTGGAATGCAACCTTGCGCAGTTTTTGTTTATATAGTTGCATAGTGAGCATGACGAGCTATTTTGCATACATTTGGCATTGAGATGGATGCTTTGTTTAAACCAGGGCAATGTCTCATGAAGGTTTTCAAATATTGTAACTTAACGTCAATGGTAAATACAATGGCAACAGCCAGTGAGCTCTCATTATTGTACCTGTTACTAAAGTAGTAACCATTGAAAGCAGGTTACAATCATTGAAAACCTATATGCAACATGGCCCAGAAGAGATTCAAAGAAAAACGATACTATTTTCTAGGGTATTTTGTGACAAGCATTTCTTTTATGAGCAATTTTTTTTATGCTCTCGAGCCAGATTTTTGGAATAAAAATTAAAATAAAGCATTAAGCTTCAATTCATGATAAAGAACCTACGTATCTGTATGGTTTGTCTTCCCTCTCTCAATTTAGATACTCCCATGTAACATTAAGCTTTATTTCATAAGAAAAACATGCGTGTCTGAATTGTTTTTCTTTTCTTCTTCTAGGTTTGGGGTATACAGTTGTCTTCTTTCCCGCCCAGACCAGCCCGGCCGAGTACTTCCTAAAACGCTTCGATGTCGCTTCGAGCGTGATCATGACGGGAGGCGGTTTCGGAATGATGATCATGCCCGTGGTCGCCGAGAAACTTCAGGCCATCTATGGTTGGAGAGGCACCATGCTTCTCATGGGCGGAGCTAGCCTTCACATCATCGTAGTGGGCGCTCTCTTGAAACCCACCGATGAATCCGCAGGAGTCCGCAGTGATGTGAAGTGCGACAAGGAGAAGCAGCCCGCCTTTTATAGGACTGCTGAGGAACAGAATGAACACGCACAGGACCAGTGTGACAATGGAAACGACCCGGATATGTCTGTTGCCTCGTACATGGAAGGTCTTAATAGCGAAATGCATTGTGGTCCGGAATTATCAGATAGGCTGCAACGGCGACCGCAGAGTACCAAACCGAAGCGGGGACATATTGATGATGGGGAAACGGATTCATCGGCTGATTGCCTTTTAGATCAAGAATTTAATGAAGCCCCTAATATCAGACAGAGTGAAAATAAGGAACTATGCGCACTTAGCGGGAACTCTCTGTTGCCTAGTAACGACGATTTTGGTGAGGAGAGTTCCGCGGTGAACCAAGGACAGGATAAGGCTGACGAGGGGTCGTTGGTCTGGCGGGGAGTGCGATACCTGTTCGCAGTGGACGTACTGGAGCAAGATCCAGTTGGGCTGCTGTCCATCCTGGGCGCCGTGTTCCTCCTGGGCATGCCGTACACAGGCTGGACAACCTTCTTGGTGCCGAACGGCATCGTGAAAGGCCTTCCGTTCAGCCGGGCTGTCCTCTTAGCCACCGCAGGGGGCGTTGCGAATATCATCGGCCGGCTGGGCGTCGGCTTCTGGACGGAGAGGGAGATCCTGTCGCCATCTGAGTCCTTCGCGGTTCTGTCAATTCTCTCCGCCATTGCGTTCCTTGTGAATTCCTTCACGACGCGGTTCTGGGTCCTGGTTGTGCTTGCGCTGATCAATGGCGGGAGTCTAGGGGGACGGAATGTGATGGTTAACCTGATAGCGAGAGAGGCTGTGCCTGATGGAGACCTGGCCAACTTCGTAGCTCTCGGTTACTTCGTGTTTGGGTTATGTGACGCCCTTTCGGGGTATATCACGGGTAGGTGCATCACGAATCCATCCAACAGTAACCTTGCTCACCAATTGACGCTATTTGATCACTTGTTTTATAATTTAAAGACAGGTTGTCCCTTTTGCAGGTCAAACAAATAATATGTTGTAAAAAAAAAAAACCACGGAAAAGGAGAAGAAGATACTGTATTATAACTTTCCTCCCAAAAATAGAACTAGAAACTGGCGCTAGGAAAATGCATAACGAACAGTAGATGGGGAGGAGATTTTGGTCCGCATCTGTCCGCTTGCCTGCGTTCAGTAAGAGTTATGCTCGCATCGTCCGCTGAGACCAACAATACGATTATGAATGTAGAAAATTTTAGTATGCTCACTGCTGTTCATTTCTCGTGGAAATGTTTCGTAAAGTTATTACTGTGAGATTGCATACATAGGGTAAACTCTTGATTCCTGCCGAATTTCATGACTTTTGAGAATCGGGAACCCTGTCTTTATTTTTTATTTTTTTATTTATTTCACATTTTATTTAGACAGGGTAGTCCTTTCAGTCTCGAGGACTGCTTTCCAAAGGAGCCCTGTGATACACATCACGTAAACATAACAAAATATGTAACATTCAAATACAATTAATACAAAGATCAAAGATAACATTAACAAAGACTAACACAAAAACACATTTGAAGAAGGAAAAAAAAAAAAGTCACACAAATGTGTAAGTGAGTGAATGACCCCCCCCCCCCCCCCCCCCGGCCTAACGAAGTGCCCAGGGGGGCATTTCATCAAAGGACTTGTCAGATATTTTATCCGACAAGTTTGCTCTCGGCCAATAAGATGCAAGCATTTCAGTAGCTTATAACAGTTTGTCGGATAAAACGTCCGACAAGTCCTTTGATGAAATGCCCCCCAGGTGTAGCTTATACGACGCACATCTGATTTATGAGTTAAATATTATATTTGGATTACTTTGGATTGTCGCGTGGTTAGGGAACTGCCGACAAGCAGTACATTGCCGGTTCGAATCCCAATTCGTCTCGTTCATATTTAAGATCGTGCAAGATCTTAATCGTTGAAAGCGGTGTAGGCCGAGGCACTTCCGCTCTCTACACATCGCTTAAACCATTTATGCAAATGAAGAGCTTATTTCCAAAAGGCGCTAAATCCATTTTTTTTTACCAAAATAGAGTTATTAGTTAGAGTACATGCATATTGCACATGTTCATTCATAGAGCCATTCCTTTTCTTGAAATAATTTTCAGAAATATAAAAAAAAAATGACATAAAAAATGTGTTTAGTTCCAAAAGGCGCTAAATCCATTTTTGTTTAGTTCCAAAAAGCGCTAAATCCATATTGATGAACCTCCTGTGATTTGACGAATCAGAGCACGGTATTGTTTCAGTGACCCAGTGACCCAGATTATGAGCACAGAACACTGAACTAACAAGGTTCTCTTTAGTTCAGTCGCACAGACACATTAAGCTACTTTTGGCGACCAATAAGACGTCTGGTCCGCGACCATTACGACTTCCGTCGTCTGCTACGCCTGAGAACAATAAAATTTGTTGCTAGGTTGTCTTCAACAAAAAAGAGAATTTAAAGCGTTACGTGTGAAAATAAAGAGACAAGAATAAAAAATACATCATGTCTCAATTATAAGAAAAAGGAAGCTGTATCGTTTAAAGGATCAATTCATGTCTCTATTTGATATATAAACAACGTTAAAACAAATTTGTTTTTCTTCCGTAGAGATGATGAACAAACCCAGCTTGAAAAAACATTATACGAGCGGCATATCGGCCATGTCCTAAAAAAAGCGTGTAATCATTATCAAAATCCAGGGTTACTATCGTTTGACACTTTAACTAACTAATGATTTATATCGGATGAAAGATGAATAATTGCTCTAGACTCTCATACAGGTGCCATGTCGGACCCTTTTGATAAAAAATGGTTTGTTAACTATGTAAACTTTGGATTGAAAAAAGCATGGAGCAAAAATATCTTGAATGAGATGTAAGAAGTATGTTCAACATAGTGGAGGCTTTGAGTGTGTTTCATGGAATACATATGTGTGTGTTATAACTTGAATTATTACTTTAAGAAGTTGACATGTGGAATGATTCTTGAAAGTTTAGTTCCAAAAAGCGCTAAATCCGAAAAAAAAAATTAAAAAAAAAATTAAAAAAAAAACTACTATAGCAGGATTTCTTCTAGTATTATTTTAATATTAGTTTGGGGTACACCTTTGAACTGTGTGAAAGTTTTGCAGATTCTTTGAAGCTAAAGTGGTATAACGGAAAACTTTGATTTACTCGAAAACACCAAAAGTGGATTTAGCGCCTTTTGGAACTAAGCACTCAAATATGTATATTTATGATGATTTCCTGTTTAATGCATTCATTGTGTATCCAAGTATGACAAAATTATGATCAAACTAAATGACTGAATAGATTATATCTGCAAGAAATGTTTCTTAAATAAATGGCTTAACGCACTTTCATATTCTACAATGCCCATTTTAATTAATAAAAAATCTCTCACCCCTCTCGCTCCACCCCACCCCACACCAATTCTCTCTTCATTTTTACTTATTCTGTTTATCTCCTATAACCCCCCCCCCCCTTCATCATATTTACCCCCTCTTACCATGGACCCTACCATGCACTTACCAACCACTCACTCACCCATCCCCCCCCCCTCCTCTGCCCCTCGCTCGCCATCATCCTCACTATTTTCACTCCCCTCTAACCAAGCCGTACCCCTCCTCACCCCCTACCCTCTCCCCACCCCCTCACCATATTTATCCGATACCCCTCCCTTCCCCTCCCCAACCCCTCACCATAATGACCCCCTCTCACCTATCCCTTCCCTTCCCCTTCCCACCGCCTCACTATAATGACCCCCTCTCACCTACCCCTTCCCTCCCTCTCCCCATTCCCCTCAATAATTATAATGACCCCCTTCTACCTACCCCCACCCTCTCCCACCATCCCTCCATCTCTCCTCCCCTTCCAATCTCACTGGAATGCCCAGGCGCTCTATACAGCTGGACGTGGTCGTACGATGCCTCATTCCTCGTGCTCGGCGCCTGCGACTTTCTCTCAGCCATGCTCGTCCTAATCTTCGTATGCCGTGCGTATCACCGTCATAGCACGGCGGACGGACGTCATCGACCAGCGATCGACTTCCCCGCGGCACGTCCAGGGCTGATAACCACATACCAGCAGCTGGCAGTGGATGATCAACCACACACTGACTGACAGGGACTTAATCCGTTATACACCAGACGTAATACTCCCCTATAAGATTCGTGTACATTAACGGAATAGTTCACCCTGAAACAATTTTTGTTTCAATGAAAAGAGACACATGAATGAAACATTAGTGAAAGTTTGATGAAAATCCTATAATCCGATCCTGCGATAGAGCCAGTCTTACGACCGATCGGATCGCGTCGTCTACGGTGGCCTGTAACAATCAACAATTCTTGTTCTTTTATTATTATGTAACTTAAAAGAACCTTCAATTGATGAAATATGAGACCGGAAGCGGACATGAGTGAAAAGAAACTCGGTTGGCCGGTGCATTAAGGGACGACCTTACTCTATATGGGTCTGAAGAATACCAATTGTTTCTTCTTTCTTTTTATTGTCTTTATCTGTTTCTCTTATATCGTAATGTAATAGCTTGTCTTGGGTGAGATGGAATGCGAGGGGGGGGGGGGGGGGTATTTTTTCTATGTCTCTTTGCAAACGCCTTACGGTACTGAAATAAGCTTAAATGGAATATACTGTACTAGGAAGACAAAAAGCCTTCATGGATCTGATCACGAGCAATCTTCTTGCCAATTGTCTTGGATCCATATATTTAAAAAAAAAATCACACAGTATTAGTGATTAAGTCACAAATCCTCAAAATGTTCGGCCCGAACATTTCGAAGATTTGTGATTTAATAATTAATCTTGTGTAGTCTAGGTTCCAGCCGCATTTCATCAACCCACACAGCGCGTGACGTAAATCAGCCCAACGACTCCGGTGATCATGGTGATCGAGCGATATGTTCTCCGGGCTGGCAATTCTCGCCAATCGCGTGATAACTCCAATCGTTGCGATGAATTCTGTCGTGCGCTGTGTACACGAATTCGGGCTGATAAAATGCGGCTAGAACCTAGACTGTGCTAGATACGAGATAATTATATCATGACCGGAATCCACATAGAGTCTTATATAACATACGCCGAACAGACGAATGTATAATATATGGTCGAAATTGTGTTTATGAGCTCCAGGGAAGAAGTGTTAATGATTAGAGACCGTATGCATGATAGCCTTTAGCCAAGGCATTCGGCGCTGTTATATCCCAAAATGTGCCGAACGAGTCTACATACATAAGACTATCATGCGAGGAACGAGTCTGCATACATAAGACTATCATGCGAGGCGCTTCAGCGCCGAGGCCTTTACGAACTTGCAGTTTAATTCTTTTGTTTCGTATTATACGTCCGCTACCAAATCGGTAGATAATGAGATGCAAAGTAGCTTCGCCAGAAAGCCAGCCAAACCACACCTTCTAATCCAATAAACCAATCAGAGTAGACTATTCGAGTAAAATCATGAATATGCATGAATTCAGCCTTGATTGATCGATCATCTTTGCTCGCTCGAAAAACGAACATGGCTGGCGGCGAATTCGAAGAAGACATCGTATCAAAAAGCATTGAATATGCAGCTGGAAGGTTAAGATTGTCAAACATTAAGAATTTGCAGACGAAAGCTATACTATCAGCATTGAAAGGTGAAGATGTTTTTGTCAATCTTCCAACTGGCTATGGCAAATCTGCAATTTTTCAAGCAAGGACTTTGTACGCACAGCCACTGTCGCTGCCAGTGCTGCAAGCACACAAATCCCATCAGCATTCCCTGGCGAAACTGGCCAGACTTCTGCGGGAGGTACTACTCGCAGTCGCGCTGCTCTGTACGTCAATTGAAGTGATCCATTATACGCAGGGTAGAAGGAAAAACTAAGGAGAATATTTTTTTCGAAAGTTATCTAGATAACAAAATTATGAATACGATAGTCATACTTTAAATATATTTATGTAATAAATTTATGTTTTATTGAAATTTGTACCAGAATTCATTGATTTTTAAGTACACTAGAATAACAACACCCCCACTATACAATGAACGAATCTACGTTAAACATCACGATGAAAACAATTACGATCGTCAATAGCTGCTGCATATGTAATACCCTCGTACATATGCAAATATATAATGAGCTTTTCAAGTTAGCAAAGGCCTCGCTGCCAAGGCAGCTCGCTCGCGCGATCACTAGTGTAAACGCACACTGCTTTAGTCTTTTTTCAAACCTTGTTCGGCGAGCGAGGACTCGACCAAAGGCTATATGCATGACAGAACTAAGCCTTGTTGCATAAAACTTACCATTGATGGCAACTTTGCTACCAATGGCAAGCTCCATGAAAACCTCGACTGTGATTGGTTGTCAGGCCGTGTTACCACTGAAGTTACCATTGCCTGCAGATTTACCATTAAGGTTAACTGCCATCATCACGGGGTCCCACTTTTATTTTATTTAACGATGTTATCATTCTAAGATGACCTCTGGCACCCTGAAATCAATAAAGAGGGGAACACGTGGTCATGTTAGATCTGGGGGGTATTCCATGAAAGTTGTCAGCACTGACAAGCTGTCTTTCTCCGACAGTTACTTTAGTAACTGACAACTTTCATGAAATGCCCCCTGCACTCCAATTATGGCCAATGTCATAGATTGTACTATAGACTGCCCAATACCTTTATCGCTTTATAGAGAGTGTGACATACTGCTACAATGCGAATATATACCTGCTTTATATAAGTTACATTTTACAACTACATGAATTATGGGGAATTTGGCTTTTCATCCTCTCACCTGGCCTCTTCACGCCGATGAGAGGGTGGACAATCTTATATTATCAAAGACAACACTTTTATGTCCACCTTACATGATATAGCTGCAACGTTATTACGTTATTCAAGTTGTATGACAAAACTGTATTTTCCGTTGAGCTATATGAATGAGCCAGTTCATAGTTAGATCATGGTCGGACACTCCATTGAATCAAGAACGACTAAGGATTTGATCATGAAGCTGTTTAGGTGTGTTATTTTACAGTGTACCCATAACAACAAAATCAGGTGCACATGGTGGAATGTTCTTTTACTACCTTCTCAGTTCTGAATCGCTATAATGGGTATAAACGTGGACTACTGTCTATGGAATGTCCATTTTACTCTGTGAGTGGTACAATTGGCCCGAGGTCATTCGTACCAGAAATAATCTGCTCATGTATACATTGCAACTATGAACTCGCTCATTACGGGGAACTTGGCTTTCCATACTCTCACCTGGTTTCTTCGCGCCGATGAGGGGGTGAGCACTCTTGCAAAGTATGATTTTGAACGTCTATATATGTTACACGGAGTGCATGTAACGTGAAATTCCCACTTCCATTGGAGTACCCAATTGTATCTTCTGACACGCACAAGGGATATCTGTATTGAAAGGGAGCCCGTCTCTTTTGCAGACCTAATTCTGAAAGTTCCCTGACTTTATCATCATTTCAGAGAGAGTGGCTATATAATCTTTCCGTGGAGTCGACAAAGCATAATATTTGGTTTTGAAGGAATAATCTTCGATAATTGGTTTTGAGCTTTCTTTTCTTGTTCTACAAAAATAGTCGTAATTTCACATTGTTTCAATGGTTGTCATTCAGTTAGAATTAAATCTCAATGAAAACTAGTTAGATTTCCATTACTTCTAAAGGAGTTACAGTACCTCTGACTTCAGAATTGCACAGTTGGTATCCCAAAGATACGTGCTAAATATGTGGAAACTTTCATGGGGTTTGCAGATGTTTGTAAAAGGGACGGGCCATTTTTAAGAATACTTAGAAGCAGGGTATTTTTTTACAACATTAAAGGTCCCCTGTCATCAAAATGTATGTCGACATATGTGGATGCAACACAATATGTACATAACAAAATCACTATCTGTTCAATGGAAATATGTATCCAATATTTTGAAATAATTTTTCTTTATTTTTTCTCAGCACTGATAAGCCCCGCCTCCAAAATATCCTTCAACTCAAGATTCCCCCTGTGACATCATCAAAGGTAGAAATTAGCAGGATAATAACCAGAATTTATGCACAAACTAACATTGCAATGACTACCTCCACCTGCCCACAAGAGCATCACAACAACCCTTCATGTGGGAATAATCGTTTCCTTATGTCAGAAACGTGCTAGCTATGTGATACTATTATAAGCACTTGCAGGCAGTCATTGCAATGTTTAGTTTGTGCATAATTTATATCTATTATCCTGCTACTTTCTACCTTTGATGATGTCACAGGGGGAATCTGGAGTTGGAGGATATTTTGGATGCGGGGCTTATCAGTGCTGAGAAAAAATACCCAAAAAATATTTTTGAAATATACGACACATATTTCAATTGAACAGTTAATCGTTTTGTTATATACATATTAAGTTGCATCAAAAGAAGTCAACGTGCATTTTGATGACAGGGGCCCTTTAAAATCGAATGTGACAAGTTCATGAACTCATCTAAATGCATGAATATGCTTGAGAGATAATGGATATGAAAAGGTTTGTTACAATTTTGCAATTGAATAAAAAAATAACTGTTATTATGTCGCTCTATAATTTGTTTGTGAGTTGAGTAGCCTGTTTATCTTGAGGTATATATATCAGTATATATGCACTACTAACAGTAAATCGATCAGGGTAGGATTGATGAAACATGTGATACAGCATGTACTATCTATACTAGCAAAGGAGAAGAAATGTTAGTTCATCTGAAATCAGATAGATCTACAATTATCGTAGTAGAATAAATATTAAAGGTGGGAGTAATGGCAATACTAATATTGTGTAGCATTATTGTTATTAGTTGAAGGTTACAATACTAGTAGTAGCAGCAATACTAACCTGGGTAGTTGTAGTAGTAGTAGTTGTGGTAGTAGTTGTGGTAGTAGTAGTAGTAGTAGTAGTAGTAGGAGCAGTAGTAGTAGTAGTAGTAGTAGTAGTAGTAGTAGTAGTAGTAGTAGTAGTAGTAGTAGTACTAGAGTAGTAGTAGTAGTAGTAGTAGTAGTAGTAGTAGTAGTAGTAGAAGTAGTAGGAGTAAATGTCGTTATCGTAATTATATTCCTATACATTGTATTTGGCATTTTCACGATTACCATTATAATACCTCAAGAAGTGTCACATTCCTAGAAGGGCGGTATCCATACTTCAAAAGTTTGCTGATTGAGGACTTTAAAGGAACTCGAACGACATTAATGACTTGATCTTTATGTCGTCGCTAAAGTCAGAATTTTACGTGAATTTTCTGTGATTATGTGGAACAATTACCGGATGAGATGATGATGTTTGAAGGTTTGCATGGTGGTATGACCAATTGCAGAAGAGGTTACGAGAATTACTGGATGTTTGTCATTACAGGATAAATGATCGAGGTAAGCACGTTCGGTCTGACGGACCAATTAGCGTGAATAGTTTAATTATTATCTCTACCGTGCTGACGTGCTTGTATGACATTCAGTAAGGACGGAGCAATCTGCTTTATCACTCTCTCTCTCCTTCTCTCTTTCTCTCCTTCTCTCTCCTTCTCTCCCCCTCTCTCTCTCTTTCTCTATCCCCCCTCTCTCTCCCTATCTCTCTCTATCTCTCTATCTCTCTCTTTCTCTCTCTCTCGCATGCTCACTCTCTCTCATTCTCTCTCTCCATCCCCCTCTCTATCAGATAATTACCTTATTAAAAAATGTTATTGTTATTACTCTCCCCGTTTCTCTCTCTCTCTCTCTCTCTCTCTCTCTCTCTCTTCTCTTCTCTCTCTCTCTCTCTCTCTCTCTCTCTCTTCTCTACACCTAATTACTCGATTGCAAAACAAGAAAGTCAATCTTTTATTGTTTCCAAGTATACTCATACTTGGTATGTTTTTGAAGGAAATTTCTTGCATGGGGATTATATACAATGAGTTATACAGAGGGTACTCCAAGTTAACGCAAGTCATATTAAGGTCTACCACTCTCCTCCCGAAGGATTCCCGTCATATGTTATTTGATAAAAATGTGTCCTTTCATTAAAAGGGGGATAAGGACTTCAAAGACTGGAATAATATTCCAGCAGCTATATAGTTTAAAGTTACAGTATAAACTGTCACTTTAAACTATATAGAAATAACTATGCAGCCATCAAGTAAAGTAATAAATCCATCTTCAAAGATTATGAAACATATATTCTTGCAGACTGTTAACGTGGTTCTATTTATTACTGAGTTTAATTGTTGAAATATGGATGCATGTCCAATTCGATGAAATGCATTTATTGGGGGAAATTGTTGAAAATCATCGTAGTCGCCAAAAATGTGTCACATAAAAATCACCGGAAATCCCGCTAAATCTAATACCACCTTGTGGAAAATTACACTCTCATTGATATACCACCGCATGATGTGAGAATATATGCCATTCAAATGTTACCTACAGTAAAAGATTGGTCAATACTACTTGAACATGGCCGTCATGGCTCTCCCCGGCAAAATTCGAAATACATGTAGCACAATATCTACATTGGCGTAAAATGTCTCATTCTACGCTCTTGCCAAATTTGGTGCTTTAGGACAAAAGCGACTAAGGCGATGAAGTGTGTTTTTAGGGCCAACGCAAAAGACACAAATTTCTACAGTCGCAAGGGCCGAGGACTGGAAATCAGGAAATGTGACGTAACATACTTGTATAAATTCTATGAGCGGATTCTGCGATTCAGCCAGTCGCAGAGTCGTACGACCGATTGGATTGTGTCGTCTACGGTGGCATTTAACCAATAACAATTAATGTCTTTTTTTGTATCATCTAACTTACAAGAACCTTCAATTTATGACTCCGGTTTGATCAGATGCAAGAAGGCTAATTGGTTCTTGCGGTGAACGGATTGAGATGAAGATACCGCATGACATCAAAGGGTATCACGGCGTTGTTTAATGAATGAAACTAGGTATTACGATTCTGATGGTCGCCCTTGTAATTATTATGTGCCGGTATTCTCACACTTGCAGGAATTATCAGATTATTACCTTATTAAACAATATTTTTCATATTACCCCCCCCCCTTTTTATCTTCCCATCTCTCCCATCTCTCTCTTTCTCTGTTCTTCTCTCCTTCTCTCTTTGTGTCATAATCTTGCTACTTGTAAATATTGATAGACAACCTTTTTCTCCCTCCCGCCTTTATGCCTATGCCTTCTTCTTGCGCCTATTTCACCTTTTGTTTTTAATTTCATGTATATTTAATGTCTCCACCTCGCCTCTATGCTTTCATTGAGTACGCAGCGCCCTCACTCGATAAACAGACGCAAGCCCTCCCCTGCATGAACAACAAAACCCAAAGATCTTTAAGTACATGGAGTGCCAGCAGCCGTTTAATTAATGCAGAATCATTGTCCTAGTAAAAATAATGCTTTACAAAGATTTTCTCTTTGATCCGTATGATCAATGCCACCGATTCTCTGGATGAGTTTTGCCTGGATTTGACGTATAAAGAAAATCAAATGCGCAGAAGAATTTGGGGAAATACTCTCACCCCATATGCTTGCGCAGTTGTGACATGTAATACCTACGATGCATCTATAAAGATTCAATCGAGGAATATTGTTACGATATGGCAAAAAGACTCTCAACGTGATATCAAGTTACAGTACAAAAGCTCAATTTCGCAATAGGTTGTGACATTGTATTTTTCGCATGATATTCCATTTAGAAATTTTATGAAACGTTACTTTCAGATATTCTCCTTTCAGACAAGTAACATGAAAAACGAGCCCAGCAGCGTCCAAGGTAGTATTTTCATCTAAAAAAAAATCTTGCTTCGTGTTCGCTTGTCCTCATTAACTACATAAGAAGCACTTTGTGACAACATTAAAAGTTCAGCAGCGAAATCTGAAATGTATTCCTGTATAGCAATGTACATGATGTGTATGACATATTATAAAATCAAGGTGAACGTGACGCAATCGCAAGAAGATGTAAGTCACCCTCCTCCGTGCCAACCAGAGCGGCTTCTGGTTGGCACGGAGGAGGGTGATTTACATCTTCTTGCCAATGGCAATGAGAGAGTTAACCCTTACATTACCGGTCCCTGAGAACACCATTCACTTACTACACATATTCTTGCCAATGGTATTGAGAGATTTAACCCTTACATTACTTGTCCTTGAAAAACCCATTGACTTACTACACATCTTCTTGCCAATGGTATTGAGAGAGTTAACCCTTACATTACCGGTCCTTGAAAAACAATTGGCTTACTACACATCTTCTTGCCAATGATAACGAGAGATTTAACCCTTTCATTACCTGTCCTTGAAAACACCATTGGCTAGCGACAGCGTTTCCTTCCAATAGCATTGAAAGAGTTAAGTCGGTCTTTAGAGGTAAGTCAGTTTCGACCACTGCTTGATTTTTCCCGATGAGGGCGCGTATATCATGCCAGGCACACACGCACACACCAGATAACGGTCATCATTAACTTTCTGTGTGCCTTATGTAACTTCCTTCACAATCACTCCATACAAATGATATAGAGTACATTGTGTCTGGTAGAGAGAAGGTTAAGGAAATCGATTTGTCCATCAAGCACTCCGCGCAATTGGCGGCTTTCTGTATATAAGCCCCGCCGAGGAGACAATTCGTTCATGTCGTTATCTGACAGTATCGGAAACTTTCTTCACTGGTCTTTTCCGCCACGCATCCTCTTAAATCGTTGTACGCTGTTTTTGTTGTGATACACACGCACACTTCAAAGAGTAGCAACCTGTCACACACAGGAGATTCCTTGCTTGTTCTGTATTATCATCTTCTCCGCGCTGTAACGAGTCAAAGATTAAGGTAAACTATTTCGATTTTGAACAATTCAAGATTCCATACTATATTCCACCTCCTAAAGTGAAAAAAAAAAAAAATTACACTTGGATGCATGGAAATGTCCATGAAAAGACTGATTTTAAAAGTGTAATGTTCAAGATTTGTTCAAAAAGATTTACTTTTTTGAAGAGACCATAACGGTTTGATTCACGTTAAGGATACCATAGCTGATTGCTTAGTATTGGTGGTAGAGGACATCTTTGAGATATTTCCCCGTTTGTTTTACCGGAGTACATTCATGGAACCAGTTATTTCTCATGTATTAATAAGCAGATCTACCTTATTGGATACCTTAACCATGGGCGGAAATCGCTCCCCGAAGGTGGAGGGGACATGTTTTTTCTCAAGAAATAGCTGAGCGGGGGTGGGGGGGGGGGGGGGGGGACGTTTGGGAGTGATGGATTTTTGGGAGGTGTTTTTTTTTCCTTCATTTTTTTTTCTCTGAAAATGCTCTCAGTGGGGGGGGGGGGGGGGGGTGGGGGGGGGGTTATGAGGTTTTTCGAAAAAAATTATTCCGCCCAGTCTCGTGGAGGTACGGGACCGAAAATAGTGTGGGGGGGGGGGACATTTGATATTGTGTCCCCCCCCCCCCCCCCGGATTTCCGCCCATGCCTACCGGTACGGTATGGTGGCCAGCTGTGTGTACCGTATAGGGAGATCGAGAGGAAGTAAGAGTAATATGTAGTGGGGAGAAAGTAAGAGAGATACACTGAACTCAAAAAGTTTAGGAACACCTGCATTCAGTGTATAATTGGTAGGCTTTATTGATATTCAGGCTCATAGCATAGTTCAATTAAGTTTCGTTTTAAAGTGAATAGTATATAAGAATGTACATTTCATCCTTGATTCAAACAAAGTTATACTCTATTAAATGGCTGCCTACCAGTCAATATGGCATTTTCTGAAAATGCTAACCTTTTTATTACATTCGCGTAATCTAGATATCCAGAGCTTTTCACCATTATACAGGGTTAAATGCGTAACTTCATTCATTTTTCCTTTTCCTAGTTAGAAGTCAAACACGCAAATAAAATTAAACGATGTTTAGTGTTTAACTTGTATGGAAACCTCTATTTTTTTATTCAAAAACATAAATGACAAGAAAGGGAATTGAAATCTGTAGACTGGGGCGGCCAATCCATGATTGCCAGGACTTGTGTCTCTTCCGTTTTCTTCAAGTAGCCTTTGCATATTCTTTGAATAGTCGTGACGTGTGCTTTGGGTCATTGTTCTACTGGAAAACGAACCCTCCTCCGATCAGGCGTTTCCCTGAAGGGAAGGCCTTCGGCTGTAGGATTGAATGATAGCCTTGCTGGTTGAGGATACCCTCTACTATGTGCAAATAAGAAAGATTGGATGATCTCAGAGATCAGGGTCATGTTGCAGATAGGTTTTCTCGGTAGCTACCATTGATGGTAAGGTAGAATTTATAACATATATGCAACATGCTCCAGAAAAGTGTAGAAAATCAATGGACAAAAAACCGGGCAGAAAAGTAATAAGAAGAGGAATATGGAATAATGAAAAAAGGAACAACAAAGATGATAAGGCTCTGGATGATTGTTGTCATCAAAGATAGAAGGAAAACAACACTTAAAGTCAATAGTTCAACAACAATAAAATAAAAGGTTAAGCGATGGTTGCCAGGAGTTCAGGTGTCGTGACTTCGGGCTCATCACCCTTTACCGACTACCATTAGTTCCCTTCTGGTATGGCGACCGGCCCATCGCGTTTCCCTTCCTACCTCCTAAAAACTATAGCCTATAAGAACTATAGACTCTAACTCTTTAGGGGAGGAACAAGGGCGATCCCAATGCCTTTGCCGGGCCATCCGACAATCCTTGAACCTTGGCTTTGCAACCTTGGAGTTAGCGGGTTTCGAACCCGTGCTCGCTAGCACGAGTGTGAGGTAGTCCCGGCGCTTACCCTACCCAGAGAGGTGTAAGGAATGGAGTCAGCACGAAGTGTAATTTATTCCGACAGCAGTCGCGTGCATTGATATCACAATGGAATATTTGACGCGTTTGGCTTTTTGATCGAGGGAGATCCGCCGCCAAACAAGCATGAAAACTGTAGGATGCATTTTGAGGAATATATATTCTGTATGCGCAGAAGATTTCAGAACCACTTCATGAACTGAAGTGCATGTGCAGTAGTATTACATGTTATTAAGATACGATTGTGTGAATTTCAGACTGTATTGTTTCTTCGTTTTTGTGATAAAAGGAGAATACTGTAGAAAACATGCCAGAGAAATGCCTCCATATCGCACATTTCCGAATCATATTTCCTTAAAAATATCTTGTAAATCGTTTATTGAATGTTTCATCTTTCATGGAAACAACCTCAATTTCGTGTGCGGAGGTGTCCGAAAAAGTAACAGATCAAATTCTTTCTACAATTTTTTTCAAAATTTCCCTTCGCTCACCCCAAAACTAATTCACAGTGTGTGTAAAAAGATCAGCTACGAGCTCCCAGCGAAGGCTGAACGGTTGACGTACTTCTCAAAACAGATTTTCTTTTGTTATTCAGAGAAGGCACTACCTAATTAGAAATACAGCTAATTGTTTAAAACACCTGAATGTCTTGAATTTTTATGAGGCGGCGGACCTCATAGATCAAAGCAAGTCTATCCGAGCGCAGTCCATCCATGATAGGTCCATGCCCTACCACTAGGCTATAAGACGTCGGTGGTTTTGCTTGGTGATTTTAGCGTATAGACTATTAGTTTCAAATCAACGAGAAAAAAACCAAAAGAGCATCATGTCAGGAATCGAACTCATGACCCTCAGGTTATCAGTCTGACGCTCTACCAACTGAGCCAACAGACCGATTGCTGATGTTGGTACGTTTTCATAGAGTATTAAACATATATACTTGCAGATTGTCAACAAGTTTCTATCTATTACTTAGGTAATTTTCTTTTTGATATAAGGAAATGTGCAATTTATGAAAAAAAATCACATGGGGGAGGGGGGGATTTGTTGCCCAAATGTATCCTGAAAGTGACCCGAGAGCCCTATAAATCTGATACAATCTTGTAGTAACGTGAACTATGATATGACATCTTCTATGCTGTGAGATAATTGATAAATGTTACTACTTTTCCATGGCGCTCGCTTTTCTCTCCGTCTCTCTCTCTCTCTCCCAACCTCCTCTCTCTCCACCTCTCTCTCTCCCTCATCATCTCTTTTTTTCTCTCTCTACCCCCCCCCCCCCTCTGTTTCTCTAAAGCCATCTTCGTTGTTCTTTTCTCTTCCGATGCAAGCATTCGTTCATATAGAGTACCGAAGTGGTGTCGTCATATGAACATGTTGTCAAGACAAATTGGCTCTAAACAAACTCACTCAACTGAGAGGTTTACCTGTCCGATACTGTATACCGGGCTAGTGTCTGGCATTCTCAATTACATTCCCCGTTGTAATCACCGCTGCTTGTTCTGCCCGTATTGTTTAGAGCCATTTGTCTTAACAATAATGCTCAAATGGCGTCACACTTCGGTACTCCATATTCAGATAAGCAGACGTAGACGGTTGCTTATTTTCCCCACAAATATATTTTTTATTCTTGAATCCCTCAACATTTTCAAATTCATGACATATATCAATACGATAATGATGAAACTGGTCCATGTATAATCATGTAAATCCTCATTGTTTTGATGAAGGAAACATTCAAATATCTATACACTGTATTGTGGATGCAGAGAATTGTCCTAATCAAAACTCAATTCAAACAGTGATGCAACACTTTGGCAATTGTCGACAAAAACTCTCCTGAATATAAAAAAATGTCATGTTTTTTTCTTACATATTATTCGCTGGCTGACCCCCCCCCCCCCCCCCCCACAAAAATACAACTAAAATCAGAGTAAGAAAGTAAAATAATTTATTACAATATAAAATTGAAAATGACAATGAGGGATATTAGGTGGGATGTGACAAACATACATTTTATTTCAAGAACTAAAAATTAAGAATACATACCTGTTCTTTTATAATGCTGTCTTTATTAAACGCTTAGAAATATAACTGATTAAGTTCTTATTTACTCATCCTTTAAAAGATAAGTACATTTATACTAGGATGCCTTATGCCATGGTCACAACCGGCCGTCCGTGTTTTTCTACGTGGGGTTGGCAGCTTGCTTGCAAACTTCTACAATCCTTCCCTGCGTCGTCCTTGCGTCCGACGCAAGGAGTTTCAGTGAAACCCGACGCAGATCACAAGCAGAGAGAATCATATATGTATATGTGAAGGAACATCTCGGGGGAAATCAAGAAAAACCGAGCTGTACACTCTACAATGCAAAGAAGCTAGGCCATTTGAATCACCAATTAGATATTTTACACACGCCGACACTGATTCTGATAACATGAATATATAGATATACAATGTACATGATGGATAGCTTATATCGTTGGAGATTCACATGCAATAGAATGTCATTTGAGAGAGAAATAGTTTGCTCAAACATTGCTTTCCTCAATTAAATACAACCACAATTATTCTGCTTCTTATAGAGAATGAATTCCATGTCGTGTTCTTGCATCAATACTGTGCACTTCACATGCTATTATTTGCAACTCAGGCGTGTGTGTGACGGGGATATGTGTCGAAGAATGATCCATGCAGCCGGTCTCTTACACTAATACATCATGGGACGACTTTCCGTTATATGTGCAGTATTGAGAATTCAACGTGCTTCACATAATCCTTTAATCCTAATACTCACGGGGGTGAATTAGTCCCCCACCACCCGTAATTTATTTGTCGGTACTTCCGAACACCTCAATATGTCGAAACGAACACGATTTTTTTTTCTGATCCTTTTCGCGCATTTTGATACCAAATTTATGACAATCGGACCTACCGTGCAAATACCAGATTACGTTAACCAAACACATTTGACTGAAATTTCGCTATTTCTCTATATGACTGAGCACAACCGTGAAGACAAAATCATGCAGGAGATTTCCCATTTTATGTAAATACTTTTCATATAGGAAGTGTAAATAATTACAACACACACAAACCCACATACACCCACATTCACGCACACTTACACCCAAATCGCAAAATGCGCTTGACGAAAAACAATGAAATACGTAAGAAATAATTACCACAACCTATCCTTTTTTCGGAAATTGATGAGGGATTTTTTAAAGATATCTGTACCAGAAATTGATATTCCTAAGGCTTTATCTAGTGATTTCTTGCATAAATGAGCATACATTATTGAATTAAAAACATAAAGGCACTTTCGTATATTTAGCTATACAACTGGTAGAGTACATAATTCTTGACCCTTATAAAAAAAAAAATGAGGGAATCGGGCGGCCCATGGCCATAATGCCCCCCCCCCCCCCCCACCCTAACATACCCCGGTAGTATTAGGGTTAAGAGAGGTCGTATCGTTCTTTGTTCAAAAGTATTCATGCATGCAATTTAACTTTTCGTGAAATAATTCAACGATCATGATTTGCCTTGAGGTCTGTCCAAGCTATCTTATGTTATTATGACTGCTTGACATACTATCTCTCTCTCTCTCTCTCTGGGTGCTTTGTCGTGTGACGTAGGCGATCATGGAGTGCCACACAGTTCTCTGTACTGAGCTCTTTGTATCAATTGCATATCATGGTAAACCAGTCAGTCAGGATGCTTATGAACTTAATAATCCTTCTTCCCATGCCCCATACCCCTGGTTCTTTTTCATCAATCCAAACTCTTTCAAGTAAACTTTACACAGTATACGACGTACAAAATCTCAACCTCCAGATTCTTGGCTTACATATCAGTTTCATAATATACATACATGATACTGAAACATTCTTCTTTGTGTGACATAACACATACATCTATGACTTGAGTCATATGTCACAAGTTAGGTAAATACTCGTTCTAGGCATATCTGAATATGATCCGCTATTACGGTGAGCATGTCTATACTGACAGTCCAATGGGTGGATACAAAATACCCTTTGTTCCCCTGCATCAGTTATAAACTAATGCTCAATACCCCAAAGGAGATGCAGTCCGCTGGTTCAATAATGATGTGCGAGTTTCGGCATGTAAACAATTCAGATTGGCGGTTATCTCTGACCAGTCAATACTAAAGCTCGCAGCTTAATCAAGAGAGATGTGTCACTGATATTTATATAGGACATGTGTGGAGTTACACCGGTGTTCCTCTGTGGGAAAGTCCACCCTTCAATGACCTCTCCTTAAGGAGAGATGTAGCGTTGATTAGTTGAGCTACCTCTGCGCGTTCTCTTCAAATCGTTCCAAAGCCCATCCGTTAATTCATCGTGACCATCATTTTAGGCAAGATTGTTGCGCTAGCTCAGCGGGCTCTCTCTCTCTCCCTTACCATTTTGTCAAGTTTCGCAAAAGTCCATCCTATAATGGCATCTCTGGTAGGAGAGATTTCTTGTTCATTTGTCAAGCTGGCTGCGCGGATTAATTATCTCCCTCACTCGTCCTTCGTTAAGTCGTGCCAAAGTCCATCCTACAGTCTATAGTGACCACTCCTTTAGGAAGATTTAGCCTAGTGTCCATTTGTTGAGCTCCCTTACTCATTCTACTTTAATTCGGCCTGCTTTGGCGCTTCCTACAGTAGCGTCCCCGCCGACGACGGAATTCCTATGGAATTCTCGCTTTCATTATGATACATTAATGAATCATTATGAATTATGATTCCCCAAGATGTAAATTACTGCTGAGTTTCTCTAACTGGAACGTGCGGCAGCGCTACAGTGACAGCTTGCCCATAAAGCCGTAGATGCTCTCCTCCTACTCGTCACTGTGCTTCGCAAAGTGGGGAGTTCTGCAACACTTGACGTCAAGGTCGCTCTCCACATGCTTGCGCCACTGCTCGACCAACTCGTTGTTTTCCTTGGCCGTGGCGTAGGGTCATCGCGAAAGAAGAGGTTCAGGGCGGGCGCCTTGACCGTGCGGCCAGTAAAGATCTCATTCACCTGAAGGACAATGCAGAACAGTAGGACCATTAATAAACTCTGCTTTGTTTCTTTGGAAATTCTTATGGAATTCTCGCTTTCCTTCATACATTAATGAATCATTATGAATTATGATTCCCCAAGATGTAAATTACTGCTGAGTTTATGCCTTGTAAAATGTTAGAAATATGTGGCTTGTTTGAAACCGAGTCGTTGCGAGACTAGACGGGTCATCGTGAATTCGAATGTGTTTTATTTTTTTTCAAGTCTCCTGTAAGTCTTTGTAACTTATCTATGCTGTCCTTGCGACATCTCCACCAATGAGACGGACCTTTAACTTTTACATTACCATTTCCTGAAAACACATTGGCGAACTACACATCTTCACGCCAATGCTCACGGGAGAGTTCACCCTTCAAGCTCACCTTGACGATGCTATCCATGGTGTACTTGTTGGTCAGCCAATGGTAGGTCTCTGTAACCCTCTTGGTGACAAACTGCGTAAAGGAGTTGTTGGCCTCCTACGAGTAGATACCCTCGTAGCTATCCCTGGAGAGAATATAACTGTACAGGATCTGAGCAACGATGCAGTAACGCACCGATCCATAGGCCTAACGGCTACTCCGCTCCGCAGACGCACGTGGCTGCTGACGGAGAAGGCATGGACCAGGAGAGGGCGTGTGTCGCCGTCCGTGACATAATCCAGGATCTCCCGCGCGATCTCCTTGGCATTGGCGGGCCAGGCGATGTCGATGGGTCGCGTCATGACACCAGTACATCGAATCTAGAACTAAAAAATATACAAAATTGAAACATGTATTATATCAACATATGACTTCACATAGGAAAATATTAATAGTGACTGATCGGCAATAGCGACGATTAATAAAAAGCGGCACAACATGAGTATTGCAGAGATGTAAGTATAAACAATGATTGGTTGATTGATTGACTGATAAGAAATTAACGACACTACTAACACTTGAGTGTCATATAAGTGTCGAACAGTTCATCTAAAAAGATTATACCATTCAAGTTTCCCTAATGTGATTTACAGAATTTGAGAAGGATTATAAATCAGAAATAAATCAATATGTTAACTACTTCCTCGGAATAACTTCCCTACTCTTTATGAAAAGAGAAGCATGTTCTTTAAGGTGCCAATGGTGTGACTCTCCTTTACACGGGATCGACGGTTTAAAGTCTCCTCCGAAAGACTAGGCAATTGGAATAAAATACGTTGCCCAAGGGTATACATGTTGTGATTGGGATACGATCAGTTTTCCACTTAAAATCAAGTGTAAAGATTGATCTTCTTTAGAAAGTTTGTAACACATAATCGCGAAATATCTCTAAATAATGTCTTGAGGTCAGGACAATCAAAAACTTAATACGAATATTTGCAAATTCAACACATTCAAGGAGAATGTGTTTAATTGTTAGTGTATAATTACATGACATGCATTGAGGTGGAGTTTCTAGTGCAAATAAGTATGCATGAGTCAAATGAGAATGCCCAATACGAGCACGGGTCAAGTATAAACAATGCAGAAGAAGGTTTACCCGTTAATGCCTCACTGGCTTGATAAATTGGGTACACCTGTGTAAAAAGAGCATGCAGATAAATCATGTAAATAAAATAATTACACCGGGGAGCTAAAGCTGCTAACTTATTTTATTCTATGTTGGGCCAGGTAAAGAGTATTTAGAGAGGATGAATGCTGTTTTTCACATAGTGGCTTTAATAAGATAAATAATTAATAAAAATCGGAACTAATATTTATGTAGTTTTGAAAATGAAACTTTAATTAAAAGGAATGCATGAAATAATCAGATTATAATGAAACGCAATAACATACACATATCAATTGAATTGAACAGTGAAATATTGCCTCAATACAATAATCTTTAAATAGGCATGATGATGGATAAACAATCAAATACTTTCCGATTGACTCTGTCTACTAGTGATATATATATCAAAAGTAATGAATGAAATTATCTTCGGTACAGATATCAAAACCTGCACATGGCCGGTGATAATGTTCAGCGCAGTGTGCAGCGTCAATACAACCCGGTTGCCTTGACGACGCGATCGCGATAACGTTGATTTTTGAAGCGCAAGTTCATCGAAAGACCCGCTGTCGAGGTTACACGGTAGGACGTCGATGCCCGAGGTGGTTGAGGTGGTTGTAGTTGCGATCCTCGATGCTCGGCGACGTCGATGAAGGAGACCAGGAAACCGAACTGTCACCGCCCGTTCTGGGTGCAAGGGCACGTGATGGCTGAACCCTTGATTACGTCTGAAATACAGTTACACCGAATCATAAATATATATTCAACCCAAGTATAACTTGTACGCTTTAACTTTTCGTTTACCAATTAATAGACTTCGCAAAAAAAAAAAAAAAAAACAGCAACCGGATATCTCCTCGATATCTCCAATTACCATAATAGCCATTTACTTCTTCTCTCGACGCCTTCCGGCTTGTCTTGAGTGGGAAGAAGAAATAGTTTTGTCTCCAAAGGACACAAATTTTTACTTACACGTTGTATATACATGTACGCACTTGCATTAAAGCTATCCTGTCTTAGACGTGTGTGAGGGTCTACACACTCACACGCATTTCACAGTGCGATAATCTTCAAAACTTGAAGCTGCACTCTACCTGGAAGAAGAAGAAGAAGAATAATGTCCAGTGCTAGAATGATTCATACCTCTGGTTTGTACAATACTTCCATTTAACCAGCAACCATTACTTATGACCGCTTGTTAACAAAATGCGTAAGTTGCATAAGCCATTGATTATCCAAACATATAGCCACGCTAAAGTAGTTCTCATTTTCATCCCAATATAAATATATGCCGTAAATACACGGTGGTACCGATCAATGAGAAATACCCAACAATATAGGCTTCCTCAAAGTTCGACATGGCTGACATAAAATGGCCGACTTTTGTTACTTACCAAAAGAGGGCGTTTATGACATATGACTACTAATTAAACACATTTCAGTTTTTGCTGAAAAATGTATACGTTCAGTTTCCGAACTAGAAGAAATCATTCAATTTGAAATGGTAATTTTCGTGTCAAAAATTTTTTGCATTTAAAATGTTCACTTTAGTTGAAAGCACTGATTTTTAGAAAGTCAAACTTTAATCTGAAAGACTTGCCTATACAGAAATTAAACAGTTGTAGAAACCCCCCGCAAACTGGCATGTTTCAGACTTACAGTTATTTTGAAGAATTGAAGATCCTGTTGCCTGCCTCCCGGAGGAATTTGTGTCCACACGACGGCCGTCTGCACTTCCCGCTCATGACAGCAGAAACAGTGGCAGCTAGAGTTGGGGTGGATGCACTCACTCTCATGCAGCAAGTCCCCAGACTTCCCCGACTCTCTCCCGCGCACAGGACTCCTCCCCGTGGGTGACAAAACACGTCAATTACGACAAAATAGCTTCTCACACCACTCCCTCAAACTCATGTACCCTCGGACCCTCGTTCCATCATACCAAAACAAAATCTACCAATCATGTTCTCCCATATGTGCCTCGTCACTTACTATTACATAATACCCTTAGGGCAAAATCAGGCAAACCGAAAAAAAACGCGGGTAACAATAGATTAGGCACGGCTCCTAGCTGCGAAAAGGATAGACAAAAGAATTAAGAACGCGATGCATCCAGTGCGCCTCAGAGCCTAGGTTACCTGTATTATAAAACATATGGTATAAGGGATTTTAGAAGATGGGTCGAATTAACTCGGCCATGTGGTGTTTAAAGCTATTACAAAAGAAACACATTACTGAGCAACGTGGTTTCCATTGCCAGTCAGTTAACATTTGTAATTTGGCTTACATTTTATTTTGACACTGTTTATAAGTTGATTTTAAAAGAATTACGAAACTAAGCATTCTGAATGTGGGCTGGTAATAAAATCTAGGTTACTGGACCTAAACAACGGGCTGATTTGGAAAGAGTATTTTGTATTTAACTTTCCACATGTGGAATTTTACAGGTTAAAAAGGTATTGTACTGATGAATTTCAGCATTCAATGAAAACATGTGCATGAGATATTAGGTTTTAAAAGTATATACGCATTAAACAGGCAATTTGCATCGTATTCATATCAAAAACATTAAAGGTGATATTCATAGGAAATAAAATCAAATGAATATAGTTTATTTTATAATTGAATGAGTTACTACAGCAATGTATGCAGCTAACATGCCACAAAAGTGTTCAGTTTTGTGTTTAATGAAAGTCAAATTTTACTAAATTGACTCTCTTCCTGACCTACGAAATCGCCTCAGGGAAAGTGGCGGTGTGTGTACCTCACAGCCGGGATATGCTTCACAATGACCATTGTGTATCACACCTGTTAATCCACGAGCAACTGCCAACACAATTTCATTAACAATGCATGATGCTTCTGACGGAAAAGAAGCTGCGGATTGGTATGTTTGACGCACAATAACGCCTCCCGTTTCTTACGTCAGACCTAAAGGCCGTTTCGGATGACAGTCGGGCAAATTTGTCACCGAGAATACGGTGATTGTTTTTACCCTAATTTCACTTTTTGGAAAATAATATATTGTTTGAATGTCATCCGAGCTCATTGTATGGCTTATAAGCTTCCTGTAAATGAATATCTTCATATTTTTGGATTTTCTATGAATATCACCTTTAAGCAACGTTCAAACAGGGGTAACGAAGATTCAAGGTAATGAGAACTGGCACATAATACGGAGGATTCTGTTCTGTATAAGCGATGAAGTGTGACTACTTAAGAAGGATGCAACGAACCCCAAAACGCATTGCAATTAGCGATTGAAATCACCATACAACTCCAAAATGTCTTTTTGTTTCCCTTCATTAAACACACGAGTAATCTAAATCATTAATGCACATTTTGGAGGGAATTGCACGTCATTATTCAAATGACTAAATTGCTTCTTTTACATTACATCTGCGAATAGCTTAATGAACAATTTCGAATAATTATTCGATTTATCAAGCAGTTTCAAGCCTTTCGATGTTATACACGAAGAAAAAGAATAATCGCTGTCATGATAGCAGGCATTGTATAAAATACACTGGTACACTTCACTAGCCACATTGTGTTTGTAATAATAATAATTGTTCATGAATGATGCCAAAAGCATGGCAAAGGTAAGAAAATTGCAACGGGACACATGTGTTTCAATTACAAGACGTTCGTTTTATTCCCTCTTAAACTTGATTATGTTATTTATTTGACGGGAAGCACGGAGAGTGAATTGAATTCACAACGTCACAGATACCCCTGTTATTCATTCTGCAAATGCTTGGCGAACAGTATACTCATGAATTACAACGTGTTGCGTAGCGTAGGAAATGACACTGCATGAATTATGTTTTCACATTATCATTGGGCCGTTACATTACCAGTCTATTCGGAAATACAACCTGGTGGAAATTAGATTTTTCTTTTTTATTTGTCACCCAAATTCTCATAAACTTCGCATATTGACTATAAGACCTAGTATACATCTAGTACTTTGCAAACTAACATACTTGTTTGCCATCAAAAATTCAATTCAATATTTTGATATCAAGTACAAATCTGTACCGTGAATAAAATTATAAGGCTACAGAAACCGTGGATGATTTATCATACCCTGTTCAACCATCCAACGTTCCGTCTCAGGTCACAGAATTACAAGATTAACCATGCCAGCAGTTCGACAACATTGTCGGGCTACACGACCCCATAGTAGTCAAATTTATCACGTGACAGATGAATCCATATATTCCTTTCCGAAATAGTCACGGGCATGGGCGGAAATCGCTCCCCGAAGGTGGAGGGGACATGTTTTTTTCTCAAGAAGTAGCTGAGCGGGGAAGGGGGGGGGGGGGGTGGGTATGACGTTTTTTGAAAAAAAAAATAATCCGCCCAGTCTCGTGGGGGTACACGACCGAAAAAAGTGGGGGGGGGGGACATTTGATATTGTGTCCCCCCCCCCCCCCCCTTCGAAATGGTGGGGGGGGGGGGGGAGGGGGGGGGGTTATGACGTTTTTCGAAAAAAATTCAATCAGACAGAAAATAGTGGGGGGACATTTGATATTGTGTCCCCCTCTTTCCAAATGGTGGGGGGGACGCAACCCCCGTCCCCCCGGGATTTCCACCCATGACCTTAACCACTGCAAGTGTCATATATAGATATCTAGACAAGTTCAATTGAAATACTTGTATATGTTTGCAATCGAAATTACATGATCATGTTTGTAAATTGTATTAAGTGTTTTATTACTTGATAATATAAATACAAGTCTGTTTTGTTTTTATGGAAAGCATGATTATTAAGAAATAAATATCTGTTCATGTAGGCCTTCTAATTGAAAAATATACATATTGTAATATTGAGTAGATAGTTGGTTAAGAAAAAAAACAAGTGCATCACTGTTTGTTCACTTTGTTCTTTTGTTCACAGAAGATATGCAATGCTCTCTAACGAGGGATTTGTTTCGGATGTGACACAAAATTTTGTTTATAATGTCAATCATATGTATTTTGTTTTCACTTATTAATTGTAGCTCTGTGGTATACCTTATAAAACCGTGAGCTAGATCGATGACAGGAAACAATTCAAGTCCACTCAATTTCCTTTTCGTCGTGTTTTACAATGATTTGATTATTTGTTAATGCTGATACAGATGGAGTCGACCAGGTTCGTACCCTTCATGGCAATGGTCCTTATAGCGATGTTAAGCTTCAGACCCTGTCACCTAGAGATCACTGAGGAGCCTTCGAGCTGGTCACCTGCCGCAACCAACCCAAGTACCGTAGAGGGCGCTAGCCTGGGAACCAACGCCGCGGCCACCTCGGTAGGCAGTACCCGCGGCTACCTGGACACATACACAGATGTTGCCACAGACGAGGAGACAACAATCGAGTCCATAGAATCAGAGGGGGTTTCTGAAATACAATCCTTTGACATTACACGAGACGTGACCACGAGTGTTGTCACGATAGCCGAGACGACAGATGTGTCTGCTGTATCCGACGGGAGGTCTGGAGCGCTGTGGGTTGTGCAGCGCATCGAGTGGACGTGGTGGCGAATCATCCAGCTGGTGTCTGCCACACTCGGCATTGTAGGTAACTCTCTGGTGATGGCCGTGGTGTTTCAGCCAAAGGCTGTAACGACACCGACAGACACACTCATCGGGTCCCTCGCCATCGCTGACTTTCTGACCTCCGTGTTCCTCATTCCAATCCCGGATGTGGCCAACATCCCTCCGGGTTTCTGGGGTGAGTTTTACTGCAAAATCATCTACACGGCACGGTTTATGTGGATATCCGTCAGCGCATCGGTTTTCACGCTAACCGCGATTTCCGTGGAGCGGTTCATCGGGGTTACCTTCCCGTTCAAGTTCCGGTATCTGCTCAGCCGCTTAAGGACGCGCCTCACTGTGGTTGTCATCTGGCTCATGGCGTTGGTTCTGAACAGCTTCGCATTCTCCGTTTTCTTCGTTGATCCCGAAACCAAATCGTGCATCATCCGATTCCCGACGAAGAACGGTTCGGTTGTTCTCGGCATCACTTCGTACATCTTCGTGCTGGTCATACCTGTCGGGATCATGCTGGTGACGCAGTGCCTGACCGCCTACGCGCTCCATCGACAGTCCGTCCACTTTAAAGCCCTCTCGGCCGAATCTCAACCCAACACGCGTCTCCTCGGGGCTAAACGACGCGTCATCAAGCTCATTTTTGTCATCAACCTAACATTTGTCATCTGTTGGGCGCCGGACCAGACCGCATACCTAGCGTTCAACCTCGGGGCCTTGCCCCTGTCCTATCTGTACGGCCCCGTTGACAGGGCTCTCGTGGTGCTGGCATTCTTCAACAGCTGTGCGAACCCGCTGATCTATGCTCTGCAGTACCCGAAGTTTCGGTCTGCTCTCCGAGAGCTGGTGTATAGCTCGACAACCGGCACCACGTCGGTATTCGGCCAGCAGGACGACACCTTTAAAGCAACGCGTCGAAACAGGGAGAACGCGTCTTCTGAGACCGCCTAAGCCTCGTTTACATGAAAACGGCTCAAGCCATCTCCCCTTCAGGAGCCTGTTGTATAAAACCTACCATTGATGGTAATTTTGCTATTGCTTGAATTTGATTGGATGTCGAGAACGATGCTACCATGGTATTTATACTATTGATGGCATAGTTACAATATTGATGGTAGGTTATAGGCAATGAGGCCAAGGGATGTGGCATTAGATCGTGTTGTTATAGAAGTGTTATTTAACTGTAGATAATTGTGTAATGGTTAATTCAACATAATCGGCGTATGCGAAGAGTTCTCACATCTACGACAAATGCACTCTAAAAAAATGAGCGATAATTGTGTAGTGATTTGTAATACTGTATTCTCAGGAAGGATTCACTTCCGTATTTCATGTATTTGACACAGTTAAACTAACCATGACGGTACTGTGGAAGCATTTCTGATAAGTTAATGATATTAATGACTATGGATGTATATTAATAATAAACGTACACATTTCTTGAACTGAAGCAACACAAAAAACAACTACAACAAAATATAAAAAAAAACACAGAAGATAGACGTTAAGAGAAATAAAAAAAAAAAAAAAAAAAAAAAAAAACGTAGAGAAAACGCGTCCGGCCTGTTCTCTTACAGCTGAGAATTGAAGTCTGACAAACTTTGATTAGATTGCGGACTATGGGCATGATGGGGGGTGGAGTAAGATGTGTCTTAGCTCAAATAGATGTATATACTAGGAAACATCTGTATGCATTTGAATTGTCAATTAGTAATATATGCTATTTTATGGTCAAAATGAAGAGACATATGCTGCCCATCTCTGACCAGAGAGGTGTAAGGAATGGAGTCAGCACGAAGTATAATTTATTCCTACAGCAGTCGTGTGCATTGATGTCACAATGGAATATTTTACGCGTTTGGCTCTTTGATCGAGGGAGATCCGCCGCCAAACAAGCATGACAAAATGTAGGATGCATTTTGAGGAATATATATTCTGTATGCGCAGAAGATTTCAGAACCACTACATGAACTGAAGTGCATGTGCAGTAGTATTACATGTTATAAAGATACGATTCTGTGAATTTCAGATTATATTGTTGCTTCGTTTTTGTGATAAAATGAGAATACTGTAGAAAACATGCCAGAGAAATGTCTCCATATCACACATTTCCAAATCATATTTCCTTAAAAATATCTTGTAAATCGTTTATTGAGTGTTTCATCTTTCATGGAAACAACCTTAATTTCGTGTGCGGAGGTGTCCGAAAAAGTTACGGACCAAATTCTTTCTATAATTTTTTCAAAGTTTCCCTTCGCTTACCCCAAAACTAATTCACAGTGTGTGTAAAAAGATCAGCAACGAGCTCCCAGCGAAGGCTGAACGGTTGGCATACTTCTCAAAACAGATTTTCTTTTGTTATTCAGAGGAAGGCACTACCTAATTAGAAATACAGCTAGTTGTATAAAACACCTGAATGTCTTGGATTTTTATGAGGCGGCGGACCTCATAGATCAAAGGAAGTCAATCCGAGTGCAGTCCATCCTTGATAGGTCCATGCTCTGACAAAAGGAAACAACTAACAAAAGAGACTTTTCTTGTAAATGAGCAAAATGTGTCTGTCACTTGCATTGGCATCGGTGCAACATCACATAATGTTAGATTGAATATCTTGCAGCAAGATGAATATTTCTTGTCCAGATGTTGGCTTTATGACGGGAATGCTGGGTACAATCTAAGAGTACCAATAACCCAGATTTGACTGATTTATCACTTGCTTCCTTTTGTCAGAGTAGGGCAGATTGAGGATCTGCTTTTCACTTGTGACAAATTAGAGTTATCTGGACAGATTGTGGTGATTTATTAAAATTATTGGATATTAAAAATAGAAACTGGGAGGGAATTCATATGTTGCAACATGAAGGTTACATAGTGCAAAACATATACATACACAAAAAAGGGTGGCCGCTGACCTGTCTGTAGTGGCCACCTCTCCATAGTGGCTACGTTTACCGTTTCCCTTGAGCGGCCGCTATAGACAGGTTTGACTGTATAATGATTCAGAAGTTATTACATAAACGTAGTCGGTGGTTAGTTATCTGATTTGGCACAAGTTGCACGACATATTCTAGTCATAGATAACAGTTAATATTATGTACACTACCGAGACCTTCAGCATCGTGTGAAGTTAATCAGCGTTATTATACATTATGTAGAATTTTAACACACATGGCGATATACAATTATCACGATGTCATAGAGTTGATTCTCCTCGACTATGCATGAGCTATTGAGGTCTTGTTGCACGACCAATGTACACAAAGAAATAGGTTAGACTTCATGCTCATGTGGTCATTATAAAAGCATATTGCACTGTAGTGGCGTTTGATTTGTCTTCTCTGAACTTGTACACATAGTATGTTCATATATTACACATTCATGTATAAATACATGTAGTACAATGGATATATGTATGTTTGTTGTCCTTGCCTTCAAATAGGCTTGCCTGACTTGGCAGCAGTTGAGCCCTACTTGAGTAGCACGGGCTCTGAAATTATGGCTGGTCCTAAGTTTGTATATACATGTATGTGTGCCTACCAGTGTCATACACACACACACACACACACACACACGCACAAACACACACATACACAAACACACACACACACACACACACACACACAAACACACATCTACAAGGCAGCACTCTCTCTAAACGGAAGGAGGTTGTGATATAATTATCGATATAGTCTTACTTCATGACTGGTTTTATTTCACAGTGATGTATATATTTAGTGCACAAGGTTAGATTCAAACACAGTATTTTACAGTCTTAATTAAGCCCTAGGATCCCGGAGTTCAGAGAGTAAATAACATTGCTCAGCAAAGAAAACTCCACGTAGATGACATTTCTTGATTTATCCTCCAATTCAGATGACAAATTTTTGAGCCCTTATACTCTTTAACACTTTTGCCTTTTCGGTTTAACATATCTGGGCCAAGTGACATATATGTGTTCAATTATTGTAACTTACCATCAATGGTAACTACCATGGTAACAGGTGCAATAATGAAAGCTCATTGGTTGTTGCCACGGTAGATACCATTGATGGTAAGGTACAATAATTGAAAACCTATTCGCAACATGATCCTGAGGAAGATAGAAAGGAATAGATTGAATGTAGATACCTTTCTGTTTCATTGTCATATTCAACATCTATTTTAAAGCGACATTGCAGTTTAAATGGTATTTGTCATTTATAATTCAACGGACACATGTACTACCAAGTCTATGCGCGTATACTGGAATAAAGTATAAAGCCAGTGTTGTAGCTGAAAGTTGCAAGGCGCAAAGAAAAAGCTTGTCTTTTCAATGACCGGGCGACAAAATTGCCTATAAATCATGTATTTACCTCACTTACCGCTACCCTATCTTAATCTTAAGATTATCTCATAGTGGTGGACTGCCTTTAACTGCCTTCATTAAACTGCATATCTCTTGCTTTACCCGGGTTATAATGAGGTTGCGTTCGTGCGACACTTTTTTGCCCTAGAATCATGATTAGAATCATGATTCAAAACGCGTTTCTGCAGAATCACGATTGCGTTTAGACGTAATTGAATATACACGTGATTCAAAGTGCAAACATGAAACACGGAGAAAAAGGGCGTTTGGAAACGCGTTTCTGCAGAATCGCGTTTGTAAAAGGATACTTGAATGCAACCGCGTTTTGAATCATGATTCTATGACGTCATTTTGTTGGCCTACTTCTGGTGCTAGTCAAGCAGCCCACGTAGAAGTCAGAAAACGCCGACATATAAGCTGACCTATACTTCCTGGATCAAACTGCGCACTGTGATGCGCACTAGATCGACCCAAATCCGAGGAGAAACGTGATTGGAGAGAAGGTCGTCTGAACGCTGATTCTGACGTTATCGTGATTCATGTTCGCGTTTTGAATCATGATTCTGGCGATGGTCGCAAGAACGCAACCAGATTACAAACACGGTGGATCGTTTGATTCATTTCTAATTAATTCTGGTAATAGTATAATAAGCCGCTTTTGTTACGTTTCCACAACTTTCCTCCTAACTGCATAGTAACGCATCAATCCATTCACCTGCATGGTTCGTAATTCACTTTCAATGACTGGAACGCACTCTAAATCCATCAGTTGTTGCTTGTCAGACAAAGCTGAAACAAGCTTTGGGGTTTCCATTGGTAATGTATTGTTTAAACAAAGTGAATAAAAATTGCATACATCACAAAAGTTTCTTGACCCAATGTTATTTGTACCAGCGTTGACTTTAACAGGATGTCCACGATGCTTCTGACTGACTTATAAATAAAGTTTTAAATTATATATCGTTTTTATTCAAGTCATCTCCTTATTCTAATGTACACTGATTAAAAGCAGAGAATCTGGATAGTAAAAAATTAGCATACTCTGGGTCAAAGGTCACAATTAACATGCAAATTATATGCAAATCACCAATTGAACTTTTTAAATCCATGATGGAAAACATGAGTATAGAATGCTCCATGAAGATTATTGCTCCAAAAATATGACACGATGTTAAATACTCTAACACAAAGAATGAGACGAGACTGAAGCGAGGTTGACAGAGTGACTCCGTGTATGGAAGCAGTCAAGACGGTTCAGACATGGAGAAGTACAAGCTGCTTCGCTTCTCTACGAGTCTGAGACTAAGACTAAGGAGAGGGAACCTACACCCTCCAGATACATAGACAGGTTGATCTGAATGGAAACATGTCATCAGAGGCAAAACAGTCACTGGGAAGGTGATTGCAATCACTGAAAAATGGTCGAAGTCATTGAGCACTTGATTTCAATCACTGAAAAATGGTTGAAGTCATCGAGCACATGATTGCAATCACTGAAAAATGGTCGAAGTCATCGAGCACATGATTGCAATCACTGAAAAATGGTCGAAGTCATCGAGCACATGATTGCAATCACTGAAAAATGGTTGAAGTCACCGACCACTTGATTGCAATCACCTAAAAGTTGATGGCAATCATCCAGAAGTTGATTGCAATCACCCAGATGCAATCACCCAAAGACTGATAGCAATCATCCACTTGACCCAGAAGTTGGCAAAACGCGAGAAAACTGCGACACACCTCTTCAGGAAAGATCTAAATTCATACAAGACCCCGTCAGATGTCACAATTTTTGCTATGATTCCACAGTCATAAGAGCCGACAACTGGATACATGTTGTGACCATCTTGCACAGATCCAATGACTGGGTCATGTGATTCAGTGAGTAGCACAATTGCACCACTGATCGCATCGTGCTGTCTGCAGTAACCTTAAAGGTGATATTCATAGAAAATCCTAAAATATGAAGATATTCATCTACAGAAAGCTTATAAGCCATACAATGAGCTCGGATGACATTCAAACAATATATCACTTTCAAAAAGCAAAATTAGGGTGAAAACAATCACCGTATTCTCAGGGACAAATTTGACCTACTGTCATCCGAAACGGCCTATAAGTCTGACGTAAGAAACGGGAGGCGTTATTGTGCAAACATGCCAATCCGCAGCTTCTTTTCTGCCAGAATCATCAGGTATTGTTAATGAAACTGTGATGACAGTTGCAAGTGGATTACCAGGTGTGATACACATTGGTCATTGTGAAGCATATCCCGGCTGCGACGTACACACAACACCACTTTCCCTTAGGCGATTTCGTAGGTCAGGAAGAGAGTCAATTTAGTGAAATTTGACTTTCATTAAACACATAACGGAACACTTTCATGGCATGTTAGCTGCATAAATTGCTTTAATAACTAGTTCAATTATAAAATAAACTATATGTATTTGATTTTATTTCCTATGAATATCACCTTTAACAGCTTGCAGTGAAGACATGTGGTCATCTCCATGATCAATGTTATGTTTCTCAAGCTTTTGCCAACCTGGGTCTGTGATGTTCTGTTTGGATTCACACCAATCTGTCACATTACGAGGGTGCCTGTTCTCTCCTTAGTTGACGATACAGCTACAACTACAATAACAATATAATACAATAACAGTCTACATTGTGCACTAACTGGCTACACCTAATGAATTCAGTCAGGTCTAGTCTAGTCTAACTGACTAGACTAGATGACTTAGATCAGGTCTCCGTTAGTCTAACCAACCAGACAAGACATATCTGGTCTAGTCCAACTGACTAGACTACATCATTTAGATCATGTTTCATTAGTCTATTCAATTAGACTAGACATGTTTGATCTAGTCCAACTGACTAGACTACATCATTTAGATCATGTCTCATTAGTCTATGCAGTTAGACTCGACAACATGTTTGGTCTAGTATAACCGACTAGGCTATATGATTCAGATCATGTCTTATTTAGTCTAACCAGTTAGACTACACATGTTCGGTCTAGCCCAACCGAATAGACACATCATTTAGATCAGGTCTCGATGAGTCAAACTGACTAGACTAGATATCGAGTCTGGTCTAGTTGAACTCATTGGACTAGACGCGAGGAAAAACTATCCCCCCGGATGTGCCTGTCTTTCTTTGAGGGAAAGGTTGGGGGGGGGGGGGGGGGAGGGGCTTAGAGAGAGGGTTGATTAGAGAGAGAGAGGGGTGGGGCTTAGAGAGGGGAGATTAGGGAGATGGGGGCAGGGCTTAGAGAGAGAGGGGGGGGGGGGCTTAGAGCGGGTGGGGCTTAGAGAGAGGGGGGCTTAGAGAGAGGGTGGGGGGGGGGGGGGCTTAGAGCGGGTGGGGCTTAGAGGGGGTGGGGGTACAGGTTTCGGGAAGGGTTCATGGAAGGAGGGACATATTGTCTAGAAGGAATCAACCCTAACTTCCTGCCAGCCACTCACCAGGGGTACATCACGTCCCTCTAGTTTCACTACATTCCACAATAAGTTTAGGGTGGGGTGGGTTGGGTGCATTTGAATGAGGGAGGGGTGTTGACAAAGTGGCAATGCTACATTCAGCAGCAAAGCTAACGCTTAGAGCCGACTGCTGCTTCACTGTATCGTACATATATTAGTAATGTCAGCTAGAATTTCAGTGGATATGCTCATACTGGGTGTAGATTTGCTATCATCATATCTTACCAACAAGTCCAACCACCAAGGCAGCATATATATTGCTGACAGCTGACTGGCTGTATTTTATGGGCAATATATATATATATATATATATATATATATATATATATATAATGCTGACAGCTGATTGGTTGTTTCTATGGCAACATATATATTGCTGACAGCTCATTGGCCATATCTGTGGTACTTAGCATTGATGAGACGTTACAATCAATGTAAACCAATATTCAACATGAACCTTGTTTGACTTCTAGCTTGTGATAATCAGGGAAGGAACCAGGTAGATGCATCTTGCATGTTCATTGTTGAGAATGTGACATGTTCTTGAACACTTATGGGGGGAAAATACTTGTGGGAGGGTATGTGAATGTAGGGTAGGGTGGGTGGTGGGAGGGGATGGGGTGCAAGTACTGGTGGGGGGGGGGATGGAAGGGGAGGTAGAGAACAGGGAGACAGGTTACAAGGGGGAAGGGAGGGTGGGAGGGGGAATGGTAGGGGTGGGGTGCCAGTACTAGGGGGGGGGGGGAGGAATGGAAGGGGAGGGAGAGGATAGGGAGACAGGCTACAAGGGGGAAGGGAGGGTGGGAGGGGGAATGGTAGGGGTGGGGGGGTGGGGTGCCAGTACTAGGGGGGGGGGGAAAGGAATGGAAGGGGGGTAGAGAACAGGGAGACAGGCTACAAGGGGGAAGGGAGGGTGGGAGGGGGAATGGTAGGGGTGGGGTGCCAGTACTAGGGGGGGGGGGGGAGGAATGGAAGGGGAGGGAGAGGATAGGGAGACAGGCTACAAGGGGGAAGGGAGGGTGGGAGGGGGAATGGTAGGGGTGGGGTGCCAGTACTAGGGGGGGGAGGAATGGAAGGGGAGGGAGAGGATAGGGAGACAGGATACAAGGGGGAAGGGAGGGTGAGAGGGGGAATGGTATGGGTAGGGGTGGGGGGAGGGGGGGGGGGGGGACAGGGCATGATGATATCGCATACCTACAGTCTTTCACTCCCTCGCAAACCAAGCCTTACATTATGCAACTCTTTCCATCTATATCCATCCGTTCCACAGCCGAAGACCTCACAAAACCTGGAACTGGCATTGAGGGCCCCATATAGTGCCTTTACACCCACATCCTTCATCTCGATTCTCCTTACATTACGCATCTCCACTGCCTCCGCATATCAAGCACGTTCATACGGGGATATTATAAGCGATGCAGAAGCATGTGATGCGAGCGATCAGCTAAGCACGTCAACACCCTTTCCGCTGCACGGCGCTTTCCAGCCTGGAGAAATACACTATGGTCGCCACAAGGGACACGTGAAAACGTCATTCTTATCGTTGAAAACTTCCTCACTACCAAGTGGAAACACGCCTCCATGCTCCAAGAGTGTGGACACATTCCTTCGCTATCGGCAAGCTGATGCATTCCTTTGTAGAGTCCCATACGCTCAAAGTCTCAGCATTCAGCATGCAGCCAGTCTGCTTGTTCATTCCTCCACAGTAGGAACACACCCATATTATGTATGGCGGGAGCTTAAATTACATACGAGCTGTAATCCAGGCCTCTGGGCATGTTCACATCGTAATGTTCCGATCCTTTCCATCCAATAAACGGCAGCCTGAACACACCCAGCGCTAGGGGTTGATTATACATGGGAATGCCTATAGCTTATAGTTGTGATCCGTGGGTGCGTTCCCATGTTGTACTGTTTGCATAATTCAGGTTGGTTTGTGTGCGTTCACACTCACAAGCTGACCATGTGGCGATAGGGGCCCTGGTAGCGCAGGTACTACATGCACAGAAAGGAAGGCAAAAACAGAAATGAGTTCAGAAGGATCTTCGGGGGTTTTTTGCATTTTTTTTCTTAATTTTCTTTTATTTTCTTTTGCAATTATACTAATGTGTAATTCTTTACATCAAATTTTGTAATTTCACGTATTGTAAGAGAGAGCCTGTAACCCCCAAAAGCTCTGTTGCAATATGTTATTAATTCAAATACGAGCAGTGTTACTTTGAGATATTCTACATGCATTAGATTTACCTTGTTGTGTATGCATTCATGCATCTGTATGGTTTTGTGTATTCCATGTTTATATGTGGAAACAAATAAATTAGAAATTCACTATCAATACTAATCTATGACAATATATGCATAAAAAAGCAACAAAAAAGATTGTCAGAAAGGGAAAAATAAAATGGCAGCAAGCAGTGTGATTTGAATACCAAAATCTTTTTCTATATCATTCAAAACTCAAACTTCCATTTCTTAAAAAAAAGAAGATAATTTATCCTTTATTTTTTTTTAATGGAGAAATTAGGCCCTCAAACCATGCATTAAAGCAATAAAAGACATTTAAAATAGCAGTTCTCAATTTAGAGTTAATTTAGAGTCTAGTTCAATTTGAAGTTACCTGCATGACGAGGGAAGAGCCTATAGCTACAACAACTTGGGGGATCAGAGACGGGGCAGTTCTCAATTTAAAGTTAATTCAGACACTACTGAAGTTCAATTTGAAGTTACCTGAATGACGAGGGAAGGGCCTCCAGCTACCACCTCTTGGGGGATCTGAGAAGGGGCAGTTCTCAATTTAAAGTTAATTCAGACACTACTGAAAGTCAATTTGAAGTTACCTGAATGACGAGGGAAGGGCCTCCAGCTACCACCTCTTGGGGGATCTGAGACAGGGGGCAGTCCTCAATTTAAAGTTAATTCAGACACTACTGAAAGTCAATTTGAAGTTACCTGAATGACGAGGGAAGGGCCTCCAGCTACCACCTCTTGGGGGATCTGAGACAGGGGGCAGTTCTCGATGCTCATGATTTGGAGGGATGAGCACAGTGCCAGCTCAAAGGGCAGCTGGTTGAGGTTGTGGTTGTCATTGATGTAGAGTTGTTGGAGTTGCTCTAGGGAGCCTGGTGTAATGAGAAAAAGAATACTATCAGGAGTTGAAGCGATAAGAGAAGGGCAAAATTGAAAGAGGGAGAGAAGGAGGAGGTAAGAGAGAAGGAGGTAAGAGAGAGGAGGGTGGAGTGGAGGAGATAGAATAAGAATGAAGGAGGTAAGGGATGAGCTGGTTGAGGTTATGAGTGTCATTGATGTAGAGTTGTTGGAGTTGTTCCAGGGAGCCTGGTGTAACGAGAAAGAGAATACTATCAGAAGTAGAAGTGACAAGAGAGGAGCAAAGATAAAGGAAGAGATTGAGGAAAGGGAGGAGAGGAGAGTGGAGGAGAGGGAGGGGCCCTAAGATCTTGACCATTGATCGCGCGATCGCAACAAATATTGGTATATACGTCACCCACGACGTTATCTTCCTAATTCAATAGTCAATTACACCAAAATCATTCAAATTTATTTTTATTCAATTACGCTAATTAATGCACGAAATCATAATTTGGCTATGAATATGTAAATATAGCCCCAAAAAGTCTAGATTTCAGTCTGGACACTTTTCTTAGGATTATTATCAAATCAGGATTATAAAAATGGCAATATCAATTTTTTTCTTATGCTTTTTAGTGTTTTTTTTAATTTCTTATTTCTGTTTTTTTTTACTTTATGTTCTTCATTGTTTTTTCGATGGAAATCGTGGGCAACACTATTTCAGTCATAAATAACATGAAATCTATTGTTTTTCATCAGTAAAATTAAAGATAATGATACATTTCTGAATTATGGCTAGATACAGAATTTGCATTGGAAAAAAAAATCACATTTTTGAGCAATTTTTGGTGTGACATGCACATACAAAATGTTATGTAACTTCGGAGCCGCATACCTCCACGTCTCAAATTTGGTCTTAAAAGTTGCGTGAGACTTGGAGGAAAAAAGTCATGAAACGTCGCAGCGCTATCTTTTTGCGTTACAAATTTATTGTAAAAAATGTTGAATTCCCCCCCCCCCCCCCCCCCCGGGTAATAACAAGCTTTGAAATACCCCGGGAGTATTAGGGTTAAGGAGGAAAAGAGAGGAAAGGAAAGGAGAGTTAAAGAGAAGAGTGAAGGTTGCAAGGGAGCAGAGAAGAGAAGAGCAGAAAAAATGAGAAGAAACACAAGCCAAGTCCTTACCTATTTCTTCTGGTAATGATGACAGGTTGTTTTCCCCAGCCTTCAAGTAAACTAGATTTGAAAGTCGCCTGAACCATAGAAAACGAAACAAAAACTACATTGAGACAACGCTTTATGTCTCCAGTAACACCTGTCACTGTAGGCAGTAACAAAATGCACATCTTAAAGACAGCCAGTCCCTTTTACAGATCATCACAAAACCATCAAAACATTGGCAAAATATATAGAGAAGTGTTAGCAAGCTGTATATTCATAATTTGAAACTGATACGTAGTGTAAAATTCAAATAATGCACGTAAACAACGTCTAATTAATAGTCTTTACCTCAGGCTCAAAGCAGTTTGTGTTGAAATATCTGCTTTATTGATTAATCTGTTTGTTAAATTATAAAACACATTATGAAAAAAATTGTTCTATGGAAGGAATCATCTCCAAAGTTTGGTAATTACTCATAAAATTAGGATTTCACACATGCATAAAAAACACATAGATACTTAAAGATTGTCCGTCCCTTTTGCAAGCTTAAAATTTGAAATCATCTATCACGATCGTAAATTGAAGAAAGTGTGATTCAAGACCATTTCTAAGAATATAGCATGTTGAAGCTTTCTGTATATGTAAAAATTTCAGCCGTTAAATTTCAAACTGACTTTTTTCGTATTACGAAAAAAGTATTAGTCTTTGTTACAGTATATATGTGGTTATTATGCGTGTGTGAAATCCTAATTTCATGAGTAACTACCAAACTTTGGAGATGATTCCTTCCATAGAAATTTTTTTTTCATAATGCGTTTCCTAATTTAATAAACAGATTAATCAATAAAGCAGGCTAAGAGCCTGAGGTAAAGACTATTAATCAGACATTATTTACGTGCATTATTTGAATTTAACACTACGTATCAGTTTCCAATTGTGAATATAGAGCTTGCTAACACTTCTCTTTTTGTTTTGCCAATGTTTCGATGGTTTTGTGGTGATCTGAAAAAGGGACTGGCTGTCTTTAACAAAGACTAATACTTTTGTCGTAGTACGATTTCAAATTTTAAGCTTGCAAAAGGGACAGACAATCTTTAATAGGAGATGCAATAGCCATGTATCAAATGCCGCACACTCCAGGAAGCTAGAAATATATGATCACTGTTCACCCTTGGTTTAAACTTTGGAGGTGTCTTAGTGCAGTGGTTGTGAACTGTGACTGAGAATTTCACGGTCTCAGGGTCAAACATGTGGGCTTTCACTACAAGAAAATCATCAAGTGGATTTTTCACCAACCACATGGCAAAACTGCTATGAACATAATTAGCAAGTTAGCAATTTACCGTTAGGAACATGTTTTTACTTTACTAATGATGTTATCAGGAATAACGCACACTGGTGCGGTCTCACTTACCTGATAGACGTTTGGAACTGGGTCATATTAAAAAAATTATCAAATAAGCAACAGTGCTATGATTAACCTCTTTTTGCTTGCAAATGATGTTATGAGGACTAACCGCACACTGGTTCATTGTCACCGACCCAATAATACATGAAGAAACAGTATATCAACATAATTATCAGATTAGCGATAGGACTGTTAAGATCCTCTTTCTACTTGCAAATTATTTTATCAAGACTAACGCACACTTGTCCTATCTCACTTACCCAATAGTCCATAAATAAACTGCGTATTAACATAATTATCAGATGACGTTACCAGAATTATCGCACACCGGGGCATTCTCACTTACCTGATAGTCCATAAAGAAACTGTGTATTAACATAATGATCAAATGATGTTACCGGAACTATCGCACACACCGGTGCGTTCTTACTTACCCAATATTCCATACAGAAACTGCGTAATAACATAATGATCAAATGATGTTACCAGAACTATCGCACACACAGTGTGTTCTTACTTACCCAATAGTCCATAAAGAAACTGTGTATTAACATAATTATCAGATGATGTTAGCAGGATTATCGCACACCGGTGCTTTCTCACTTACCCAATAGTCCATAAAGAAAGTGGTGATTAACATAATCATCAGATGATGCTGGTAGGGCTAACGCACACTGGTGCGTTCTCACTTACCCGATAGTCCATAAAGAAACTGCGTATTAACATAATTATCAGACGATGTTACCAGAACTATCGCACATCGGTGCATTCTCACTTACCCGATAGACCTTGGCAGCTGAGTCAGCTGGTTGGTTTGAACAGATAATTTTTGCAGGTCCTTCAGGTATGCTGAAAACACAGAGAACATGGGAATGGTACACACAACATTAAATCAATCATGTACAGTTGAGCCTGAGAGCAACGTCACAGCTGTTTGCAATCTATTGCAGTCAGACTACAGTCAATGTATGGAGCTGATTGCATTTGATTGCAATCACTGTGCAGTTGATCTCAGGCTCTACTGTAGATTTGGGTCTGTGCAGTGGTAATGTAATGATTTTTCTTTGTTAGTTATAAATATTGTACTATTGTAGCACCTTGCTTTGTTTATCAAAAAGTGTTTATCACAAAAAAAATCCAAAGGTTGTGATGGTGTACAAATTTAGATAGAATGTACTAGATCGACTGTACAAGGTAAAAAACATGTTATGATATGTTATGATAAATCTATTCACACTTTTTTTTAATAATGTCACTGACGGCAATATGGGGACTTCTTTCCCGAGAAAAAAGAGTTGCCAATTTTTGTATCCTTGTCTACTTGTATCACTGTGATTGTTGCCAATTTAAAGGGCATATACTGTACTGGGAAGGCAAAAAAGCCTTCAAAATGTAATTGTTAGCAATCTTCTTGCCAATGGTCTTAAATTCATGTATTGTCTATTTTAGAAGCTTGCTGAAAGTTATTTGCCCTCATATGATCCACATATGGAGTAATTAATGATTAATGATTAAATCCTCAAAATGTTCGGGCCGAACATTTTGAGGATTTGTGATTTAATCACTCCTTACTCCAAATGTAGATTATTTGAGGGCAAATAACTTTCAGCAAGTTTCTAAAATAGACAATACATGGATTTAAGAACATTGGCAATACGATTGCTAACAATTACCTTTTAAAGGCTTTTTTGCCTTCCCAGTACAATATATGCCCTTTAAGGCTTGGTGCTAGCTTACCAATCTCTGATGGGAGTGCCTCCAGCCTATTCTCCTCTAGGTCCAGCTCCCTCAGCTTGCTCAGGTTACCGATACGGTTCGGCAGACGCTGCACCCAAACAAGACCAGGGAGAAATTAAATTTAAAATGTTGAGCCAACAGGTCTTTACTAGGCCATGTTAACATTCATCCATCCACCCATCCATCCATCCTCCATCTATCCATCCATCCTCTATTTATCAATCATCAATCCATCCACTCATCACCGAATCCATCCATCCCCCCACCTATTACAATTACTATCATATGCCCATCCATCCTTCCATCCTTCCATCCTCCATCTATCAATACATCCATTCATCCATCCATCCATCAATCCGTCCATTCATTCTTTCATCCATCCACCTATCCATCCATCCATCCTTCGATCCATCCATTTATCCCTCCATCTATCAATCTTTCCACCCATCCATCCAACCCTCCATTTATCCTCCATCCATCCATCCATCCTCCATCCAACCATTCATCCATCCATCCATCCATCCATCCATCCAATCCATCCATCCAATCCATCCATCCATCCATCCATCCATCCATCCATCCATCCATCATTCATCCATCGATCAATCCTCCATCCATCCATTCCTCCATCTATCCATCTATCTCTCCATCTCTCCATCTTACCCTGAGGAGGTTGTTGCTAAGAATGAGGACTTCTAGGGAGGTTAAGAACTCAATATCCTCGGGCAGCTTGCTGATCTGATTCGTCCCCAGATTCAGCTCAACCATGCTGGTCCAGCTGTTCACATCTGACAAAAATAGAGGAGAGCAAAAAAAGATGAAAACAAACAGAACCAGAGACTAGAGGGGTGTCTTCATTAGCCCGCTTGTGGGCAAAATGGCGAGCTTGTTCTGATTGGGTTAGCTAGCCAGGTCACGAAATAGCTAGCTTGTTCTGATTGGGTTAGCTAGCCAGATCTTTATTAGCCAGAATAGCTCGCTATTTGGTCAAGAAAATTTCCCAAGAAATCTTGGGCTAGATGGAGCTAGCTCGAGCTAGTTCGTGAACTAGCTCAAGCTAGCTCGGAGCATCTTCATTAGCCTGAAAATGTTTTCGATCCCGGCATGCATCAGTGCCCACGAGGCATTGTTTACGTAATAGGTTTTTATACGTGAGTGAACGCGAGCTCACAGCCGAAGCCATGCGGTCGTGGCCTATTCCTGTCGCACACTGCTGGTATGTGTGAAACTTGGGATAATTTATGCAACCGGAGCTCGAGCTTACATTTCCCGAGTTTCGAGCTAATGAAGACGCGATTGGAACTTCAGGCTAGTTCCCCGGATCAGTAAACTAGCTCGCTATTTCGTCTGATGGGCTAATGAAGACGCACCTTAGATAAAGGAGCCGGGACAAGATTGGGGGATCATACCTGGCTGGGGAATGCAAGAAGAGATGAAAGAGAACAGGGGGGTGTTTCACGAAGCTGTTCGTAAGTTACGAACGACTGGTGATCCCTTCTTGTGCTAAATCAGACTCTCAATGAACAATATGTGGTACCGCATTTAGCACAAGAAGGGATCACCAGTCGTTTGTAAAGTCGTTCGTATCTTACAAACAGCTTGGTGAAACACCCCCCAGAAGCAAGGGATTGTTATAGGAGGGAGAGGAAGTAGAAAAGGACGATGAGGGAATGGAGGAGGGAGGGGAGGAAGGAGAGGAGGAAAAGGAGAAGGAGGAAAATGAGGAGGAAAAGGAGGAAGAAGAGGAGGAAGAGGAGGAGGAGGAAAATGAGGAGGAAAAGGAGGAAGAAGAGGAGGAAGAGAAGGAGGAGGATGAGGACGACGATGATGACGAGTAAAGGGCCATGAAGAAGAGGAGAAGAAGGAAAAGGAAAAGGAGAAAAAAAGAGAAGGAAAAGGAGAAGGAGGAGGAAAAGGAGGAGAGGGAGGAGGCGGAGGAAGGAGAGGAGGAAGGAAGAGGAAGAGAAGGGAATAGAGGGTAGACAGGAGCAGACATGAGGGAAAGGAGAAGGAAAAGAAGAAAAAAAGAAAAGGAAATGGAGAAAAAAAGAGAAGGAAAAGGAGGAGAGGGAGGAGGAGGAGGAGGAGGAGAAGGAGATTGAAGGTCAGCTTACCTAGTGGTAGAGCTGTGAGCTGATTGTCTTTCATGTTCAGCTTGGTCAGATACCGTGACCTGCTAAAGATGCCAAACGGGATCTTGTTGATCTGATTGTGGTCCATGTTGATCGTCTGTCAGGGAGAGAGAAAAAGAAGATTGCTTTTACCTCTTTCTCAGCCCGACTACTGACTGATGACAAATGGGAATGGTGTGTATTAACAGTGGAAAGATGCCTTAATAGCACTCACAGAGTTAAATCTTTTTTGATATGCTAACAAGAAGCCATTTTCGTAATGTATTCACAACTTTCCCTCTCACTTCGTAGTAATGCGTTATTACATTGACATACATTTAGTGATTCACTCACAATGGGTGGAACGTACTCTGAATTAATCATTTGTCGCTCCGAGGACAAACCTCAGACAAGCTTTGGGGTTATTATTGGTAACATATTGAAATATGTGCATAATATTTGCATACATAATGAGAGCAGTCTATTGTTGTTGCACTCATTGCATGAGGAGTAAAAAGATTAAGTTTGCACGGCTGCGTTCATACTTACATCTACAGTAGCAAACTGTTGGGGCCCACCCACTGGGTAGGCCGTGAAGTTGTTTCTTGACAAACAGATGTTAGTCAGCTTGTTCAGCGAGCACAGCAGACCCTCCTGTGGATGAGGTACGTTCACATTAGGCATGAAACGATGAACAGAGCAGTATCATTTAAACAGAACAGGAAGGTACGTTCATACTAGGCATGAAACGATGAACAGAGCAGTGTCATTCAAACAGAACAGGAAGGTACGTTCATACTAGGCATGAAACGATGAACAGAGCAGTGTCATTCAAACAGAACAGGAAGGTACGTTCATACTAGGCATGAAACGATGAACAGAGCAGTATCATTTAAACAGAACAGGAAGGTACGTTCATACTAAGCATGAAACGATGAACAGAGCAGTGTCATTCAAACAGAACAGGAAGGTACGTTCATGTAGGCATGAAACGGTGAACAGAGCAGTGTCATTCAAACAGAACAGGAAGGTACATTCATACTAGGCATGAAACGGTGAACAGAGCAGTGTCATTCAAACAGAACAGGCTCTCCAGTCAGGAAGGTACATTCATATTAAGCATGAAATGATGAACAGAGCAATATAAAAAAAAAAAAAACGATGAACAGAGCAGTATCATTCAAACATAGAAGGCTCTCGCGTGAAGAAGATATGTTCATATTAGGCATGAAAGGATGAACAAAGCAGTATCATTCAAACAGAAAGCTACTAATTTCTGTAACATAAAAACAGCATGATACATAGACCTAATTCACTGCAAGAGGAAGAAAAGCTACCTTTCAGATTATCATGAAGAAAACAAAATCTCTTCATTGCGCTGATTGAACAAAAATGTATCACTATCTTAACAAAGGCGCACTTCATATCCGTTGTATACATCTTGCAAACATTTGTCAAATTGAAATGATATAGTTTTACGAAAGGTTTATGTGGCATCGCTATGCTACCTGTTCAGTTCCCCCCCCCCCCCCCCCCCAAATTGAAACGAAATACAGAGAGAGATGGAGACGGAGAGAGACTGTGAGAGATAGATATAGAGTCAGCAAAAAACAGGGAGAAAAAGAGAAACAGACAGAGAGAGAGATAGACAGGGATAGATAGAGACAGAGGAACCATAGGGAGAGATAGGGAGAGATAGGGAGAGACAGGGAGAGATAGAGACAGAAATAGGGATACATCTGATCAAGCCAGCCTACCGGTAGGATGCCAATGTTGTGACAGAGAGATAGAGAGATAGAGCAAGAGATAGCAAGAGATAGGGAGAGATAGGGAGAGATAGGGAGAGACAGGGAGAGATAGAGACAGAGACAGAGAGAGACAGCGAGAGACAGCGAGAGACAGCGATAAACCAAGCGTACCGGTAGGATGCAGATATTGTGACAGAGATATAGATATGGGGAGATAGGGAGAGATAGGTAGAGACAGAGAGAGATAGAGACAGAGACAGAGACAGAGAGAGACAGAGAGAGACTGTAATAAAACAAGCGTACCGGTAGGATGCCAATGTTGTGACAGAGAGATAGATAGGGGGAGATAGGGAGAGATAGGGGGAGATTGGGGAGATAGGGAGAGACAGGGAGAGATAGAGACAGAGACAGAGACAGAGAGAAACAAAGATAGAGACAGAGACAGACAGAGACTGTGATAAACCAAGCGTACCGGTAGGATGCCAATGTTGTTACAGAGAGATAGATAGGGGGAGATAGGGAGAGACAGGGAGAGATAAAGACAGAGAGAGACAG